>CM053627.1:150708237-150729950 GCA_028646595.1 Phalanger gymnotis | reverse complement strand
CAAAATAGGCACTTTCTTCTGGAAATAGCTGCAGGACTCCAGGCAGGAGCTGTGTTTTGGGATGCTAACCACTCTCATCTGGGAATGACTACACAACTCCAAGAAAACATCGAAAGTCATTTGGTGGTGCTTATTGAAACCTAATTCTCATTCAATCCAGTGGATCACCTTGCCCAGCATTGTCTCTAGGAAGGAAAAAGAAACCTAAAAGGATTGGCCTATTTGTGGGGAATATTATTTGTGGAGATGAATGAGAGACAAACCTGGGTCCTGAGTTAGATGACTGATCAGAAGTTGGTGAATACTGGTCATAGCTGACCTCACCACAGGACATAGGCTTGGATCTGGGAGTGTGTTTTGACTCCCTTGCTCCTAGCTTTGGAGGACTAGTCAGAAAAATTACAAGACAGTACATGATGTACCTTTCTAACGCTGTCCTACATCATTGCCCTATACTGTTGCAAATCCTTTCTCACTTCCTTTTTCTGAACACCTTCACTATTTTACTGCCTGTGGAAATAATACTTGCTTATATCATACCTTATTGCTATTTTTAGGATGTCATCACTAAAGTCCTACACTTCATTCAAGTCCTACCTTCCAGAAAGTTTTCTCTGATACGAAAAATCTGAGATGATCCTCTTCTCCTTTCTTCATTGTATTTTCGTATTTTATTTTGTATTATATTTATAAACATGTTTTATCCTCCCTCCTAGATTATAATCTCTTTGAAGATAGCAACTGTGCCATTTGCGTATCTTCTACTACCTAGCACAAAATAATAACTATTTACCTATCTATTAATCTTTTAAATTTTTTATTTGTGGAATAAAACAAACATTTACCTAACACAGTACAATTAAAAGATAATTGTACATGAAACTACAAATCTACTATACCCAACTTGCTATTCCTTTAAAATATGGAACAAAATTATCATGTCAATTTCTTTTTTTTTCTTCCCTCCCTCCTCACCCTTGAAATGACTATATATGTATGCCTGCATAAAATTTAAACACACATATACATACACACACAAACATATATATGCATATTATATATATATATATATGTGCATATATATATATATATATATAAAATTTCTATTTATCAGTTCTTTCTCTGGATGCAGATAACATCTTTCATCATATGTCCTTTATAGTCATTTTGGGTATTTATAATAGACAAAATAACTTATTTGCTCAAAGTCATTCTTGAAATAGTATTGCTGTTACTGTATACAATGTTCTCTTGGTTTCACTTTTCATTATTTCATGCTTCTTTCCATGTTTTTCTAAAATCATTGAGCTTATCATTTCTTACAACACAGTAGTATTCCATCACAATCATATAACACAACTTGTTCAGCTATTCCCCAATTGATGGGCATCCCTGCAATTTCCAGTTCTTTGCTACCTCAACGAGAGCTGCTATAAATATTCTAGAACATATAGGTTCTTTTCCTTTTCCCCTAATCATCTTTGGATATAGTAGTATTATTAGTAGTGGTTTTGCTGGGTCAAAGGGTAGAGGCAGTTTAATAACTCTTAGGTTATAATTCCAGATTGATCTCCAAAATGGTTGGATCATTTCACAATTCCACCAGGAATGAACTAGTACCCCAATTTTTCCACAGCCTCTCAACATTTGTCACTTTCCTTTTCTATCATTTTAGCCAATCTGGTACATGAAAAATGATATCCCAAGATTGTTTTACTCTGCATTTCTCTAATCAATGATGATTTAGAATATTTTTTAATATAACTATAAATTGTTTTTATTTCTTCATTGGAAAACTGCCTGTTCATATCCTTTGACCATTTATCAACTGGAGAATGACTTGAATTCTTATATATTTGACAATGTTCTTTATATATTTTATATATGAGACCTTATCTGACAAACTATCCATAATTTCCCCCCAATTTTCTGCTTTCCTTCTAGTCTCACTATTATTGTTTTATTTGTACAAACCTTTTTAATTTTATGTAATTGAAATTATCCATTTTATACCTAATTTTGCTCTTTATCTCTTGTTTATTCATAAATTGTTCACCTATCCATAAGTCTGATGAGTAATATGTTCCATATTCTTCTAATTTTCTTTTAAAATCTCCCTTTATATCTAGGTGATGTATCCATTTTGACCTTATCTTGGTAAATAGAGTGAGATATTGGTCCATGCCCAGTTTCTATCATACTGTTTTCCCAACAAATAATGAATTCGTAACCCAAAAATCTTAAGTCTTTACATTTATCAAATACAGAATTATAATGTTTATTTGCTGCTATAATTGTATGTCTATTCTATTACATCAATTTATCTTTCTATTTCTTAGCCAGTACTTATTTTTATTGAATTTTAAGGTTTATACAATTTTAGAGTTGTCATAGACAGGCCTGAATAACCAGCTAGGCCTCTAATGGTGCTATACATAGAACACTGGACTGGAAGTAAGAAAGGTTTGAGCTTAAATCCTGTCTCCCTGGTTGTACGACCATGAGCTTGTCACTTAAGTTCTCTCATTATCAGTTACTTTGCCTACAAAATGGAACTAAGAATAGCACTTATTTCACAAAGTGGTTGCGAGGATCAAATTAGAATATACACCCAAAAGGGACTTAATCCTCTCATTTTACAGATGAGGAAACTGTATCCCAGAGAAATTAAGCAATTGGCTTAAGGTCACACATGTAAAAAGTTGCAGAGTTGAAAGCTGAACTAAGATCCTTTCGTTGCACATCCAACATCCTTTCCAAAGAGGCAAGAAGACTTCTACTCCAACCCATTCTGAAAAGAATCTGCACTATCATTTCCACTTCCTTACCACACTGTTTATCTTACAGTCATCATCTTCATCTCCACTTCCCTCTAATCTTGGATTCTACACCTGGGACTCCCAGCTCTAATGGGAGACCTTCTGCCTTATTTTGCATAGAACCAGGCCTCTTTGTCCCGTCCCAGACATTTCCACACATAATATCCCTACCACTCCACTTTCCATTTCACTCTCCCCTTCATGTATAGTCTTTTCCCAATAGAATGTAAGCTCCTTGAGGACAGGGTCTGTTTTGCTTGTTTGTATTCATATCCCTAGTCATGGAACTGAGGAAACCAAACAATCTCTCTCTCTCTCTCTCTCTCTCTCTCTCTCTCATACACACACACACACACACACACACACACACACACACACACACACACACACCCTTACCTATTCATTTGTCTGTTTATCTATATGTATCCAACAAGTGACCATCTAGCATTGGTTTGAAGACCTCCACAGAGTAGAAACCCAATACTTACTAAAACAGGCCATTCCACAATGCAGCAGCTCTAATTCTTAGAAAATTTTTTCCTAACATCAAACCTAGATTTGCCTATTTTCAATTTCCACTTATTGATCCTGCTTCTGCAATCTGGGGTTCAGTTAGAACAAATCTAATCTTCTTCATTTACTAAGTGCTTTCCTCACAATGCTCCTATGAGACTGTTAGTAAAAGTAAAAGTGTCCTAATTATATAGATGATGAAACTTAGAACTCATAAAGTCAAAGTGATTTGCCCAAGGTCACACAGATAGTAAATAACAGTTAAAACTCAGATGTCCTCTCCATTCCAAGCTCAGTGTTCTCTCAGGCAACTTCCCAGGGAGGGATTTTAATAAGTGTTTGCTAAATTGAAGTGAATTTTAGTTGTCATTTTCGCACATCTGGTCTATAAGGTCATGTAACCTATCAATACAAGTTCACCGTTGTGCCAAACATACCAAATGGGCCAGAATAAAAGCGTAGTGCCGATGCATTCAAATCCATGCATTTATGCATTTCATACCTATTTTAATATGCATTAATTACCCAGCAGACCTTAACAACTCCTTCAAAGGCACTTCAGTCTATCATCTAAATATGTATGCTGGTACAAGAACTCATTTTGACAACAGATTATTTACCCATTAGACTGTAAATGCTCAACTGCAGCTGTTACACTCTAATTGTAGAGACCCATATTTTGGCACTTTTTAATAAGAAGGCTTTTGACCCAAAATACTGCAAAGGATTTTTTTGTTGTTGTTTTGAAAGGAAAATATTGACATAATTCTTATTTGAGCAGTGTGAAGGCTTACAATATGCTTACTAACAATAATAATCATCAATCTGTTTTCTGCTTCAGTGAGAAAGAAGACTCCAGAAAAACAAGAGACTGCTCCAATGGAAAGGAGAACTTTTTCAGAGGGCCCTATTCTCCTGGGAGCTGGAAACTCTTTAGATGACGCTTGAAAAAAATAAGATACAAAAGGAAGTGGCTAACATAAATGAACAAAATCAAAAAAAGCTGGTCCCATTAAACATGTCATGGTGTCATAACAGTAATAATAATTAACAATAACAATAGCAGCTAGCATTTATATAGCACTTATTATGTGCCAGGCCTTGTGATAAGTACTTTAAAAACATCTCATTTGACCCCCACAATAAACTTAGGATGTAGGTGCTATTATTATCCCCATTTTATATTGAAGAAACTGAAGTGATTCAATGTTTTACTTCTAGTAAATGTGTGAGTCCCGATCTGAACTGAGGTCTTCCTGACTTCAAGCTTAGCACCCTATCCACTGTGCCACCCAGCGAATACGGGGAGTGAGGACACCTGTAATCATATGTCAACTCTGACATTTCTTAGCTGAATGTCATTGATCTAGTCAAGTTATCCTTTTGAGACTCAGGTTTTATACATGCGGATTCAGTTTTTACATATCAGGTTACTGAATAAGATGATCTCTCAGGTCCCTTCATATTTTATAATATATATGCATATATAATATATATACATAATGCTATGTAATTCGTGTTTTTATTTAGAAGGTTGACATTTGAGCAACTACAAAGGCCTGGAAAATACCTTAGTGTCTTGTTGGTCCATGTTTTCAATGCTTTCCAGTTATATACATGATAACTTTTCCTCTTTCCAGTTATATACATGATAACTTTTCCCTACTCATGAAAGTAAATACATTATTGCAATGTTATATTCACTGATGATGTTCTTGCCTCAAAATTAGTGTAGGTTATGATTAAACTAGTGAAAATTTACTTTGTAGTGCAGAAAGAAGATAAAAATGTATTTATTATCCTGCCTTAGACACAACAGCATGGGCAAACACACATGCACTTAAGTTCAAGTTGAATTGTTTTATTTGGACTTTTTTATTTCATCGTATTTCACTATACCAAAAATTTACTCCTTTCAACTCTTCTATGAACACACATTCCTCATAATTTTTCTTCCACTCATTTATTATTAAATGAGTAAAAAAAATTGCAATAATTTATTAAATTCCATTATGTCCAAACTGTGAGATTAATATTTATTTTCTAACAATAAGTATGTATAATCCTAACTGATATAAAGGGTCTCAAACAAGATCTAATTTTTAAAAATTGTGACATTAATGCATGAAGTTGGTTGGCAGGTGAAGCTAATTTCTAAATTTAACCTAGATTTATCCAAGTTAATGCTTCCCTGAAGTACTATCAGCTGGCAACATGTTAAGTGATCATCCATCCCCAAGAAGCAGTATAAGCTGTAAAACTCCACTGAAATAATTCCAGCAATGTTGAAGGTTTGTTGTGCCATGGACTACTGGATTTTAAAGTATAAAGACTCATACCATTTCATAGTTAAAAGTGGCAGTAATAGTAAGAACCAAAACTAGGATTTGAGTCCGGGTCTTCTAATCCACAACACGAGTTTCCCCTACACTATGCTACCTTCTGTTATTGTTGTTGGTCTGTCATTTTCAGTAATGTCCAACTCTTCATGACCCCATTTGGGGTTTTCTTGGCAAAGATACTGGAATAGTTTGCCATTCCCTTCTCCAGCTCATTTTACAGATGAGAAAACGGAAGCAAACAAGGTTAAGTGACTAGTCCAGAGGCATACAGCTAGTAAGTATATGAGGCCAGATTTGAACTCTATCTACTGTAGAACCCAGCTGACCTTTCAGTCAACCTTTAATTGAACATTTTTGGGGAAAAGGCTGCTGGCGGTGCAATACATAGAACACTGGACTTGGAATAAGGAAGGTTTCAGTAAGAGATTCCCACTCTAGGCAATATTGCCCTCTGGGGGTGCTGGAACAATCCAGGGAGGTGGTAGTAGCCTTGGGTGCAATTGGGGGATGGGCATTTAATAAAAATAAGGGAGCAGTAGAAGCATAGAAGACAAGGAAATTTTGAAAAGCCATTCATACGTGTTCCACCTGTTATATAACAAAGTCATAGCAGCTACATTATTTTCCAAAAATACACAAATTGCAAGTTGTAAACAATTAGTGGTAAAGTCTGCTAACAGGTCTTAACAAGTAAGTGCTGGCAGGTGAACCTGTTGTGAATGGTCAGGAAGTCTAGCATGCATTAGCAGGAATATGTGTTTGTAGTGACTTGTTTGCAATATAGTACTATATGATTACATAATGTAATATTGCATCATCAACATTTCAATGCAGGAAAAACCCCAAAAATTTACAATAAATTATTAAACTTAAGGTGTGTCATTTAATTTTTTTTTTGAAATGCTAAAAATTTTTTTAAAAAACATTTAAGGGTTAAAGAGAGTAGATTTTGGTACCAGCCCCTACCCCTCCCCACCTGAGCATTTTTTTTTGAAAGGCAAATAAGGCATTAGGCCAAATAAGTTTGGGAACCTCTGGTTTAAACCCTTTTTAGCTAGTTGTATGACAATGAGGTAGTCACTTACCTTCTTTCATTATCAGTTACCTTGCCTATAAAATGGACATAACAAGAGCATTTATCTCACAAAATGATTGTGGGGATTGAATGAGAAAACATATGTAAAACACTTTAGAAATTTTAAAGCACTACATTTAAGCTATTATTTCCTCAGAAGAATGTTTATTCTAATTAATTCAAAATTTCTTATCTTGAACTCCCATCTCTATGTCATTTTTACCCATTGATTCTAGTTCAGGCTTCTAGAATTGTGTAAATTTTTTTCTATTCTTTTCACATGACAATTCTTTAAATATTTGAAGTCTTAATACCTTGTGTTATTCCACAGAAGTTTTCTTAAGGTCCAAGAGAGCAAATAGTATTCCATAAGAAATAATGAGCTTCCTACCCCCATATGCTTCAAAAAGGATAACTCTCTCGCTACAACTTAATCAACTTGCAACCATTTAATTCTTTGTCTAGTCCAACTTTCTTCCATCTGTAGGGGTGGGGGCTGTCAATCCTAGGTTTTACAATGTATGGAAAGTCTTTGATCCATTTAGATATCTTTGAAAGAGATTGGATAAACTGGCACGAAGCACGCTTCATTTGGATGAGAAAGTTTGATCACATCTTGTAGGTTGTCTGTAAAATAGTGAGCAAGTTCAGAACCCAGAAATTGAGCATTTATCAGTTTACTGGTAGAAACCTCCAGCCAAGCTCCTTGAAAGGAAGAACTTGAGGGTGGAGAAAGGAGAGTGACTCAGGTCTTACCTTTTGAAATTTAGAAGGTCAGAGAATTTGGACTTTTTCATTAAGACCCCTAATAATGTGCCCAAAAAAGCTGAGAGTGGTGCCTGCATTGACAGCCAAGGACATGCTAGATGTGAGGCACAAAAGCAGAATCAAGGCTCTACAAAGAACCCAGTAGAAAAGCTACACCATACGTAGGTATAAAATGATTTTCAGGAGCTAAGAGTTAAGCTTTTGCCAAATCTGCATTGACATGGAGCCTACTTTCTTTTGGACTCTATTTTTTTTTTTGGTAGAATGTGTCACATAGATGTGTCCAAATCCAATGGCCTTTCCTCAATCCTTCTTTTCCTTCACCTCTCTGTAGCCTTTGAAACTGCTGACAATCTCCTCCTCCTTCATGCTCTCTTCTTTTTCAGAACTCCATTTTCTCCTGTTCTTCTCCCTATCTGACCACTTCTTCTCAGTCTCCATTGATGAATATTAATCTAGATCATGCCCTCTAAATGTAGGTGTCCCTGAGAATCCTCTCCTGAGACCTCTTCTCTTCTCCCTCTGTGCTGCTTCATTTGATGATCTCATTACCTCTCATGGATTTAGTTACCATCTCTATGTTGAAAATTCTCACATCTACCTATCTTATCCTAATCTCTCTGCTGACCTCCTGCCTCATATATCCAACAGCCTTACTTGAATTTTATATCCAGTAGACATCTTAAACTCAAATGTCCAAACTGAATTCATTATCTTTTCCCCTAAATCCTTTCCCCTTCCAAACTTCCTTATTAAGGACACCACCATCCTCACAGTCCCCCACGCTTGCAACTTAGGTGTTATCCTCAACTGTTTTCTATCTCTCCCACACCTCCCACATCCAACATATTGCCATGGCCTATTAATTTTACCTTTGCAATATTTCTCAAATACATTCCCTCCTCTGCTCTGACATTGCCACCACTCTGATGCAGGCCCTTATCACTTCATGTTTGGATTATTCCAACAGTCTTCTGGTGGATCTGCCTTCCTCGAGGCTTCCTCTGCTCTAATCCATCTTCCATTCAGCCACCAAAGTGATTTTCCTAAAGTACAAGTCTGATCCTGTCACCAATCTTCTCAATAAATTCCAGTAGCTCTCTATCACTCAAGTACAAATCAAATACAAAATCCTCTGTTTGGTGCTTAAAGCCCTTGATAATCTAATCCCATCCTACCTTTCTACTTTTTCTACACCTCACTCCCTCCCATGTATTCTTTAATCTAGTGACACTGGCCTCCTGGCTATTCCATGAACAAGACATTCCATCTCTTGTCTCTGGGCATTTACTCTTCCTATTCACCACATTTGCTCTCCTCATCTCAACCTACTGGTTTCCTTAGCTTCTTTAAGTCTCAATTAAATTCCCATCCTCTACAGGAATTGTACCACAGCCCCTCTTAATTCTAATGCATTTCTTCTCAATTATTTGTTTTTTTTATCCTATATATAGTTTGTATATATTTGCTTGTTGTCTCTCCCACTAGATTGCAAGCTCCTTGAGGGCAGGGCCAGTCTTTTACCTTTTTGTATCACCAGTGCTTAGCACAGTGCCTGGCACATAGAAGGTACATAAGAAATATTTATTGACTGACATCTTTGGGTGGTATATTTCATACCAATTATAGCACTATAATAAATACCCATTTATAAAAGCTAATTAAATTTGTCAGACTAATTTGCATCAACCGATAATTATGAGGATAAGAACTATAGTTAGGATCTGTGACTTAGAGTACCAAAAAATAACCCTCTAGTCACTAGGTATAACCTATGTCTTTGAGGGGAAATGTAGCCACTGCTTTCTGAGGATCCAACTGAGTAGTGCTAGCAGAGGGTAAGAGAGTAAGTCCAGAGTCTTGCTTCACTGTCTTGCCACTCCATGTAGTAAGAAGGCCGAATTTATGATCTCAAAAAGGATCATATAACTATCTGAATGGTTCGAAATTGTTGGGTATATAGAATTCTCCAAGCAGAAGGCATCAAAAAATTTATTCAGGGCCCAGAGCAACAAATTAGCGAACCAACCTCCCCATTCCAGTATTGTGAACACAAGCCTCCAGGCCCAGTAGGCCCACCTCACAAGAGTAGCCAGGAGGCCACAGAAAAATGAGATGGCATAAATCATATTCACTGGCCTCAAGACCTCCCTCCAACTTCTGGGTCCACACGGGGGTCGGCTCTGCTTTGGATTTTTTTTTCAGCTGTAGTTTCTCACCTCTCCTCGAAGCCAAGCCTCTGGTGTTCTCAAGCCCCACCTCAACGACTAGAGACCAGAGTCCAGAGACCCATTGGTTCCCGAGTTGGCCCCTCTTAAGTGATTAATCTATGCCCACAAGGGTTTCACACCTGATAGGTCTTTGGGCCTGGGGCTTAGCATTTAACAGGTGAAAGTACTTTCACCGTAAACAAAAGCCAAACTCCTCAAGGGCACCCATTAAACTAAGCCCATTTTGCCTTACTGGCACACTCCATCTTGCAACTCCCAATTTTAGCTCCCACTACTGCCATTATAGCTCACATTTAGAAAGTACTTTAAAGCTTGAAAAGTGTTTTATTCACAACAGTGTTATGAATGAATGAATGAATGAATGAATGAATGAATGAATGAATGAAAACATTTCTTAAGGAATTATCATACATCAACCACAATATTATGTTTTCACAGGGGATATAAAAAAAAAGTGAGATAGTCCTCACTCTTCAAAGACTTCAAAACCTAAACCCACTTTCTTGGGCTTGAAGATGGATTCTACCTAATACTGAATTTCATCCCAAAAGAAAATATGATACAAAATTTATGACAATACAAGTCATTCTCCAACTGATAAAAGGTCAAAGAATATAAACAGGCAGTTTTCAGATGAAGAAATTAAAGCCATCTATAGTCATATGAAAAAAATGTTCTACATCACTATTGATTAGAGAAATGAAAATCAAAACAACTCTGAGATACCACATCGCACCCGTCAGATTGGCTAACATGACAAAACAGAAAAATGAGAGAAGTTGAAAAAGAGGGAAAATTGGAACACTAATGCATTGTTGGTAGAATTGGAAACTGATTCAAATATTCTGCAGAGCAATTTGGAACTATGCCCAAAGGGCTATAAAAATATGCATACCCTTAACCCAGCAATACCATTTCTAGGTCTGTACCCCAAAGAGATCATTAAAAAAGGCAAAATATGTACAAAAATATTTATAGCCACTCTTTTTGTGGTGGTCAAGAATTCGAAGTTGAGGGGATGCCCATCAACTGGGAAGTGGCTGAACAAGATGTGGTATATGAATGCGATGGACTGCTATTGTTCCATAAGAAATGACAAGCAGGTAGTCTTCAGAAAAACCTGTAAAACGACTCACATGAACTGATGCTGAGTGAAGTGAGCAGAACAAGGAAAACATTGTACACAATAACAGCAACATTACTCAATGACCAACTTTGATACACTTAGCTCTTCTCAGAAATACAAGGATCTAAGACAATTCCAAAAGACTCATGATGGAAAATGCTATCCATAACCAGAAAAAGAACTATGGAGTCTGAATGCAGATGGAAGCATACTATTTGCTCTCTTTTGTTGTTGTTGTTGTTGTTGTTGTTTCTTCTTTCTTGTGGTTTCTCCCATTGGCTCTAATTCTTCTTTACAACATGAATAATATAATATGCTTAATACAAATGTATATTTATAGCTTATATCAGATTGCATGTCATCTTGGGGAGGGGGGGTAAGAGAGAGAGGGAGAAAATTTAGAACTCAAAATTTTATGGAAGTGAATGTTGAAAACTGAAAATTAATTAGTTGATTTTTAAAAAAGAAAGTATGATACCGTAAGGTTCTAACATAGTGGCCCCTCCGTGCCCATTTAATTTTGAGAATGGAAGCACATGTTAGCTGGTTGGGTAGTAGATAAAAGTGTTGGGTTAATATCCTTTGTTTCCTTCTGATAGCAAAGAAAGAGAAGAATAAAAAAAGACATAGTCCAATAAAAGAGAAAGGATGAAGGCTCTCCACATTCCTTTATAGAATTACTTGAGTAAAACATTCAAAATAAATTAGAACATCTTTAACTCCTACCTCTTGAAGAGATCCATGTCAGTGATACTGAACTTCTGGCCTATACTCTTATGCACAGACCTGAAAAGGGGAAGAGAAAAAAAAACCAAAAATGTGGTTTAAGGTTTTGCCAGCTCTGAGATGCTGTTACTATTACCAATCTTCCCTGTGAAATTAATGTAATGAGAGTGCCATGTTGTTCTTGTCAAGCACCTCTGCATGCTTAAGCTTTCCACATTTCAGTTCTGTGAAGAAAACATATTAAATGTTTATCTTGTTATCCTTGAGCTTCTTAATCTTTAATCTCATCTCTAATTCAGGCCTTAATCCAGTTTAGTAGTTATAAGGATTGTGAGAATATAGCCAAAAGATTATATGTAAAAAAAGAAATTATTCTTGAAGAAAAATTTGATCACAGAAAAAATCCTAAGAGATTTCTCACCTTTGCCACATTAATAACATATACATATATATACCTATATGCATGCATGAATTGATATATATATATATATAAACTATATAATTTCCTTCTAATTTCATGTCAAAAAGACATTAAGACATAAAGAAATGAGGATTGTTTCATTAAATTAACTTCTCTTGTCTGTTAGGATGCAACACATAGGATTATAGGATCATCTATTTAGAATCAGAAGGTACCTTAGAGGTCAATTAGTCTAACTCCTCATTTTTCAGATAAGGAAACTGTGGCCCAGAGAAGTTCAGCAACTTTCTCCAAGTCACAGAGCTCAGAAGTGTCTGAGGTAGGATTTGAACATAGGTATTCCCGACTACAAATTCACTGTAAATTTATATCACTCTCAGACAAAATAATCGGGGAGGAAAAAAAAAAACACCAGAACAGCAAGATTAGATGGAGATTTAAAACCACAGAGATAATGTCCCATCTCTTCCTCCCCCCCAAGACTGTAGTATACCAAGAAAAAAAATTTCCCCTAAAACATAATAATGTCAGGAATTAAGGATAGAAGATTGCTGCCTCCATTTACCTTTTGTTTCTGTTAAATTTGCATGCTAAGCAAAAGAGGATCTTGGGAATTTCTAACCCTAATTCATATAAATTGTCTCTCACACAGGATTGTAATCTCAGTCCCAGACATAAATCTTATAGAAGATTTAAAAATAAAAATATACAATAAGAAGAATAAAATAAAGAATACACAAAATAAAAATACACAATAAGAAGAATAAAAAGAAATCTTAATCTTAGTTTGGGAATTCTTAGCCTGGCTTTTGTTTGTTGGGCATAATCTATTTGAGTGTTATTCAAAGAGCAATGGAAAATTGCATAATCAATGTGAGCAAGCTGTAAAAAAAAAATCTATATAGCAAACAAGGAGCAGGGTGTCAGTGATATTGAAGATAGAAAAAGAAGATGTGTTATTCATGTGGCAAAGGTGAGACATAATTCTGTAAAGTCATCAGGAAGCAAGAAAGCCCACTCAGAAATTTGCGTGGACCCGCTTGTAGCACCAATGCAATACTCACAGCACCTACAGCAGCTAAAAACAAATACCTTCAAGTAAAATCACCCCCTGGCTGTCACTCATGCTAGCAGTGGCTCTGGGTCTCTTTCTCTCCCAGCTCTGACTACTCCACCCCTTCCTGCTCCTCCTGTTTAGCAAGCTCCTCCCACCACAGGCTCACGTGACTCAGACAGGTCACATGGGCCTATTAATGGATGAGAAGATCTTCAAATTGTATTAGAATTACACCTCTGTGGCAAACTTATAGAAGGCATGGGACAAGAGTCTTACAGAAATATGGAAGGGTTGTAATCTGTATCTCTGGGGAGAGTTATCAATGTGATGTAGAACAATTTTGAGTGCCTAGGACTGAGTTCTTAAAATGCATATTTTTGAGAGAATTAATATCATATGAAAAATTCTTTCCTTGTCTCAAAAAAGCAAACATTCTTGGTTCATTAGAGAAAACAAAAAGCAGAAACATAAACTTTTTCATGTTGTTCCTAGGTTTTTTCAGTGAGTTAAAAGAAATTCACTTCCATGAATTGTAGCTAACAGAAAATTTTAACTGAAAGGGACCTTAAAAATAATTTTATCCAATTGCTTCCTTTTACAGGTGATCAAACTAAGGCCCAGAGGCCTGAAATCATTTATAACATCCATATGGTTTTTCAGTAATGTGAGGTAATTCCACATTTCACCACTCATTGACTGACCCACCAATGTATGATGCATGGGGAAGTTTCTTTGTGAGTACTATAATTGAAGTTCATTCTCTCCTAATTACAGATTCTTCTGTGCATTTAATGAAAATGAAAGAAAGAAAGGTCATTAGCATTACTATGGTTTTATAAATAAGTGTCTGTCTCCATAGAAACCTCTCTTCTTCCTAAATAACTTACTTTACATAGGCTATAAAAAAAATTATAACTACCTCTAGGAATGCCATGTTCCAATTCATGTCATCTCTTTAATAGGTAATATGGGATTATGAAAGAATTCCTGCCACAAAGCCAGACCTGGTTTCAAATCCTGAATCAAATAATTATTAGATGTGTGATGTAGAGAAGTGGCATAATTTCCTCTGGGTTGAAATTTCTTCATCTGTAAAATGGGAATATATGATCAACTTCACAAGATTGACAAATGTGCTATACAAGTGTAAGTGGTTATAATTATAATAAAAACTCGCTACAACTCTGAGGAGAGATTTAGTGACATACTTGAGTGTACATGGTTTCCTGATAATTAGCTTAATGCAGAAGAATTAAAGTCATCATTTAATTTCTAAGGCACTATATCAGTGAGATGCTGAGTGAGGACTTAGACACTCCCATTGAAAGAATGGGAAATAAGCAAATCACCAATGCTTGATACAGGTCACATTACAAGCCATTGGCAAGAGCAGGGCTCCAATGTTAAAACAGGTTACGTATTTTATTAGCAAATTACTGAATGTTTTCTTCCTCTTTTTAATAGGCTCATTTCTGATCTTACTCCACAACTTTATGTATAGACTTAACCACAAGACTCCCACAAACACTAAAATGCATTTATTTTTATCCAGTTCGAGAAGAAAGTCTTCTCCCTGGAGTGAATACAGAGCTCATTTAGGAGCCTCTGCAATGCTTTAGGGCTTTATGTAATCAGCAAAATGCCATATACGAAGCTTAGCAACTGAAGGATTTCCCTCCCATGAGGAATCCCACTTCCATTAGGGATCTGTGCTGGTCATGACAATGCCAAATACTTGTGGTGAGTATTTTTTTCCTAGCTTTTGAGTTCCTTATTACTAATCAGACATTAGTCAAATTAGATAAATCTGTTGCTATATCTTTCAAGAAATATTATATAATTTTCACATATGTAGGAGAAAGGTCTTGGAGAATTTTTAAAGTGGCATTTTGTTCTATTTAATCAAATGTTTGATTGTGTGTGTGTTTTTTTAATAGTCGGAATAATAAGCACAATACGATTCTATATTCTCTCTATATGTCTGTCATTTGTGGGAACAAAAAGTTTTAGTCTGCTATGCTATTTACAGAAAACTGTCTGTTCCCATCAAGTAACTTCACTGAGGATATTCTTAATCCATTTGTACATTAGCCTTACAAAAATACTGTAGAGTTGAAAAAGTAGGCATGTGATTCAGTAGTTATTTATACTTTCTTAATTATGTTTGGTAACAATAAGATGGAAGGTTTCTTTTCCAATCGTTTGGTATGCTTTTTCTTTCAGATACATTCAGAATCAATCTCTTTTTGCTCTCAAAACCCCCTCCAGCAGACATTTGCTCTATGTATACTTGGTCTAATCCAGTTACCCTTCCCCTCTTTCTTTTCTTTAATGACATTTCCACTTCCTCGTGAAACATAAATATTAGGATTCAAATGTAGTGACTCTACTATTATAGATCATAAAAGGTATTTGTTAGAGAAATATTCACAGACCTTTTTCCATCTGCTTTTTTCTTGTCCATTTTAACCCTTGAATGACCTTTAAGATTTTTCAACATTCAACATTATAAAGGCTCCAACTATAACGACGAACTGCATCCTGGGCCATCTCTAGTCATCCTGATCTATATCTGGTCACTGGACCCAGATGGTTCTTCAAGAACAAAGGACAAACACCAATAACAACAGTAGTGAAAATCAATGTGTTAGGTTCTGAGGACAAAAAAAAAAAAACAAAAATCGAAACAGTTGCTTACACTCAATAAGATTGCATTTTGTGGCTTGAAAACAACATGTAAACAGAAAAAATGTGCATATATAAAGACATATATGTCTACATGTATGTAGATATATATAAATATATTTATACATATATGCATAAACCTATATATAATACATATACGAATATACATATTGTCTATGGAGGTTAAATTACTTACCCAAGGTCATAGAGGTAGAAAGCATAAGAGGAGGGACTTGAACCCAGGTCCTCTGTGTCTATAGAAAGTGTTTTTGATTAATTTGGAGTGTTTTATTGCATTCTTCAGTGAATTCTATATCTTCTTAGCCTCTGCACCAGATGTTAGCACATAAGCTGCAATTATTCTCATGGTAGTCTTCATGCAAATGCTTATCATTAGCACTGAAATACAAGATGATGAAATGTCCCATAAAATGACATTTCTTGTTGCCCTTGGATGCATTAACACGAACTCCGCTAATCTCCTTTTGACATTCTCAGGAAAACCTGCAAGCCATGCTTTGATTTTTTTTTTCTTTCCAGCAACTTCCATTAGTCTTCTGGTTTCATTTATGGCAAGAATGTCATGATTAATATGCTATACCTAAAGTATTATGTCTATTTTTTGGTCACTGAGAACAGATCTCACATTTAGGGTACTAAGTGACTATCTATAGACCAACTAAAAGCTTTTTAAATCTGAGCATCCTCAACTCCCTTATCTACCATACTTTTGAAAAAGTAGAAAGAGGCTACACAGGGCAGAAGGTCACTTTGTAGTTTTCTTTGCTTCATGTGTCAGCATGGCCAAAGAATTGAGTACTAAGTGGCCATCCTACTTAATGGATATACCTCTAGAATTACCCTTACCTATGCTAGTTTTAAGAAAATGGACAGTCTGTTGATAGGACTATGCTCAAAGTTTTCCCATTGAGATACAACCTGCCAAGATTTGTGCTCTAATGGCATAATCAAAATAGAATACAGGTCACTTATACTCCAAGATGAAACATCTTCAAATAGAAGTCCTATGACTTTTTTCCCCTTAATAAATTGAATTTATCTTTAAGCCCTACATCAGTGGTAGTGTCCAAAATCCTATAAATTGTTGGCTCCTACAAATAATAAATCATTTCATTTTTGGTAAAAATCAAAAAGAAAAAAGCATCTTCTTTCAACCTCCAAAGTTGCATGTTCCAATGGAAAGATTTGGAATTGGAGAACCTAGGTTCAAACCCCAGCTCTGCCACTTACTGCTTTTATAATCTTGGAAAAGTCACTCGCCCTCTGTTTCTGCCTTTCTCCATCTGTAATGTAAAAGTCGTTAGATATGATGACATCTAAGTCCCTTTCCTCTCTTGATTCTGTAATAAATATATACTAAAAGAGTACCTGAATAGCTAATCAATTAATGCATATGAAAAAGCAGTTTCCCTCCACACCAAGCTTTAGAATCATAGGTTTAGAGGTGGAAGGGACTGGAGAGACCATTTAATCTAACTCCCTCATTTTATAGATTAAAAAACCCAAGGCCTAGAGAGGTATAGTGACTTACCTAAAGTCACAAAAAGGTACCATGGTCAAGCTTTAAAACCAGGTTCTTTAACTTAAGTTCTATTGCCTTTTCCACTATACCATGATCATGTCTTCAATGAGATGGTCATTTTTTTTTGTTAATGTAGTTTTGTTAATGTAATTTTGTAATGGTAAAGAACTAAATATCTCAAAGAAAGAGAATATGATAATATCTGTTTCCTCCTTTATTTCATAGAAGAAATACTAGGGGTTTCGTTTTCATTATCCATAAATTGGTTTTTCCCTCTTTAAAGACAAAAAGGCTAGGTCCTCAAGTTTCTGGACTGTGTACCTCCTATTTCCTAAGTACATATTTTTTAATTGTTTTCTACTAAAATGCTACTTTTTCGTCATTGCCTTCTTTCTATTGCAAACCAAAAATATGGTGGAAGAAGGCGGAAGAAAATAAGTGTGCAAGTACTTGTCATAGTGGTTATGGTGGTTATTAACATTTATTAGGGCTTTTCATCAACAAAATAATTATGGATGTTAATGACATCCTTCCCCCACCCAAATCTATGTACTAAGGATCATGATGGATCTTTAACTCCATATGACCTTTGCATTTTTGTAAAGTGTGGTCATTGATGACAGCTACCCTTTCAGGGTCAGGCTTATCTGGTAGTAAGCAGGAACATGTGCTTTGAGGCCCACAATTAATAAGAACTAGAATGCTTTTAAAGTGGAAGGGAAGGGCTCCTTTGAAGCACATCTTGCTTTACTCACTTCATCTTCTACCTCCCACTGCAATTCTTCATAGTAATGCAAACATGCACACACTGCTACAACATGTGGGTCTATACACAGAGATAAATGAGTCACTTTATTTTGGCAGAAATGTTTCAATACAAAAGTCAGCAACAAGTATTTAAGCAAAAGAAAGAGATAGTTGAGTAAATAAAATACTCAAAAAATATAACAGTAGTTCCAGTTCGTATTTTTGAGGTTTATGAAATACTTTTCTCACCAGAAAACTATCAGGTAGGTGGGGTACAAAAATTATGATCTTCGCTTTACAGTTGGGTAAAATGAGTCTTGGTGATTTGCCCAAAGGCATTCATCTAGCAAGTGGTAGAGTCAGAATTTAACACTCTCCTGATTTCAAGTATGCTGCTCCTTTCTGTAGACCACAGTGCCAAAAAAAACTAGAAGATTAGGGTTCAAATCTTGCCTTTCCTACGTACTTAAGTTACTTAATCACTTTCAATTTCTGGTTCGTTATCTGCTAAATGAGGGTTTTTGACTAGGTGACTTCTTATGGTTCCTTCCAATGTAAATCTATGAACTTTTTTGTGTACTAAAAAAGTAATAACTTAGCTAAGCCTCTGATTAGTCCACCTGTTTTTGATCGATTTCTTGCTCCAGAGAGTTATTCACAATACTATCTAAATTAATTTATAGATTTAGTGCTATACCAATCAAACAACCAAGGGATTATTCTCCATTCAAACCTACTTTATTTTTCATTATTTCCCTTGAGACTACACCTTTTGTTCCCTTAAAAGAATTTTGTTGTTTTTGTCTAACCACATAAAATAACCTTTAAAATGACCATACTCTTTGATCCAGAGATCCAACAGCCAGGCATTTGACCCAAGTAGTTCAAAGACAAAAAGAAATTTTCCATATATATCTAAATATTCACGGCAGCTTTCTTTTTAGTAGCAAAGAACTAGAAACAAAGTAGGTGTTCATTAGTGGGAGAAAGGCTAATTTTGGGTCACTCACTGTAACAAGGGCAGATAGGTGGCACAGAGGTTAGCGCACCAGGCCTCTTTGCGAGTTCAAATCTGGCCTCAGAAACCTGTTTCTCTAGGCCAATCACTTAACCCTGTTTGCCTCAGTTTCTTCATCTGTAAAATGAGCTGGAGAAGGAATTGACAAACCATTCCAGTATTTCTGCCAACAAAACACAAAAGTAGTCACTAAGAGTCAGACACAACTGAAAAATGACAACAATAAAAAAAAACATTGTAATAAATGACAAATGTGAAAAATTCAGAGAAGCATGTGGAAATTTTTATGAAATAGTACAGAACAAAATAAGTACAACCAGGAAGATAATATGTACAATGACTACAACAATGAAACTGAAAGAACAATAAAATAAAATTGAAGGCTGGATAATTATAACAATGCTTAACCCTGCTGAAGAAGAATTGAGAAAACACCTTCTCTTCTTTTACTGCATATGCTGTCAAGCACAGCTGATATAGTTCATTGATTTTGATGAACTGTTTGTTTTTGTTTGTTTTATTTTGTTTTTTAATTGCTATTACAAGGAAAAGCTTGTTAGGGGAAGGGAGGAGAGAGGAAAGGATTATATTCAGAAATAAACGTGATGTAAAACCAAAAAGCATCGATTAAACCACTCCTTGCCCCCCAAAAGTCATCCATAAGGAGAAAGAATTAGAAGTGGCAACACTGGAACTCCCATACATATCCTAATATAGCTGTCTAATGTTTAGAAGTTGAAAATGGTTGTAAGCACTAATATATACACATGAGGTAATCTCTAAAAGACAAATTCTTTGAGCTTTCATTACAGAAGGTCACCACAGTTGTAAAAACCAGATCCAAGGCTCTAAAAGTTAGAGCCATGAGAAAAGGATACAATAACTTTTTCAATAGCTCCACAGTCCTCTCCCCACTGAAGTCCTATTCAATTGACTCATTGTTTTGTGGTAGGTACTACGGTTTCTCAAATCCCTGCCAGTGGAATGCAATATCTGGTGGGTCCAATTTGGAAAGGTCTTAAGTATGGCTATGATACTAAATTGTATTTTGCTGGGACTCATTTGGACAAGTAGCTTTTTCAAGAATCTCTACAATCATAGAAAGGGCTAGGAAAGAATGGAAAGGAGCAAGGGAGGAGCTATTGGAAGCAATCAGTGACTGGTTTCTATAGGCACCATTTCATGTGTTTAAAGCTAAAAGAGACCTTGAAGGTAATATAGTCTCTCTATTTTATAGATGGAGAAATGATAGGCCAAGGAGGGTAAACAAATTTTCCAAGGTCATACAGGCAGTAAGCAGAGACTGAATTTTAACTCAAATACTCTGCCTCCTCAGTCAGGGCTTGTACCGCCGTACAATGCTGCTTCTGAGAAGGAAAATCAAGAATATTAGAGGAATATGTTTCTCCATTATGAAAGATAGGAATGTGTCTAGTATTTATTTTTCCTTTTACTATCTTAATCTGGGGTAGTTTAGAATCAGAATGAAAAGTGTTTGCCTTGGGCAAAAGACCAAATATTCAACACTCAGGTTGTTTGTAAAACTCTTCAGCAATGATTAAATGTTTAGCAAATGGCAACTCAAACAAAAACTTCATTTTTGATGAAGTACTACAGCATTTCAAAGAACACTCACAACTCTGGCTCCTTTTATAATCTCTGTTTCCTTTCCAGAATCCTCTTTTGAATTTTCTCTAGAAGAAAAATGTCCAGTCACTGTAAAAGTTACCCTGATAAAAACATATTGCAAGTTAATCAGTTCCATGTTTCTAATTGTTTTCTCTTCAAAGTTAAGGATTATTAATTTGGTGGAAGTTTTAAGTGTTTGGCACAGGATGTCTACAATGATTCCCACTTGAGGCACGCTGGAAGCATGTGCTACAAACTATGTGTAACTAATAATTGTAGCAGAAGCAAAACATATTTGATAACAAGTTCCGAAGTATGACTTTTCCAAGGTCATCGTCTATGATGTACCATCCATTTCATGATCAGAATGAAAAGTATGACAATTCCAAAAAAGCTATGTGACCAAATGTAGCGTAATAATCCACATGGAGGCCAGAAGGTATATGTTAGTTCTTAAGTTGTATATTTTGGGAAAAGGTTCAGAATGAGTCAGACGAGCACACTGGCCTTGAAATCAATGTTTGTTTTGCATATCTGATCTGTTCTCAACAGTTGTGTTTTCAAGTACCATCCTTTCTTTCTATTGCTCTATGTATTTGGAAATGCTTGTGTTTGGTGAAGTTTATCAAGTACTTTTCTCGTTTAGTCATTTCAGTTGTGTCCAACTCTTTGTGACCCCATTTGGGGTTTTCTCTGCAAAGATACTAGAGAGGTTTGCCATTTCCTTCTCCACTTCATTTTACAGATGAGGAAACTGAGGCTAAGTGACTTGCCCAGGGTTACATAGCTAGTATGTGTCTGTGGCCAGATTTGAATCCAGGTCTTCCTGACTCCAGGCTTGGTGCTTGTGTTGGTAAGCAAAATGGGCTCCTTAGCACTTAGTTCAACAAGTGCCCTTGAAGAGTTTGGCTTTTGTTTTTGTTGAGTAATTCGGTGTATTTCATTGAGTCTTACTAAGTGCTAAGCCCCAGGCCCAAACCCCTATTAGGTGTAAAACCTATGTGAGTGTGGAT
>CM053627.1:150604158-150707737 GCA_028646595.1 Phalanger gymnotis | reverse complement strand
AGCTCCGCTCCCCTTGGCTGGGGGCTGGGAGGTCCGTGTGGGACCGACCTTACCCAGAGACCATCCAGGCTGTCCTGGGGTGGGGCCCTGCTTCCCTCGGCCACTTTGTGGGTCCTGCAGCTCTAGAATTGGTTCAGAGCCATTGTTTTATAGGTTTTTGGAGGAACTTGGTGGGGAGCTCACGCCAGTCACTGCTTCCCAGCCGCCATCTTGGCTCCGCCTTCCAAGAATTTCGGGGGGGCCTTTTTAAGCTAAGGTCTCAGATAGTCTGAGGCAATGCCCATTCAGTAATTAAAGGTTAGGTAAGAATTAGGGCAACAGATGGCCTAGTTTGCCTTCATAAAAGAATCGTTCTGGGACGGGGAGCCAGAAATAGGGATCATTTGGCTGTCTACTCTACTCTCTTCAGAGACAAGGTACCAGGTCAAAATTACATCTATTCGCCACCCCCAATTATTTCTAGTCTAGGAGAAATAATTTTAAGGTTTAAGCTTAACTCCTTATTGTTTCTGATGGGGAAGAAGAACCACAAATTATCTAACCAAGGCTCGACCCTATTCCCATAAAATGCCATTGAATAAAAGATCACGCAGAGTGAATAGCAAGTAAGCCCATTTATTCAAGCCAATAGCAAATAAAAATCAGAGAAAGTATACAGATGAGAATATATCAGACAACACACAGCATGAATAAGTTATCCCACTGGGAGCAAGATATCTCAAGAGAGAATTCCAGATCTCACCCAAAGGAATATTTCCCAAAATCTCTCACACAATAAGCTGGGGACAGGCACATGACTAAGGTCCTGGCTCTGCTACATGATTGTTTCTTCCCAGTGTTCCTCTCCCTTTAGGGGCCTCTCTCTGAAAAGAATTTGGAATCACGTATCTTCTCTCTCAGAGCTGGAAGCCAGACAACAGAACGGCAAGCCCTAAGTCAAAGATCTAACTGGATCATCGACTAAATAGAACAAATATAAAAAGCTCTCCTAAGCTCTCCCAAGCTCTTACCAATTCTGAGAAATGGTAAGGAGACTGGTATTCCTGGATTGAAAGGTCAAGGTGTAAGAAGACTTAAAAAGGTTGTAGGAGAGCTAGATCTTGTACAAGTACATAAAAATACTTTCTTTTAAAAAAAATCAGAAAGATCTTTGATTAGTCCAAACCTAATATCTTCACTCACACACATGCAAAATGAAATTTCTGTATCTTAAAAGAAAGAAAATAAGTGGTTACTGATATAGGAATGATTGCAGAATGCTATATTTGTTCAGGAAGATCAGTCAATGGTTAGGACAAAGATCACACTCAATACTTAATCAAAAGAAAATAATACATAAAGATGAGATGTCAGTGTAATTACATCAGATCTGCTTGGACTTGCTTAAACTATTGGCTCTTAAAAAAAGAGGAAAATGGACAAAAGTAAAAAAAAAAAAAAAACCTGTCACGATTTGTTAAAGACCTTTCTCTCTTGATCTGAAATCTGTGGTATTTTATTGATTTAGGCCATTACTAATGAGAAAATCTCTTCTGTCAGTGAAGATATATTACTACTTACAGTCTCGGTGACTTTCCCGGGAAACTGAGGTTAGATAAGGAAGAGAACAAAAAGAAAAAAAACTTTAGCGAACATTTTAGCGTTAGGGTAAAAGGAAAAGAGAACTGGCTGTGGAGTTGGAGTACCTGGGTTCAAATTCCACATCTCACACAAGATATCTCCTTTTTTTTTAAGTAACCTATGTTCCTCTGGCAAATCTAGAAACATCATATTTGGATCCAACCCTTAAGTTCCTGTTGTAATATGAGCAAGTAGTATTGAAGATAATGTACTCAGGAAGAATAATTGACCAGCATTTACCAACTCAAAACAGATGTTAGAGAGAATGAGACTTTCAAAGCACCTTAGAATCATGTTTAAAATATCAATTCATTCAACAAACACAAAATTAATTATTCACTCCAGAAACATTTATTAAAAGTGGTGGACACTAGGAGAAAGATAAAAACTTAGATTAGAAAGTGTCCCTGTCATAAGACTCACACACAAATATACAATATCTCATCATAATTTAATGAGAACAACAAAACAAAATGTTATTTAAAGTTTTAGTGGGAAGAATATTATCAGTTTGGAGGAAAAAAGAGGAAACAGTGTTTAATTTGGACTGAAAAACTCAACAGAAATCCTACTCTTTTGACTCCTTGAGATCTCCAAGACTATCCTAGCAGAGTCCATGCATGTTTTACCATATTGACTCTGGCAGAACACTACATCTACTATCCCAAGGACCAGAATAGTTCTCTGCCTGTAAGTTAGTAGGTAGTTGTTAAAAAAAGCAAAATAGTGTTCAATGTGGTGTGGTCTTTTACCACTACTGCAATGAGTGTGGGACTGTGTCAGAAGGAATGGGAGGAGGGGTGAAGAAAGGGAGTACAAGGAACCACACAGTTTTTAAACAAACTTTTGGAACTCTGTGACAGCCTTATCCGATGATATTTGAGTTGATAATTCTTCTGGGAGGGCTGGACCAGAGGCATATTGACATTTTACTATGAATGAAACTAGAACATACAGCGAAACTGTAACTTAGTAGAAATATTTCTTATAGATTCTCTTTGGAGAAATAAACAAGTGAGTTGGTGGAGCTGATTTTGTCATGTAATATGGATGTAGACTGAGTATGTACTTTGTGGGTTTCCCATGAGACATTCAGGACACTGCAGTTATTCAACTAGTTCACACTGCCTAATGCACCAACTTCCTTAAGCTGGCAGGAAGACAGAGTCACTTTATAAAGTAATCAATGAGGAAGTTATATAATTTTCTCAACATTGACACTATGGTCAAGCTAAATTCAATGTGACATCCTCAAAATCACTCTGATAGATCTATAAGAGAGTCCCATCTTACACTGCCACTCCTGATCCCTCAGCTAAGCAAATTTTTCAATGAAAGTAAGACAGGGATTCTTAATCTGGTATCTGAGAAGTTATGTTTTTTTAAAATTTTTTTGTAAATATATATATATATAATCTGTATATTAATATATCCATATAATTTTTCTTTGTAATACTATGTATTTCATGTCTTTAAAACTATTATTGTGAAAAGGAGTGCCTATAGCCTTCACTATACTGCCAAGGATGTATATGACACTAAAAAAAAAGGTAAGAATCCTTGATTCTTTAGAGAATGAAATTGATTACACAGAACATCAAAAATATGAAGCCCATTGCTCCAGAACACACCCCATATCTGTGACCTTTTCCTACTCTCTGTCAAAAACTGACCATATTTATAGATTACCTACACTCAATTTATAGTACTACACTTTATTTAGCATATTAAAAGCACAAGAAAATTGCTAAGTGCTCCTCTATGTAATGCTCAGCCAATTCACACACACACAAGGCTCATAATTATCCTTCTAGTTTTCCTCTTAGGGTGCTAACAGGACAGTTCTAATGTCATCCTCACCCTATTACCATCATACTACCCTATCGCTAGCCACAAAAAAATATCAAGGGAAATATAGTAATGTGTCTGATACCTTGGTTCTGTAAACAAGTGTAGACCCTCCTCTGGCTACCTTGTACAGCTTATATTGACAGGTTGGGTCCCAGTAGGGGGCAACTGTCTTGGATTCAAAGTACTCTGTGGGTCCATACTCCTACATCTCTAGTTCGCAAGCTCCCCCAGTGTGTTTACCTTTAATAGTCAATTGGAAAGTACAAGTTCAAAGCAAAGGCATTTACTGAGATGGAATCATATGAATAGTAATTAAATAATCCTACCAGAAAACTACTATCAGAAGCTATGAGAAGAATAATTTTGCAGGGATATTTGGGATTATCTAGCTATATTGGAGGAAAAGGCAGGAAAAAAAAAATGAGAAACAAGACTGTTGCTTGAAAAGCGTCATGACAACGGACAGCAAAGAAAAAGCAAAGCTGTTTAAATCTTACTTTACACTGGCTTTTTTCATGCGAAGGAAAAGAGCTTTTGATTGGAAATAACAGCGAGAAAATAGTTAACAGGGAATTGATGCCCAAGCTATGTAAGCAGATAGTAACAGAATACTTCAGTGTCCTTGAAGAATCTAAATTACCTGGCACAGGTGAACCCCAAATTCAAGAAGCCAAAGAACTGGCAGAAGTAGTGGCCGAGCTGCTTTTAATGAGTCTGAAAAGACCACGGAGCACTGAAAAAAATCCCATAGAATGAGAGATCAGAAGTTAACGGTCATCTTCAAAGAAGGGAAGAGAATTTAGTGTAGAAATTGTGGGCCAAAGAGCTGGATATCAATTCCTGGGAAAATTCTAGGATGGATTATTAAGTAGATAGTCAATAAACTGTTTTAAAGAAAATTGGCAATTACAAAAAGCAAGCATGGTTTTGTCGAGAATGCTTTATGTCACACTAATTTATTTCCCTTTTGGACTGGATTACCATACTAAAATCAGAGAGATGCTGTGGACTTTAGGGGAATAACTAGACATTATATAAGTACATATCTAACTATCTATATACTATTCTTGTAGAGAATATGAAGAGATCCAGGTGAGGTGATGTTACAATTCAATGGATCCAAAATTAGTTGACTGGCTAGACTCAGAGTATTATTCTACCTTGATCATAACGCATCTGTGTTTTTTGCTGCTGTTAGAGGTGCTTAATAAGATAGAATGTGTTCAGAAGAGGGTTATCAGAATGGTAAAGGGCCTTGAGTCCATTTCACAGGGGGGTTATTTGATGGAACTGGGGTTGTCCTGAAGAAGACAAGATGAGATTGGAGAAGGGGTGTCGATAGGTCCATTCAAATATGTAAAGGGCTCTCATGTAAAAGCTCCATGAAAACAGAGTCAGGATGTGCAATAGATACAGACACAAATTTAGGTTTGATGTGAGAAGGCGAAAGCTTCCTAATAATTAAAGCAGTTCAGGAGTAGAACGAATGGCCCTACCAGGCAGTAGGTTTGCCCTCACTAGATATCTTCAAGCAGAAACTAAATGACAACTTATTAGGTATGTTATAATGAAGATTCCTTTTCAAGAATCATTTAGACTCAGTTCCTTCCAACTCTAAAATTATTTGCTTCTTTGATTCTGTGAGTCTGTGACTCCAGTACCTCAATATCCAATATTCTTTACGAGGAAATATAAACAGTATCTAAGAAGATAAAGCAATGGGACCAGATCAAGCTCAGACAGAAGAAATGTATTCTAGAAGTGATACAATTTTGAAAGCATTGAAGAAAGGAGTTTCAATATATCTCAAACATAAGGAGATATCAAATGATTGGGGGAAAAAACTCCAGCAATATGGATTTCATTATTACTCTACCCCAAATGGTGGGTAATCAATAACTATCAGTAACCTCATTTACTATTAACCTAAAGGTATCCTGGTATGAAGGAAAGAATGGTGTACTTAGATTCAGACAGACAAAGTCTGGGTTCAAATACTATGCTTCTGCCAATTACTAGCTATGTTACTATGGGCAACCTCTCTGATCCTTAGTTTACTTATGTGTAAAAGAGAGGTAACTTTCTCTATGAAACCAATATAAAAGCATTTTTGAGATGTTTGTAGTGTGTTTTGTAAAAAGTTCTATAAAAATGTCAGCTATATGCCTATTTAATGATATAAAAACTACACATATAATAGAAGTAATCCTTATCAGAAGGAAACAAGAACTTTTGTAGATGGCTTCCTAAAATAAAATTACATGTCTTCATAGTCATGTCAATACTCAATTCATAGTCAATCAACTAAAAAGTAAAATAAATATTTTCCAATTAAAAAAAAACATTTGTCTCATATCCTTCCCTTCTTTCTTGTTTTTTATTTAATTTTCCTAGTTTTGAGAGGGGAATATTGAGTACAGTTTTACTGTCTATTTCTTCCTGTAACTCATTTAATTTTTAACTTTAAGAATATGGGTACTATAGAATTTGGTGCATATATGCTTAGTATTGATATTGCTTCATTGTCTATGGTATATTTTAGCAAAATATTTTCCTACTTATTTCTTTTAACTAGATCTATCTTCACTTTTGCTTTATCTGAGATTATCACTGCTACCCCTGCTTCTTTTTTTTTTTTTAACTTTAGCTGAAGCACAATAGATTCTGTTCCAGCCCCTTATTTTACTCTGTGTGTGCCTCTCTTTTTCAAGTTTGTTTCTTGCAAACAACCTACTGCCAGATTCTGGTTTATAATCCATTCTGTTATCTGCTACCATTTTATGGGTAAGTTTATCCCATTCACATTCACAGTTATGATTACTGTGTATTTCCCTCCATCTTATTTTTCCTATTTATTCTCTCTTAACTCTGTCCCTCCTCAAAAGTCAGTTTTGTTTCTGACCATTACCTCCTTTAATCTTCCCTCCCTTCTATAAGCCACCCCCCACTCGACACCCACCACTTCTTTTCCCCTTCCCCTCCTACTTTGCTGAAGGGTAAGATAGATTTCTATACCCAACTGAGTGTGTATGTTATTCTCTCTTTGAGGCAATTCTGATGAGAGTAAGGTTCAAGGGCTGCCCACCCACCCCCATTTCCCCTTCCATTGTAAAAGTTCTTCCTTTCACATCCCTTTTATGTGAGATGTGAGAATAAAGGGAGTAAAAGAATGGGGAAAATTACCTCACATAAAATTCCTTAATTTACCAGAGAAGGAAATGGCAAACCACTTCAGTATCTTTGCCAAGAAAACCCCACAAACAGTATCATCCACAGGATCACAAAGAACAACAACAATTTGCAGGGGCAATGAGTTGACACAGGGGCAGCTATGTGATGTGGTTCAATGAATAGAGTACTGGGCCTAGAGTTAGGAAGATTCATCTTTCTGAGTTCAAATGGTTCAATTTCTTCAGGTACCTTCAGAGGTATTTTTATACCTCTTTTTCCATTTGACCAATTCTGATTTTTAAAGAATTTTTCTCTTTAATGGACCTTTTCATGCCTTTTACTGTTTTACCTATTCTCTTTTTTGTAGTGTTATTTTCTTCGATATTTTTCAGTACTAAAAATTTCCTGCATCACTCATTCTTTCCCCAATTTTTCCTCTACCTCTCTTATTTGATTTTTAAAATCCTTTTTGAGTTCTTTTAGGAATTCTTTTGGGGCTTATGTCCAATTCATGTTTTCCTTTGAGACTTTGTATGCAGCTGCTGTGATTTCATTGTCTTCTGAGTCTGTGTCTTAATCTTCCCAGTCTCCCTAGTAACTTTCTCTAAGCAGGTTACGTTTTTGTTGTTTGCTCATTTTCTCAGCCCATTTCTTGACTTTTTAACTTTATGTTCTCAGAATGGAGGAAGCACTGTCTCAAAGTTCAGGATTCTTGTGCTATTGTTTTCAGTGCTAATTCTGGGATTCTGTAAGTTTTCACTTCTTCCAAGGTGGTATGATTTGAGGAGAGGTGTGGTCACTGCTCTTCTGGCCTATACTATGGCCTGAGAGCATCCATAAGCACTTCTCTCCACTCTAAAACTGTGACTAGGGCTCCTCCTGCCCTGCAGCCACAAGCACCAGTGTGCTAGTGTTCCTCTACACCCTGGGTCTGTGATCCAGACCTATCCTCCACAGTGCCAGTAAAGAGTCTCCTGTAATCTCCTTCAGATTCTTCTCCTCCACTCTCTGTGAGATGAGAGCTCCCAAAGCTTATGCTTGCTCATGTGATCATACCCAAGGTGAGCCCTTGGCTTCCTATGCTGTTTTCTTGGGGCAGAATACCACCCTGGTGAGACAGAACTTTCCTGATAATATTTCCTGATAATATTCTAAATTGTCTTAGGTTGGAAAATTGTTTCACCTTGACTTTTTGTTGGTTCTGCCCCTAAAGATTTTGATCTGAGATATTATTTTAAAGTTGAGGGGAATTTGGGAGAGTTCAAGTGAATTCTTGTAACTCTGGCATCTTGCCTCTCCCAAAGCGTTTGTTTCAATGGAGCAAATTGTAAACTTAAAGAATCAATCAATCAACACGTGACTTCTAAGATTCTATTTTTTGTCAATCAATGTGCTAGGTAGCAAGAATACAATAACAAAAAATGAAACAATTCTTTCTCTTAAGGAGTTTAAATTGTACAGGGAAAATAATAAGTAGGCTTCTATGGACAATTATCCCTAATGGACTATATCTTTACAGACATACAACTGACTAAGAAATGCAGAATTTCCCCTTTGTTTATTGCTTGCTAATTAGAAATATATTTTATATATATATATACATACACATTTTATATATATGTATATATATATATATCAATAGGTAAAACATCAGTTTAAACATCAGCTTTGAACATCTCTTCATCAAATAATGTATCCTTGGCATATTTTAGAAATGTATGTTTTGACTCCTTTGTTCAATGAACCCAGTGGGTCATCAGACAGTCTTACTTATGGATAAATTTATAGGAATAAATTTACCTAAGGAATTTGCCAATGTTATAGAGGATCTCTTGTGCAGAGTCCTCTTGTTCTTATTACTGTTACTATTTTAGACTGGGTCTCCTTATCTCATCCAGCCTGGAAATACAGTTACCACTGCTGATTGATATAGAAACTTCTATTTCCAATCTAGGTCATTCACCCCTCCTTAGACAACTTGTTAGACCTCTATTTACTATATTGATACAAGAGTTGGTGAGGACATTCAATATGCATCTGCTCTATTGCAGGTCAGAAGTTCTGAACTCAAGTGATTATCAGCCTTAACCTACCTTTAGCAGAGATTACAGAGATCATAGACTTATACGACTATTTCAAGCAAAGGGTCCAACTATAAGAGGGATGCTTTATTAATGTCCAGGTTCTTAAAAGGCTCTTCTCATTAAATGATTTTTTTATCACCTCAATCCTGAAAAAACTACAAAGCTTGCTCAATGAAATGCTTATTAGATTAAAAGTGATGTGAAATACATCATCAAAATTAGAACAGTTAACAAAATTATTTGCAGCCTTTGACCCAGTGATTCCATTAGATAGACATGTTGTCAATTCTAGGGAGGTTATTAAGAGTAAAAAAGAAAAACCTATGTACATGAAAAAATTAAAACAAGATTATTTGAGATAACAAAAAAAAAAACTTGGGGAAAAAATGTACCCAATAACTAGGGAGTGGATGAACAATTTAGGGTATGTAAATGTAATTAAAAAACATAAGGCCATAAGGAACTGTGAATATAAAGAATTCAGAAAAACAAAGTGATATAGAATGATAAAAACAGAGCCAAAAGAAAGCTATACTCAGTGACTCCAACACTGTAAATAAAGAAAACACTAAAAGGCAGTGAAACCCTGGTTAATTATAATGGATAACACTGGAGCCATTTTTTTTAGTTAAAGCACATATTGGGTCATAGAGCCAGAAAGAGGTTTTAGAGGTCATCTAATGCAGTCTCTTTATTTTATAGATGAAGAAACTGAGGCTCAGAGAGAGTAAACAATTTATTCAACAGTATACAGCTTGCAAGTAGCCAAGTCAATATTGAGAGCCAGGGTCTGACTCCAAAGCCACTGCTATTTCTAGTAAACGAAAATGTCTCTTTTCCACTACTAACTGACCAAGTACAAAAGTATAATATGTAATAGTGACCACAAGTACTCTGTCAGAGAGTTTCAATTATCTGTTTCTGAGAAATTTACATTTTAAGGGCAGAGATTTTATTTGGGATATTTGCTGTACCAAAATAAAAATATTAACATAAAATAGTTAAATCTTTTTTTTTAAATAAAGATATCATGAAGCTCATATGTGTCAAGAAAATTAGAAGAGTCAATAATTTAAGAAGTCAAATAAATAAGCTTGCTATGAACCAGGCCCTATGCAATGTGCATAGCAATAATGAAGCATATCATTGCCATAAATGCCTATGGAATATTAAAAGAACCATAGGAAGGCATCTTTTGACGTCTTCTATGGAGGATTTATGGAAAGACATAGATAAGAATCACACAGAATAAGAACACATGGATTGATAGAAATCTACAGAGGTACAAAGACTATTGCTAATGAGATCATAAATAGGTCATCTAATATAATCTCTTCATTTGACAAGTAAGGAAAATACAACTCTGGCAGAGTAAGTGATTTACTAATGGTCATGAAGGTACAGCCCATATTTGAACCTAGGCCCTTGGTCTCCAAACCTAGCACTATCCCAATTGTACCATCTTAATTATGGCTTTAATGTTATCATGAAGCTTGCCTATTACAATCCACAGATATTTATTCAATACGGATAAGTATCATAGTATTTCACTGGGTTCTTGTTATCCTCTGTTCCAAACATTAATTGTGCTTATAGGCCTAAGCAAGATGGGAGCCTCTGTTAAAATTTTTATACCATTAAATTATCTCACTTCTTTCACTTATCTTTAAAAGCAAACTGAAAATATCTTAAGTATTGGAAAACACTGTAATCACCATTAGGTTTTGAAAGTCTAATTTTGATTTTAAGTTGACTATTTTTTCTCTCCTGTATAACTTAGATCATTCCCTAACTGAGGCTTTATTTCTCTTCCTGAGGGCCCTAACGGTGAGTACCTCCTCTCAAGGATCTTTCCCGGGACCAATCTTTTCTTTTTATAACTTCTTATCAGATTTGATTAATTTAATAATCATATCAATAAAAATGAAAACCAAGTGTATGTGCATGTATGTGTGTGTGTATATATATACATATATGCATTATATATCTGTGAATATTTATGTTTATAAATGTATGTGTATATGTATATATATGTATATATATATGTATATATACACATATACTTTTATGTATATGTGCTGGGCATCACTGTCTATCTATTCCAATGCCTTTTAAAGTTTAATATTCCCCAAATGAAACTGATTATCCCCTTATAACAACAATGCTACTTGCCACAACTGTGGCTGTGTAAGACCAACAACACCAGCACACAGGAGGGCTACTAGTACAGGTTCTTTGATCTGCTTTTCTAAGGAAAACAAATTTAAGGGGTTAACAATCTCACTTTAATTAAACATACATATAGTATTCACTTAATTCAGGGGGAAAAGCCAGCACCCTGAACTTCAGAGAAAATACAAACAGAAATTACAAACAGAGAAAATACAAACAGATCAACAGTTTTCTGTCTGACCATAGCAATACATACATAGTCACCAGAGAGAGAGAAGTACCAACATCTGGGTTCTCAAAGCAGGGAGGCAGGGGGAGCTCCGTGATGGCTACCTAGAGTCTCCACACCAACACTCTTCCCACGAGTGTGCCCCCAAAGCAAAATGCCAACCTCAGAGCATATATACCCTGTTTAGGGCCCTGGTTCTTAGCAAAAGGGTGTAGGCCTAAGGCTTAGCATAAGGATATGGGAAAAATCTTTAATCACTAGCACCACATCATATATATTGTTTTCAATCAATGGCTCTTGATTCAAATAAAGGCAAGACTCAAAAGCACTTGATTGCCTTAAGTGCTGAGAAGCACTCCAAAACAAAAGACAACAAAAAAATCCCACCCTGCTTGTCATTACACCCCTGCCACCTTGCTCCAAGTCAGTCCCTTCTCTAGAATTTGTTAAAGGTACATTGTTAGAATCATCTCTGATTCCATTTTCTTTCATCTTTCTGCATCCCTTCCCTTTTCTCCATTTACATGGCCAACGCCTTACTTCTGGACCTCATCACCCTTCAATTGTACTATTTTAATAACCTCCTAATCATTTCCCAACTTCCATGCTTATCCTCTTCAAATCCATCCTCCATCCAAGGGCCAAAAGTAATCTTCCTAAAGCACATATCTTTACTGCTTAAAAATCTGCACTGGCTGCCTATTGCCCCCAGGATAAATTACAAATTCCACAGTTTGATATTTAAAGACCTTTACAGACTGGATCAGATCTATGTTTGCAGACATTTTTCATACTATTCACATGTATGTGCTCTACATTTGAGCCAACCTGGACATCTATCTATTCCCATTCTATTTCTTGGCTTTCTGTTTTGCCTTTTTACATGCTATCTCATGTAACTGGAATTCCTTTATCTGATCATACTTTAATATGACATCTTTCCCTACGCTTTTTGACCCCTGACTGTTCTTTGTCCTCACTCTAACCTCTAATTGCTTTACTCCTAGTTTTTGTTGTTGTTTTCCCTCAGATCATACCCTCTTCATTGGCTATATTCTCTACCTTTCTTGATCTCAACACTCGATTTAATCAGTTCAACTATTCTACTCTCTACACGTGAATCCTTTGCTCCTTCATCTTATTACCTTTCAGCCTTTTCTAGAACTTAGCCTTGTATTATTACTACTACCTACTGCTTTCATTATTATTCATATGCTAATAGATAAAGCTGGAAGAAATCATGAAACCATAGTGTTTGAGTCCACTACAAAATATTACATAATCTCAACTGGGTCCTCATGGCAAAAAGGCATTCTTTTTTACAGCTCCCTAATCAATTCACTATCTCACCAGCGTGGCTATTTGAAATCATTTCTTCCCTCTTCACGTCTTTCATGGCAACCCTTTAGCCTACTTTCTGGGTGGAGGACCTCAATTCATCCTTTTTATAAAAAAGGACTCTTTATTAAGGGCTTCCTCCTCTTCTCATATCACTTAGCCATCTTCCCCTATTATCTCTACCTTCACCTATCTCACAAGAGATGTTCCTTTTTCTTGCCAAAGTAAGCTCCTCTTTACGAACCTTGATATCATCTATTTCTCCAAAATATTGCACCCATTATCATTCTCAATTTCTCCATATACACTTCTTCCTTCTGTGCTGCCTACAAAAATATGGATTTCTCCCCCAACTTAAAAAAAAAAACAAAACTTTGAGATCTAAACATTCCTGCCAGCTATCATGCCATTTCTCCTTGCTGCTTCTCAGATAGACTCTTTTGAGAAAGATATCTACCCTAAGGGTTTTCACTTCCTTTTCTCAAATTCTCTTGAAAGTCCTCTGGAATTTGACTCCCTATCTCATCATTTATTGAAACTACAGTCTCTAAGGTAATTAATGCCAAATTTTATGACCTTTTCTCAATCCTCATTCTTTCTCAAAGCCTCTCTGTAACCTGTGAAACTGTAAATCATACTTTCTTACTAGGTATTTGTCCTCTCTCTCTCTCTCTCTCTCTCTCTCTCTCTCTCTTCCTCCCTCTCTCCCTCTCTCCCTCTCTCCCTTTCTCCCTCCCTTCTTCCTCTAGTTTCTGCCTCTTTGATTACTCCTTTTTATGCTCCTTTTTAGTCTCCACTTCTGGCTTTTCAGCCAGGTCACACTCACTAACCTGGGTGTCTCCCAAAGCTCTGTCTTTTGCTTTTTCCTCTTTTCCCTCTGACCTCTCTTTCTTGGTAATCTTATCAGCCCTCAAGAATTATTTGTTGGGGATAGCTAGGTGGATAGTGGATAGAGCACAGCCCTAGACTCAAGATAACATGAGTTCAAATCTGCCACAGACACTTATTAGCTTTATGACCCTGGGCAAGTCACTTAACCCTTATTGCCCTCCCCCCCCCCCAAAAAAAACACCAAACTATCATTTATCTTTGCAGATGACCCATATATCTAGTCCTAATCTCTATGAGTTCTATTCATGCATCACCAAACTGAGTTTTTGTGTGCTTGTTTGTTTGTTTGTGTGTTTGTTTGTTTTGACTTTCTTGATAACCCCAGTGCTTAGCATTGTGTTTAGCACATAGTAAGAACTTAATAAAAGCTTATTTACTGGGAATGAAATACCTCCTCATCTCTGCATTCTTAGAATCCTTACCTTCTTTCAAAGTTCATCTGTCTCCTGAGACTCTGTCCCCAATCCCTCAAGCTGTTACTGTTCTCTGTCCCCAAATTATATTATGTTTTCTGCTTGTTTGTTTAGATGTTGAATCTGCCCTGTGGAATGCTAAATTCATTGAGTAGAGATTGTTTTCATTTATCTTTGTATACCTAGAACCCACCATACTTCTTTGCTCATAATAATAGTAACAATAGTAACAGTAACAACATATGAGATTATGTTATACAGCATTTGAAAATTCTCGTGTGATCCTTATAGTAACAGTAACAATATAATAATAGTTCACATTTATATGGCATTTAAAAATTCTAATATGATCTTTACAATAAACCCATGAAGCAGCTGCTATTATCAACACCCATTTTGCAAGCAAGGAAACTGAAGCTCAGAAAAATTAAGCAAAATTCTCAGTTTTCACACAGATAGTAAGTGTCAGAGATTGTATTTGAACCTATGTCTTCTTGACTTCAAATCTATCCAGTGAAATCCTATCTTTCAACAAGCACTTAGTAATTACTCATTGAATTATATTGAAAACAAGTCTCTTGCCTCACAGGTTTGAAATCCTCTTCTGAAGCCCTTCTGTATAGTTCTATATAATGTCTCATTTTTCTATTCTATCATTTTCCTGTATCTCTTTTTTGTATTTCTTTAAAGACTTGGGCCAGCTTTACTCTTACCAGAGGCGGTCAAGACCAATACATGAGGTTAATCTTATTTATTTCATAGTTAGTCTAAATATATCCATTGGCAAAAGACAATCTGAAAGTATCAGCTCCAGATACTGGGATGTCAGGGCAAATCAGTCCCACCAAATAGTTTAGTTATTTCCACTTTGAGGTCCCTTTGTGTGAACCCAGGTTCACTCAACTTGTCTTTCTTTCAATTATCCTTCTTACTTCTAAGCCTCCTCTCAGGGCATGCCCTCCGCCTACATTATTCTCCACCCTGCACACAAATCCTTCTGTCATTCAAAAGAGTTTCTGAAATCTCACCTCCTATATGGAACTCTCCTTAATTAACAGGAAGACATGACAATTCTCTCCCTTTCCTAGTCATATAAAACATGTAACTCCCATGATTCTTTCTTCTTTTACCTATACACCAAACCTATTTGTTCACTTTTAATTGCAGTAAAAACTCATTTGTTCAGACTACAATAATTCAAAAGTTATGATAATTCAGCTATGGGTAGGGCTGAAGTTTACCTTCACTTTATCTACTTAAAAAGAATTTTCTAAGCAAATTAATAATGTAAACAAGATTGCAATGAAATGCTTAACCTACTTAGGAGAATAAATTGTTTTTCAAAGACTTTACATGCACTCATTTGCATACAAACAATGAAATGTTAATTATAAATTACTCTCATCTATTCATTAAAGCAGATCCCAAAGGACCTATGCTTGGCAATACTTTGTTAGAAGAGTTTGAGTTGCCACATGTACCTAGAAGCACATAAGAGCACTGCTTTAAAAAAGTTCGATGATTCAGACTTCCACTTGTTCGAGCAAGTCTCCTTCCGTTCACTCTTCCCCACCTTTTTCTTGGTCTAAACTAGTTGTTGCATTTTAACATAATTTGTGGTTCCTCTATTTCTTTGCATATCCCACATATATCTTTATCTGTGACAATTTGGTATATCCTTAAGTTTAGTGACTTTGACACTGAAGCAAATCTTTTTGATGGTGATGATGAAGATGATGAAAACGTGGAAAAAGTAGAGGACAAAGAAAAGAAGGAAGGGGAGAAAAAAAAGAAAGAGGAGGAAGAATAGAAGAAAAAAAGAAAAGGTGGTATAGCAGAGTGGAAAGAACACTGAATTTAGAGTCATATGACCTGAGTTTGATTATAGGCTCTGCTACTTACTTATAGGTATGAAGGGCAAGTCACTTAACCTCTTTAGGTCTCAGTATTTTTTCCTCTATAAAAAAGAGTTACTTTGAATAACATCAGAGTAGCCATTCTAGCTCTAGCTGTATCATCCTACAAACTAAAGAAAATTACAACTGGGCGACATACATCCACATTTTCTCGAAAGGGTGAGTGAAATTTTTAATTTTTTAAAAATACACAGTTTTATATATGAGTTTACTTCACATACATTTAACGTGTTGAAACAATGAGTGAATTCTATACATTACAAGAATAAACCAAAAATGCTAATAATAATTTTTAAGAAACAACTTCAGACATTTCTTAAGATGACCATTTTATTATTTAGCCTCTTCCTCTCCCCCACCCCCCAGTAATCATTCATTTTTGGGTATTCACAGTATATACTACAGATTGCTCTGGTCAGCAGGTTTCTAAATCCTGTGTTTTAATTAAATGAACACGCACCATGTTCTGGTTTTTTAAATGACTGAATTCTTCCATATTTTAAAAACAGATCACATACTTCATAAGCTTACTTGGGAAAGTAATCATTACTGTACATCTATTCAAAGAAACCCTATTCAGATCTTTCCTTCCATAAAACAATATCTGCTCTGCATCCACATCATTTGCAATAGAAGGCATTTTTCTGGGAAGCATTAATGATTTTTAAAAGGCTTCAACCCTTAGAATTTTTCTTCTTAAGATCCTTTGCATTTTTCTTTTCAAAGGGTTTCAATATGGGGACCTGGAAAAGAAGGATTAAGGTAGTTTAACAAAGTGCAAAACTAATTGAATCATTAACTGGCCATTCAGATTCAAATATCTTCATTCCAAACTGCTCTCACTGTTTACACTTCTGCTTTGCCCCTCTGCCTAACTCTTTTCTTCAGCCTTGTTTGTAAAATGTCTTAGTTGGAGTCCTAACCCTGAAAAGGTCATGTGAAAATGCACATCAAACATGTCAGGGGAAAGTCAAGGCTTGGGGTATTAATGCCCAGAAGGATTTTCCTTCATGGAGATTCAAAACCCACGTTTAAATATCTCTTTGGCATCTAGTAATTTACTTAGAAGTTCACAACCTAAAGCCACCTGTTTACAAGAAGATAAAAAAAAAATTTGTGAACAATTCATTTTTGGTTCTAGCTTATTCCCTACCCCACTCCTCTCTCTCTCTCCCTTTCTCCTCAACCTCCCTCCCTTGGTCTCTGTCTCTAGGTCTCTGTCTCTCCCCCTCTCCCTCCCTCCTTCCTTCTCTCTCTCTCTTTCTCTCTCTCTCTCTTTCTCTCTTATATTAAAATGTCTTTTAGTATAAAATAGCCTCATCTTGCTTTTGCCCATTACCATGCTGGGAATTTGATATAAACGTATGAATCAACTTTCTGAAATTCTGTGCTTGACACTAGTTTCTTCCCACAACAGCAGTTTTGCAGGTATAATGTTATTTTACTTATCTTTGTAATAATAGTTATAATAGCAAGTAGATAGGATTATGGACAGGCAGCTCCCTCCTTTCTATCTCTGAGAAGACAGCAAATTGCTTCTTGGTTTATTAACCTTCAGTCACTCATGAAGTCTTACAGCAGGATATTTTTTAATGCATCAGACATCCCCAAACGTGCTGGACTCACAAGCCAATATGAGCCCTACTAACATTTATTAAAAATATAACAATGAAATATCTGATAACAGTGAGCACACACAGAATACCTCCTGTGGTTGGTATCAGCCATATGTATTGTAGTAAGATTTTGACATGCCACAGCTTGATTTATTTTAGGGTCAAACTGATTTCTTTGACTCCGGAACTCTGCATTAACTTATATTTATTCTATTATGAAATATAGTGTGTACCAAAAGCAATTTATTAAGTCAAAAGATTATTTATGGTCTCCTAAATATATACAAGAGAAAGAGTGTGATATATTGGATAGACAACTGACCTCAGAGCCAGGAAAGCCTGCAAATTGTCTGTGTGTGCATGAGTAAGTAACTTAACCTTTCAGTGTTCTAGGCAATTCTCTAAGACTAAGCTGAAGAGAGGATGCTGACCTGCATTGGTAGAAGTTTCTTTTCCAGAAATTCTTTATATCCTTGAAATCACAGGTTCAGTCCTTTTCATAAAAATAAGTAATTTATGAGCTTATAGTGAAAAAAGCACAGGACTTTAGTCAGATGAAAGGGTCTCCTTACTAACTTTGAGACCTTAGACATGCCACTGAACCTCTCTCATAAGTTTGTTCACCAGTAAAAGTAGGAGAATAATATGTGAAGGATCTATCCCCAAAGGCTTAATGTTGTGGAGATCAAATGGAATAGTGTATGCAAATTATAGAATGACAAAAAGTGCCATAAAAATGCCTGCTACTATTAATGTTAAGTCAAATTCATTTTTAACATTTCAGTAACTTTCAGAGGATTATACAAAGAAAGCATGATGCAGTTGATAGAGAGTAGGCCTTGATCTGAGTTCCAATTCTGTCTGTAATGCAATAGGTATGTCCACTCAACTTTTTACTACCCCAAGCAATTCTCTAAAGGCTAGCAGTTGCAGTGTAGTTTCACTTGGTTTGGTAGTGGGCTTTTCCTTACATTAATGATATTAAAGAGCTGGTCTACTCCCCTTCATAACCCTCACTTCCCTTTAAAAAAAAAATCAAAAGAAGTACACAGAAAATAGTTTTAGGCAACCTTTCTAATGATTTTTTTAATGAAATATCCTAAATGCATATGGTTAATCCAATCCCTATAATCTAACTAAAATGTATACAAAATAATGGTTACCTCACTCCTCTTCATGAAATAAACTGCATTTCCCCAAGAAATTCAGGATAGAACACCTTGTTATCCTCCCCTTGTTGCCCATTCTGTGAAAATGTCTCCACACAACTTTCTTCCCGGTAAATTCATTGACACATTACTGTCTCTACAATGCAGGGAACTGAAATTTTGTGCTGAAATGTCGTTAAAATACAAAGGCAAGAATTCCCTCATTATATGTGCAGAATGAATCTTTGAGTAATAGGAGGTAGTTATTAACCTAATGGAAGGGGTTTTTTTTGTTAATATTAATATTCATATGAACTGGGATAATGAAGGTTAAATTCCAAATAGATATGGAAAGAACATCTCTATACTTAAATGCTGCTTAGCATCAGCAAGACTTAGAGAACAGCATCTTATCAACTTGTCACAACGCCTTTCTTTTATTAAATAAATGCCAATGAAATCAGAAATTGTTAGTACTTGAAGGAAACTTTAAAAGGCCATCTAGTCCACTGTTAGGATTTAACAGTAGAGGTAACTGAGAGCCAGACCGGTTGTATGATATGTTCAAAGTGACACAGGTAGTGAATTATGGAGCTTGGACCCATTCTGATTCCTGGTCCTGTGCTATTTTCACTATTCCTTTGAAAATGAGCAGGATTGATTATTCCCATGTGGCATCTAATTAAAGTTTTAAGACTGGCATGCTCAAGAGCAAAAATAAAGCCTTCAAGATCCTGTTCACCAACTCAGATTTTCACATTTAGGGGACAGGTCACCATATTTGTAACCTGTTCCTCATCACTGGTTAATCTTCAAGGTTGAAATTGTCTATTGGACCTCAGTACCAAAAGAGCCCTAAGGACATCTGCAGTATTACTGTTTCTTAGGAATCCTTCAATGGGTGACTGATCTCACTGACATGGGTAATTTCTCCATTTGTACATTGGTATGGATCACGGCCCACACACAACTCATTTTACCTGAGTTTCTTCTCTGCGTTTTCCTAGAAATTCCCCACAGGGGCCTTCCCAATATGCTGGAATATTCCCTCTAGATAAGAATAAGAGCTAAAAATCAACCAACGGATCTCTGCAATTTACTGTCACTTAAGACAATTAAGAACATAGGATCACAGATTTAAAGGTGGAATTGAGAGTATTTCTTTTGTGCAAATTATACCAAAAGATGTCTTTTAACTTGATAAAGGCTCTCCTGTGAATACTCCTTAACCACTTGAGACAATTAAACACACACACTCAAAAATGTTCTATTCTATTTTTAAAATTGACATAACATTGTTTATAGCCTGGATCTGCTAATTCGGCAACTCTCATGTAACCACAAGTACAATGTATTTTTCTTAAAGGGCAACATACTAGAAGACCTACTTTTTGTCTTTTTCCATATTGTCCATCTGATTGGACTCTTTCCTGAAAGAGCCAAGCCATGGGCTCCAGGACCTCTATTTAAGGAGGGAGCTCAGCACAGTTTTTTTCCCCATTTCTCACCAGCTCACACCGCTTTTGGACTTCTTTGGAATGCTGCATCAGACTCCAATATGGGGTACCTCCATACTACCTTGTGTTTAATTGTCTCAATTCCAATTTTGACCTCCAAAATATGGCCATCTCCCCTGAGGAAGGGCATCTCAAGGATGTACCTCATATACTCAACTCTGCTTCTGGGAAAATCCTTGGCTTCCGGTTTTAGTCCAAAGAGGGCACAGCATGCAATTACCTCCCAGTTGCCCATGCTGCCTAAGCAGATGACTATAGCACTCTAGTACAAGGAACCAAAGGCCATAATATTACTAATAACTCCAATACTTGTTTGCATTTCCCATGTAACATATAACTGCCAGAAGCAATGACTTGCAGCCACCTTTAATCTTGTGACAGTTTTATTATCATTGGTTGGCTGAACTTCAAGAAAAGTTATGACAGTGGCGAAGTTCTGCAAACTGCAGCACATATTTTGGTAATTAGGTAAACAATGGAAAGCCACATTTAGAATGCAGAGTGAAATTATTTGCTAAACACTTCAGACACAGGGGCATATCACATTCCTTACCATATAACATTTGAAGGATAAGTTAACAAGCTTTTTTTTTTAAAAAAAAAAAAAACTATTTTTCCTTTTTTTTCCCCTCCAAGTCTGGCTGTTTCTAGCAGCAACACTGACTTTTAAATGGATCTTCTGATAATAGAAATATTGCATTTGCAATTTGAGAAGGTGGGAGGAGGGAGTGGTCTGAGAAGGTTATGTTTTTAATTTTCTCCTGTTTTGAACTCTGCTTTCTCAAATGATGACATCTTTCTTATGAATGCTTTAACATTGAACATTAATGCTGGAAAGAAAAAAAAAATCATTCTCCTTTCCGGTGTTATGCCAAGGTTTTCCAGTTTAGGGGGAAAAAGAATAGTTTCTACCTAGAATGTATTTCTGATCATCTACAAACAAAGCAGTATGTGCTTTCACAAAAATATGTTATTAGTAAAGCTCACGATAAGCATTACCAGGAATAAATGTTCTGTCTCTTCCATCTTATCTGTAGGACATATACTTTAAGAATGTTTTCCTTTCATGGTGATGAGTTATACTGAGTCATCTATTTTATACACAACCCCACCTTGTGAGCAATAGCATGATTCTACAAGGCAGTTGGTCATCCTTGGTCTTGTACTCAATGGCAATGAAATGACACTTTTCTCTTTGTGAAGGTAACTGGAACATACAGAGATAAAAATGCATGGTCTAAGTGCTGATCCTCATCGAATCTAATCCATGGATTTCAGCAATCCAGAACATTAGGAAGTCACAATGGGATCAGAGAATCAGTCACCACAACATAGAAGGGATATAGTTCTCCTGAAGCATGGTGTATCACAGACTTTTCCTGTGGAAGATCTGTGCTTAATTATTTCACTGTACAAAGATGCTTTAGAATCACAGACTCTGATCACAGCTCTCTTGGAGATGACATAACTGTTTTATATTTATTTGTTATATACAGCAGGGATCGTTTCATTTAGTGCATAGCACAAAGTAGGTATTTTTTTTTAATGCTTGTTGATTAATTTAGCCTAACTGTGCCATTTTACAGGTAAAGAAACTGAGGCCCAGAGAAGTTATGTTACTTGCCCAAGGTCATACAGGTGATTAAGTAGCAAAGCTGGCATTCAAATTCAAATTGTCTGACTAAAGCCAGTATTCATTTTCCTGTAGGATCATAGAATCACAGCTTGGAGAGACTTCAAACATATCCTAGTCTAACTTCTTATTCCTTTTCCAGATGAAGGAACTGCAGTTGAGAGAAATTAAGTGACTTGCCCAGGGTCACACAGGCAAGAAGGAGGCAAAAAAAAAAAACCAAACATTTTATTAAGCACCTACTACGCACCAGGCACTGTGCTATTATTGCTGTTTTTCGGTTATTTTCAGTCACGTCCAATTCTTTATGACCTCTTTTGGGGTTTTCTTGGCAGAGACACTGGAATGGTTCCACCATTTCCTTCTTCAGCTCATTTTACAGATGAGGAAACTGAGGCAAACAGGGTTAAGTGACTTGCCCAGGGTCACACAGCTAGTAAGTGTCTGAGTCTGGATTTGAACTCAGGAAGATGAGTTTTCCTTACTTCAGGCAGAGCACTCCATCCACTGTGTCACCTAGCTAAGCACTTTATAAGTAGATCCTCACAACAATCCTTGGAGGAAGATGCTACTATTTTTCACATCTTACAAATAGAAGTTAAATAACTTTGCCAGTGACATACAGATACAAAGTAGCTTAGACCAAATTCCTGAGTTTAGGCCCAGTGTTCCCTCCACTCTGCCACCCAGCTTACAGGCAGGATTTTAACTGAGCACCTGTCACTCCAGGGCCAGTGGTCTTTCCACTACACCATGCTGATTCTTAATTATTTGCTACTAGAAATGTAGTTTAGCATTGTCTAGGGCCAGAAAACAACCAGTTCTCTTCCTTCTTCACCAATATCGACTTTATCTAGTAATATCATCTACAAAGAGGAGATAACAGTTATCTAGATCTAGCTTTATAGAGAAAGTGAAAAATCTCACTCATTACTTCTTGAAAATAACATTTATTGGTTTCTGAAGCAATAGGGTTTCAATTAAAGTTATCATTTCTAAGGCACTTAATTACAAAAATGGACACCTGTGCTTACATAATTTTTTAATAAATATCTCGAATAGCAGTACCACTACTTGGCCTATTTCCCAAGATAATTGGGAAAAAAGAAAAAGAACCTATACTCTAAAATGTTCATAGTAGTAATCGTTGTGGTGACAAAGAACTGGAAATTGCAGGAATGTCCATCAATTAGGGAATGGCTGAACAAGTTGTGGTACATGCTTGTGAAAGAATACTACTGTGCTATAAGAAATGATGAGGTTGATGATGTTAGAAAAACATGGAAAGACTTGCATGAAATAATGAAGAGTGAAATGAGCAGAACCAGGAGAACATTGTATGCAGTAACAGCAATATTTTTTTAAAACTTTGAATGAATAAGTTATTTTAACTATTATAGAAACCCAAGTTAACTATAAAAAAACATATTTAGACGTTATCTGCATCCAGAGAAATAACCGATAAATAGAAGTATGTAGAGAATAATTGTACATACATACATATATATATATACACATACCTATTTGTGTCTAATGGTAGCCATCTTGGGTGTGGGGCAGGGGGAGAAAAAAAGAAATTTATGTGATAATTTTGTCATACATTTGAAAAGAATAGCAAGTTGTGCGTGGTAGATGCAATCTTCTTTTTTTATTGTACTATGTTATGGAAATATTTGTTTTGTTCAATAAATTAAAAATAAAATTAAAAAAAAATATCTCAAACAGAAGCAGCCAAAAGAGACTATGCCCATAAAACTAAGGGCATTCCTAACCCAACTTTGGTTTAAAATTAAAGTCATAACATATATTGTCCCTTAACATAAAAGAAAAGAAAAGAAAGTACAGATGTAGTTTTTACTCCTCTATTAGATGGTATATATGTTATTAACAGATACATCCATGAACTTTAATTATTTACCATGCCCAAGTGAAAAGGAATTTTCTTTTTGAGAATTGTCCTTTTTTCTACTACTATGCTTCCAAAGGCCAGTAATAGTACCAACGTAAGTTAAATGCAACAAATAATGCTTCTAAAATTGTATCTAAAGTAACTGTGTGATCAGCCCTATTCTGAGAAATGTTTAGTTGGTCAAAAATAAACATTTAAATCTTTATCTAGTTTTTGTTTTGTTACAAAAACTTACTAATTATCCAATTACTTTAAAATAAGTCAAACTTCAAACAAAAATCCTCATTGGATTTTTTAGTTTCCTGGACAATGCTCATAGATGAATGAGAATCGTCCCTATGCAAACAACTGTGCCATCTGAATGCAGATATAACTTTAACGAATGGATGTACAAAAATGTACGACATAGAAATAAATTTGCCCTAAGTATCGATTCCTTTGTGTACCAAGCCAGTATAAAATACTGGAATGAGGGAGATGAAATCTGAGACCAAGAAGAAGGATAACATAAAACTATGGATTAGTGAAAAAAGAATGAGAAAAAGAGGATTTACTCTCCAAATCTTCATTTTATGAATGCATCACTCAAGTCTCTCACAGCACGTAAATGCTGAGCAACATCATTTCATTTCCGGTATCTCAGGCTCAGAGAAAACCTTACCACTGAGAGAATTCTGAGTATGTGCATAGTAAAGCAAAATTCATTTTTCTAAAACCTGCTGTCTCATCTTTGTGAAACATGGAAGTATACAAGTACTCTTTGAAATAGCTTCATTTTCAAACACTATGTGGGAATTTAGCTACTTTACTCCCATTGATTTTTGAGAGTTGAACACCTACATGGTATTAGATAAGTTTAAAGTGAAGTTTTCTAAATTTTTCACTAGCTAATGAAATAGCCACCTGCCTTTAGCTACCCTAAGTAAAGAAACTAATGTTTAGCGAATTGTAAATGTGGCTGCAACACGGCCTATATAACTTGGTAGTTTTAGAATGTAATTATGAGCTAGCAAGCAGCAATGTGCTTTCAAAATAATTGATTCAAAGAAAAGGAAAGCAGGGCATGCTGAGAATATTGATTGCCATTTCATAACAGCTTATACTTATCTCAAGCATCTATATTGTGATGCTCTCTCCAACCTCTAACACTCAACTCTAGAAAACACACTTTAGTATTGAATGCTCATGTTCAGAGTCTCCACACCTCTGCATCCTCCTTTACAAACCAAATAATACAATTATAATGACATCCCTTGGTTGTTGTTGTTTTGTTGTTTTTTTTAAATTTCTCACCCTGCCACTTTCAGTAGTGTAGATAAGAGCAGAAATTACCAAGGAATTCTTGATGCTCCATATCTCCATGCTTTCTAGTCCATTTTCAAGTGGATGGTTTAAAAATGTTAGCACTTCTAAAGTGTTTTCATAAGGAAAGATCACACTGTTCGCTATTAAAGCTCCTGTAATTGACATAAAAAAAATCACAGTATTTCCCAAGGTAGATCCTGAGTAAAGTTGTGAACTCAGTAAATTTTGTTTTAGGCAACACCTCTTCACTTCTTATGAGACTCAACCTTTTACTGGGTATCCCTAACTTCTTGCCGCAGTCTTGCTACTTTCCCATTGCCCCCAAATCTTTCCTGTACTGGCAACTAATATATTGCTGGAAAAGTTATGAGATATTTTAATCATTCTGAAAAAATTATGATTATTCTAGAAAATAAAAGAGATGTTCCACTGATGGACGTGGACCCCAAATAAGTGGCTTTTATACCAAAATACAGTATCCAAAGCAGCAGTCTGTGTAGAAGCAAAAGTAGTAGAAATAACATAGGTGCCCATTGCATTTAGAGGACTGACTAAACCACTTACTGTACCTGAATGGTACTGAACCATAAGAATTGATGAGCATAAAGAATATCAAAAAGCCAGGTAAGAATTATATGACCTGATGTCACATTGAAAGAAAAAGAGCAAGGAAATCAATATACACAATGATTTCAAAAATGTAAACTTATAGGATAATAACGAAAATAGCAAGAAAAAAACAATGTTCCATTATCACAAACTTATCTCCAACAAATCTTTAAGAAAAGAATCTCTCCCTCTCTCATTGTGAAGGTGAAAGAAGGCCAGAGGGTTCCATTTACCACTGTGCCTTAAACATAGTAGGTATTTAATAATTGTTTATTGATTGAAAAAAATATCAGATGGCTTTGTATAACTACTTTTTTTCTGCTTTTTTGTTTTAATCTTGTTCAAAGTAGAGACTCACTAGAAGAGGACAGAGGGATGAATGCAATGTAATGACAAAAAGCTTCAACAAAACTATTTTTTAAAGTAATTCTTGTCCTACTACCCCCAGGAATAACCAATATGTTTCTGCCTTCTGTCAGCGGGTTTAAAGTTTTAAGGGCCCTTAGATGTCATTTAGTCTAGGTCCCTTATTTTACAGATGAGCTAGAATTTAAAACCAGTTGCTTTGACTGACTCCAAATTCATTGATTTTTAGACCAGGGCTAGCTGTTTTCTATGACTGTGAAAGGTAACATGGTCATAGGATAAATTATTTCACCATCAAGACTTATTGTCTTACCCATGTAGGTAAGACTCTTTTTAGAAGGGCTCATAATGTCTAGGGACTATTTCAAATGGTAGAAATTTCAGAAAGTGGGCCAGGCATGTGGGGGTAATATTTGGGGCAGAGAGTCCTTCTCTGAAAGTGAAATCTCACCATATAAGTGGTTGCCTATTCTTCCTACTCATGGGACCAGCCCTGATGCTAATTATCTTATTGAAATGGAAAATTTCTCACATATAAGATAATGATTTTAATCCCACTCTTCCCTGGACTCTCACACTCAAAAAACAGACAGTTTTTCCCATGGATTAATTGGAGAACAGAGTAAAGCAAAGCATTCTCTTTCAGCCAAAGCAATATTTGTCTGACCATAAAGCATTTTTGAGAGGGACCACTTAACAGCGATACTATTTAACTGCCTAGGATTACTATCAAGATTTTAGCATTTTGGACCTTTATTGCCATTAAATGAGAAAATAAATCCTGTTGCACAGTACCACTGTCAACATAAAAAAAAAAAAACCACACACACACACACACACACACACACACACACAAACCACAAAACAAAATCCCAATCTGGCATACAAACATTTCTCTACAGTTAAAATTCCAACATATGAGATTTGGAACATGATGCCTGTTTCTATTCCATGCTGTCCAAGCAAACACTGAAGTTGCTGCCCTGGACACATAAATTTGTCATACAAACTGTTTTGTGCTGGGTTCATTTTTAAATCATCTGTGCATACTTGATCTTTAATCATGCCCTCACCTCCACCCCTGCCCAAGGTAAACTAGCTGCCCTAGATGCAAAGTGGTACAAAGATGGGTTTGTGCATTGGCTGCTTTTCCTCAGCCAGCCCTGCAAGATTGTCCTGGGAATATTCTGAAATATTCATTCTCTTGAGAACTCAGGTGCTTCTAAGTCAGGTGACAAGTAAGCAGGGGGATTGGCAACACATCCAAAATGCATTTAGCTGGAAAATTAGGAAGCCACAGTTAGAATCTGGGGAAATACTTTCATCATTCATTTCTACCTTCTATACCAGGACCAGGGCTCCGAACTGGTGAGCTCCTAATTACAGTTGGCCCTCAAACCCCCCTCCTCTTCCCAGACTCAGGAAAAGGCAAAGACCAATGGGGAGGCTGTGTTCAGGTCACTTTCATGCCACACCAGGAAGAGTCATTCTATTGGCCAAGCACTGCAAAAAGGCTTTCCCAGCCTACTCCTTCTGTGCTCTAGATAAAGAGAAGGATTCCAGCTGTCAATCAGGCGTCTTTTACAAGCACTGAAATTCCCATAGAAATCAGAGGTTGAGAGGGCGCTTTATTAGAAAGTTGTCGGTTGTGGCAGTGACCTGGGGAAATGAGACTCCTGGAAGATCCAGGACACAGCACAGTGTGAAAAATCGAAGGGACACGGTTGTTGAAACTGCTCATTGTTAGCACTAAAGTACCTCACGAAGCAGTGAAACGAAATTGATGAGCAAGAAGCATAAGCAAAGTTAGGAGGTGGGGCAATGAAATTGTTTTTGTTTTTTTTCCTTAAGGTTGTGGAGGTCTGTACAACTTATTATATCTTAAAGAAAAGAGGGATAAAATTGAATTTAGACTCGTTGAGAGTAAGGATATTTCATTCTTGTATGCCAGTACCTAGTACTGTGTTTGGCACGTAGTAGGTGCTTATTAAATATTTCTTGAGCAATTGGCTCAGTGAATAGAGCACTAAACTTAGTCAGGAAGAGCTCATTTCAAATACTGACTCGAATACCTCCTAGCTCAGTAATTTTGCACGAACCACTTGATATCTTTCAGACTCGTTTTCTTCATCAGTAAAATAAGAGGATTCACTTAAAGACTTCTAATATCCCTTCTAGTTTCTAAATCTCTGATCCTGTGATCTAGAATCTTTCACTCATAGAGTGCTCCATACTCTGCCTTTGGACTTGTGGCCTAATTTTCCCCTTACCCACAAAACACTTCTATTAAGGGAATTTCAGGCAACAGTGGCTAAAAACAGAGAGGTGTTTTGAGGGGGCAGAAGGACCTATGAAACATTTTAGAAATCATGTCATGTAAAGCCAGCTCAAATTCCAGGATTACATTCATTCATTCAGCCTACTAAGTATGGAGCCTTGTGCTAGATTCTGTGGAAGCCGTGGAAGACCAAAACAAAAAAAGACAAAGAGTTTTCAGTCCAAGCAAGAACTGAAAGGGTATGGAATATACAATAAATAAACAGTGCTCTAAATTATCACAACAAAAATAGAATATTCTAAGAAAGTAAGAAGTCACAAAATATTAAATGGCATCCAAGCAACAAGGATATGACATGGGCTTTGAAGGTTTTCAATAGGTGTAAGAGGGAAACATAATAGGCACTGAATTGTCTTATTGTCTCACCTCCAACATTTGAACAGTTATAAAATCCTGTTGATTCTACCTTCATAATATCTCTGAAATAAATTCATTCTCTCCTCTGGGTTCTACTACCATAATCCTGGTACAGGCTTTCATTATACCATGATGATCAGAAGGGAGTGGAGTAGGGTGGGGTGGGGTGGTGGAGATCTTTTTTTTTTTTTTTTTCCCAGAAGGCATTATCTACATAATAGAAGGTACAAAACCACAAGCAAGAGTAGACCTTTTCAGATTAGATTAGTATTGACCTTTTTTGTTTAAGATTCTAAACTAAAAGCTATTCACTTTTCTAAATGAGGAGCAGCTAGGTGGAACTGTAGGATAGAGAGTGCTGGGTCTGGAGTCAGGAAAACCTGAGTTTAAATCCAACCTCAGATACTTACTAGGTATGTGACACTGGGCAAGTCACTGAACCCTTTTGTGGCTTAGTTTCGTCATCTACAAAATGGGAATAATCATAGCACCTACCTTGTAGTATTGTTATGAGTATCAAATGAGAAAATAAATTTAAAAGTGTTTAGCACAGGGCGTGATGCACAGTAAGCCCTATGTAAATGTAAGCTATTGTTGTTGTTATCCTTATTATTAAATTTGGGGATAAGATTACCATGTCAATAGAAATTTCTCATTAAATTCCACTCAGTTGCCTCATCAGAGTGCACAGGTCACCCTAGGTAATCAAATGCCAGTGAAATGTGTGTGCTTAATGATTTTGTCTGGCTAGAAAGGCTCTGAGTACTAACTCCCAGGATGTATTGTGTTTCTGTCCTCAACAGATCAGCCTCATCAAGTTTGGTAAGAAGTATCACAGGTTATTTATAGAGTGATTTTTTTTTTAAATGATCTTATAGCCACTTTTGGATACTGTTGACTAAGTCATCAAAGAAGAATTGCAATCCTCTTGAGTGGAGGAGAGCATCCACACTAACAAACTCATTGATGATAAAAGTTCTACAACAAATTACCAAAAAAAAAAAAATGATAAAGAGTAGAAATAAATTTTAAGGGCTTGAAAGGAGCCATTATTTTTTGGTGCTGTGAGTCTGTAGGAAGTATATAAAATAGCTTATATCCTACTCATTGGTAGGAAATGGTATGTATTATGATTAGGAAAACTATCCTGGGAATCATTAGATACTGAATGAGTTCTGTGCCTCCTGTGGCCAAAAGCGCATGTATGTATGTATGTATGTATGTACGTATGCTTCTCTGCCAAAGAAGATAAAAGAAAACACTAGGGATGACCTCTTAATACATGTAATCACTAAAGTAGATAATACACACAAGCAAATTTACATGTCGCTACTGTGAGATTTATATGTCACTACTTTAAATATGACTAATTTTACACTAAGTATAACTTGAGAGTCAGCATGGCATAGCAGATAGAGAGCTGGTCTTACAGGTAGGACTACCAGCGTACATATTAGGCCTTTGACACATACTGGCTGTGTGATCTATGCCAAGTCATTCGACCTCTCAGTGACCCTAGGATACTCCATAAAATTATAAATTGAAGAGAAGGTGCTAGTTGGCATTGGTAGAAAAAATTTACTCATAAGGAAGCTTCCTACATAGGGTTAGCATCATCAATCTGTATGAAAAATGATTTTTAAAAGGTAGACTAATTGATATAGCTCTACTTTTACAGTAATTGACATAATTATCTATTTATGTATTCATCCCTTCATTTGTTTGTTTTTACCACGTGTGATTTCATTGATGTAAAGAGCTCCTGTTTGGTTTCTCTTTCATGAACATTGTGCTTTCCCCAGCATAAGCTCATCATGTATACTGCTTCAGTTTTGGTACTAATCACTTCTTTAATACCTACAATTGTCTCTTCCCTCTGATTGGAGGGCTGAGGGTTGAAACAAAAAAAACATTCCAAAATCTCCCTTTATAGAGGGCCCAGAATTTACAGCTAACTAGTTATTTCCTACTAACGGTTCAGCTTGGTTTCTACTCTGGGAACATCATGACCTCCCTCCCCACATACATACACTTATCAGCTTCCTTTTCTGCCTTGTCCTCCCCCTTTAGATTTTAACCCCCTTGAAAGCAGAAATTGTCTTTCTTTTTCTTATTTGGAACCCCAGCCTTTAGCATAGTTACTAGCATACAGTAAATCCATAATAAATATGTAATGACTATTGATTTGTGTAGGACTTTTTGAGAATCAAATTAGTCAGGAAAAATTCCTGTCCTGTATAGAGCCAAAAGCTAGGGTTAGTTGGCACAGGAAGTTGGAGCCTTTCTCATGTGACCACTCCAGCGCTTTTGATTTGGAGAAATTGAGATGCACCTGGTAAGGAAGAACATTTTTTTTTTCCTGTAATGATTTTCAGTATGGATTTGAAGGTATAAGTTACATTATCTAGTATGCTACTTCCACACAGTTAGATGGTATCCAGTTTTTATTGGAACCAAAAATGATGGGGAAGTATAATTCAAGATGGAGAAAAATTTGAGAGGTGTCATGACTCCTGCTGTGTTCTTACTAGCAGGTGAACAAAAGGCAAAAGTGACTCCAATGCCCCTTTCCATAGAACTTCTCGGAATTGGGATAACTCAGAATACAAAACGAACTGAGGATTTTTTTTAAAAGACCAAAGAAATTCACCAAAGTAAAAAACTATGGCTCTCTACCCATCAGGCTCTACATTTCCTGATTTTGATATATATGGTAGCCTATCAATACAGGATGGAACCATCTTTTCAACTTATAGTTTCAGAAAGTTATCTAACTCTCTAACTTTAATGTACATATAATTGATTTAATTTACATATGACTATGAGGAAAACAAATGTGTTAATAATGCATGGTGATGGAAAAAAAATTCCTCCTTTAAAAATCCTTGAGTTGGTTGCAAGAATAATTTTATATTTTTCCACTTAATAGCAAGAATAATTTTTTAAAATGGTTCATAAATACCTCTCATAATATTGGCATAAATTTGTAAAGGGATACTATTGAAAATACCCTGGAGAGCCATAGTAAACCATACTTCCATCTGTTTGGCATGGTTTAGATATTCTTCTTGCTCAAAGGGAGAAAGATAAACTACATCAGCCTTTATTCCTTATTTAAACAGCAATATTTAAACAATCTTACCCTCCTTTATCTTTGCCCATTTCATCCCTCCTTCTATTAGTACTTTCCATCCCCATCTCCCTTATCGCTGGGCTAAGAGAACCCAAGTGATTGCCTGTTCCATGCACAACACTTAGTTACATCCCAAGCAAATTTTGAAAAAATCAAATGCCAAAGATAACATTTAAAAAGCCAGATTTAGACCTCCTCTACCACCACTCCATGCTTTTGACTTCACATTTATCTTGCTTTTCTTTCCCCATTCATTACTAAACTAAGAGGATCAGATAGCTGCTATACAGTGAGCTTTCCTAGATTTTAACAAAACATTTAATAGTTTCTTAGGTAATTTAGGGCAATGCAATTTGAATTCAATGTTAGTATGGTTAGGTCAATGCAGAAATCAACTGAATGATTGGATAAAAAGCTGGATAAAAAGAATAGTGAGTAGTGTTGTACTAGCATAGAATAGGGTCTCTAGTGAATTGCCCCACTGATCTGTGCTTGAATCTATGCCAGTTAACTTATTTTTTAATCAATGACCTGGATAAAATAATAATTAACATTTATTAAATTTTCAGATTATACAAATCTAGGAAATATGATTAATGTTGGAAGACAGAAGAGGGAACATCTTGACAGGTTAGATTGTTGGATTGAAACAGATAATGTGCCATAATATGTGTGTCTATATATATCTTTTTGCCTCCATTGACTTAACTTTAAAGAACTCTTAGTGAAAAGACATCTACCAATGCAGTTGGTCTCCTACTTTGAAATTTATAGTCTTAGAGCGTTGCCAAAGGCATCAAGAAATTAAGTCAATCATCAGTAAACATTTACTAAGTACATAACTATGTACCAGGCCCTGAGCTAAGTGCTGGGGATGTAAGGAAAAGCAACAGGTAGCCTCTGGAATCAAGGAGGTTACCATCTAATGAAGCTGAATGGAGTGTAATGAAGCCCAGAAGACTGTAGCCAGTTGGGAAATAATACGACAGTTACCCTGAGCTCTCTCCTTAAATGGAAGATCTAGGAGGAGCTCAAAACTGACCACCCTCAACCCAAATCAGTCAGAGAGAGGGATGGACAGGAGGTATTGAGTATAAGTTTGTAACAACAATGCTACTTTCTGCTACTGTGGCTGTGTAAGACCAATAACACCAGCACACAGGAGGGCTGCTAGCACAGGTTCTTTTATCTGATTTTCTAAGGAAAGCAACTTTAAGGGGTTTACAATCTCATTAATTAAACATACATATATCATTGACTTAGTTCAGAGGAAAAAGTCAGTGCCCTGAACTTCAGAGAAAACACAAACAGAAATTAAAAGCAGAAAAAAATTTAAACAAATCAACGGACAGGCTCTTGTCTGACCATATCACAATACATAGTTGCCAGAGAGAGAAGCACCAACATCTGGGTTTTCAAAGTTGGGGAGCTCCTTAATAGCAGCTACGCAGAGTCTTGTCTAGTCAAATCACAGGACATTCTTCCAGTGAACAAGAGCCCCAAGCAAAATGCTAACCTCAGAGTATATATATGCTTCTTCAGGGTCAGAGGGCTTCATAACCATGTGACTCAAATCCATGTGAACTAGGCTTTCTTGTGACTTAGGAAGGTCATCAAAGACTCCTAATTCAATCAAAGACTCTTGATTGAAACAAAGGCAAGACTCAATTAAAGGCACACCATTGCCTTAGTGCTGAAAAGCATTCAAACAAAAGACAACAAAAAGTCCCACTTTGCCTGCCATTACATTTGAAATGCAAGACTCATCAGAGGTATTTGACTGCCTTAGTGCTGAGAAGCACTCCTAAACAAAAAGCAAAGGTAAAAAGTCCCACCCTGCTTGCCATCACAGAGTTTCAGAGTTGATTTCATCTTGCAGGATCATGAGATTCCAGGGATCACTGATGAAGTCCAGAAGGGTACCTCCTGTTCAGATGACCACTTTCTAGTGGTCATACAACCAATATGTGTCAGAAGAGAGACTTGAACCCAATTCTTCCAGACTCTGAAACTGGCTCTCTAACCACTACTCCAAAGCTGCTTCTCAAGAGTGATATGTATGCCAATAAAATTGCAGATATTTTCAAGCAAATGCAGTAATTTCTAAGACTGTTATCAAAGAGTGCAGAACCTAATAATGCCAGGGAAAGATATGGCTTTAATAGAAAAGTCATACCAGAACTATACCAGAACTATAATAATAATAATAATATTTATATAGTGCTTACTATATGCCAAAAACTCTGCTAAGCACTTTATAATCACTATCTCATTTGATCCACACAACAGTGCTGGGAGTCAGGTGCTTTATTATCCCTATTTTACATTATTATCACCATTTTACAGATGAGGAAACTGGGGTAAATAGAGGTTAATTGACTTACTCAGGGTCACATTGGTACTAAGTGTCTGAGGTCATTAGGTCTTCTCAACTTTAGGTCATCCTTTAGGTCATCATCTGACATTCACTGTTTGCTTCATTGTCATTCCTTCCAATTTCCTTTTTAGAGAAACGAATGGTAGCAATAAGAGTATGGCTAAAAATTAGGGAAATTAGTAAGCGGAAAGGAAACGACCTGGGAAATCCATGACCTCTCTCACTCACCCCTGAATAACTAAGAATTGAATGTATCCCCATGGTAGAGGCTATCAAAAATATTGGAAGAGCTTGTTATCCAAGGTCAGAATTAAATCAATAACATTAATCAATCAGGGTTTAAAATGCCATCTTTTTATAAATATTTCCAATCACTAGGCTATTTTGTTATACAGTTTTCTATCATGCCAACAGATGGGCACCTTGCATTCCAAATTCAACCAATGAGTGATAACTTGTACCTCTTTTCATTTTCATCAGAGAGCTGGTTAATTTAATAAATGTAATTATGGCTTGAATGCTAACCAAAACATTCCCAAATTCCTGCTCATCACCTTACAGCAGAGAGAATATTTCTCCTGAGGCCTTTCCCAGAGGTAAACTCTGTATAGTCAGAACAAACAAACAAACCAAAAGAAAGAAATCAAAAAAGAAAACTGAACAGAATTCTGGGAAGATTTCCTGCCCACCAGCACCTGCATCCAAGTGAAATTATTACTTTCATTCTCACATGTAAATTATATGCAAGAAAAATATAAAAACTTACCTCTTAAAATGAGATGGTTTTTTTTTTCCCCCAAGGACAAGTATTGCCTTTTAAGATTCCCTTAGGAACAAAGACATCCAGATAATGCCTAGGAGATTTGTGGGCAATGAAATTCTACTCAAGAGGATGGTAACTGCCGCAAAGGATGCTAGTCCCTCCTGGGCTCTAGAAGCTCATTGAATACATCTCTTTGGAAAGTCCTTGGCAGAGACGCAGAGGAAAAACTCATTGTTGGAGTGTGGGAGGAATAAAGGGCAAAATAATTTTAGCTAAAGGAGCCACATACTTTGAGATCTATTACAATTTTCTGTTTATTTTATTTAATTCTTTCATAGCTTAATCAGTGTATCTGTGGGTGAAAATACTAGAAAGTAAGTAAGAGAGATGATCTAAGATAGAGTAAGCTTCAATCTAAACAAAGAAAGAGGGACTGTGCATTATCTTCAAGTGAATGGACATTCCTGGGATAATGCTATAGTACTGATAGGGGTGGGAGCAGGGGTGGAGGAGAAGACTTTGCCAATGGCCACCCATTGTTCAGTCTTTGTTAGGGCTGAAATAAGAGGAGTCTGGCTCACTGGGTCCAGTCTGTGAGGATGGCAGAGTGGAATGCTATGGGATTCCAACTGAGCATTTGACGACTTCATTTCTCAGGCCTCTTCTAAAAGATATCTGGCAGGAAATTATGGTGTATATATAGATAATTCAAGTCCTAAAGGAAGTCACTTCCCTAGTAATAAGCAGACATGCAATTCCATTACAATAATGTGCTTTTACAGCCATGGCAGAGCTAATAGAGCTGTGATGACTTCACACCTGCTAAAATAAGGCAAAAGGAGGAAAACACACACACATACACATACACACACATACATGTACACACTCAGTCACCATGAAATCCCCTAGAGGGCTACTATAGGTTCAGGCAAGAGTGCAGCTGACAGATAAAGCAATGACGTATTGCTTTAAGACAACACGGAATGACTAGAATTTTAAAGCTATCATCCCCCACTTTTTTCCCTTCTCCCTAGCACTCTTTTAAAGCTCCTAAAGAATATGAAAATAGAGGAGAACAGATGAAGACAATTAAATGTGACCATTTCTCTTCAATTGTCTGTGTGGCAGCCAGTTTAGAAACTTACTGGATTAGGCCTTTGGGGATACCTCATCCCATACATGCCTATTTATGCCAATTCAGATAGATTTTCTGAGTAGAATTTTACTGTTTTGTTATCTGAAATATATTTAAAGAATTTGCACCTGCAAAACATGACAGGTGCCATCAGGAATAGTGTCAAACCACCATTTTAGGACACTCTAGGTTTCCACCAATGAGCACAATCCACTCTCCTTTGGAAAATCCAAACCCATTGCCTTGGAAAAAGCAGTGGATGTTTATGTCTCAGCATGCTAAAGCTCTCAGAAAAGAGAAAAGTGAGGGGAGTAGTAGGTGAGAGAAGGGGTTTTTAGATCTGTTACATCATTTCTACCCAGAGAATGTTTACATGACCCGGTGCACAAAGTTTAAATATATGCCACAGCAGTAAGTGCTAATTCTCTGAACTGGTTTGCTAAATCAAGGGCAGCCAGAGCATTTCAAGCAATGTGCTGGGATATTGTGGGACTTTCATGTCCTGTCAGCTGCTTTAGACATCTGCTCAACTCCAAAAACTGTCTGCAGAGAAATGGGCTATTTTCTTGTTTGTTTGGGCTTGAGGAGGGTAAATATCAGCTGGTTATTAGCCCTGTTACTTGAGGCCAGATAAGAACAAAGGAGAATTACAATTTCTAAAGCCAACTTGTAACGGACAGGAGTTTGGCTTATCACCACTCTGCTCTTGATGATCCTTTCAATTATATAAAACAACAATTTTAAGATACTTGTTAGTGGCTTCATACAAGAATTGTTACACGCCATTCACAAAACATTGGCTTTGTCACTTCTTTGACTAAAAACAAGTTTTTTGTTTTTCTATTATCTAGGCACAGAAGGCTCTTTGTAGGAGACTTGACCTGGCCTACATATAGAGGAGGTAGCCAGAGTTTATATCTCTGCCAGGGAAGCCAAGCATTAACCCAGCCTATAATTACAGGGGAGGCCTCCCCATGCCTGGAATATCTGGCTTCTTTTCAAACCTGTATTTGATTAGAGTACATCCTCAGAACTCCAATGCTCCAGTCATTTCCCATCTGAATATTCCTCCATATCTTTTCTTCATTGGCTATTTTCCATGTGTCCTTGTTCAAGCTATTTATATTCTTGTGGAAAAAAAAAAATGATAGTTTGGCAGAAATGAGTACCACAATCAGGCCTGGCTCAGGCCTGATCACACCATCCCTGGGCTAAATTTAGCCTGTGTAGCACTGTTCCTTTTTCTTCACAACTGGCTGGCCTATAGGGATACTGGGAGCACAGCCAGGCCAGAGCTGGGAATGAGGTGGTGAAGACTGAGAGCAAAGGTTCATCTTCAACTTATCTGGCTTTCAGGCTCTTGTAATGATAAGATACTATATGAAATCATGAAAACAAGGGTGTGGTTCAGAATATACACATTAGACCAAAATATGAGCTTCAAGGTGTTCATACTAGTGAAGATTCCATTTAGCTATAAAGTTATTAAAATGACAAGAATGCATTCATCAGAGTCTTGTTCAAATGCATCAGAACATATAAAAATACTCTAAAAGGTACCAGCCCAAATTGAAGACTGCCCATGGTTCTGTCTCTGATTTTGGCATGCAGGGATGCTTTTTTTTTCTTTTGGAAAATATGATAGCTTCCTTGCATTACATTAATTTCACAAGTTTAGAAGTTGTATGAAATAGTGTATAACACATTGAGTTAAGAGACAAGAATTCATGGGTTTGATACCCCCCTCACACATACTAGCCATCTGACCCTAGGTAATTCACTTAACATTTCTGTGCATTAGTATTCTCATCTGTAAAATGAGGTAATTGAACCCAATGGTCTCCAAGGTTCCTTATAACTTTAAACCTATAATCTTATGAACATTTTATTACAAGCCCATTAATTCATCCATCTAGTCATTTACTCATTTAACAAAATTTTTAAGCACTTGGTATGTGTGATGCCCCAGAATCCCAGAATCACTGAATGTGAAACCTGAAGCTAGTCAAAGCTATACACAAAAGGAATCTTCAATGTGAGATGATTGGTGATCACCTAGATTCTTCCTGAAGACCTCCAAGAAAAAGGAACTCACTATTTTTTTTAAGGCAAACTATTACACTTTTAGACAGATCTTTTTTTTAATGTTTTATCTTGACATCGAATTTAAATTTTTTTTTTTCTCTTTGAAACTACCACAAATTGCTCCTGGTTCTCCTTCCTGGGACCAAAGAAAAAAAATCAAGTGACTCCATCTAAAAGCCCTTCAAACCTTAAAGATGGCTATTCTATTCCCTCAGGTCTTCTCTAGGAGAAACATTCCTAGTTCCTTCAACTAATCTTCGCATGACATAAACTCAAGGCCCTTCACCAACTTGGTTGTCCTCTTTTGGATTCTCTCTGGCTTATCAAAGTCCTTATTAAAGTAAGATACCTAGAACTGAATGGGATTATCCAAATGAAGCTTGGTGCAGGTAGAATATGATGAGACTCTCACCTTGAAGCTATGCCCCTCTTAATGCAGCCCAGGATCACATTAGCTTTTATTTTTACTGCTACAATACACTGGTGACTCATATGGAGTTTGAATTTGACCATGTCTTATCTAGGCATCTAGGTGGCACTGGGATAGAGCACTGGGTTTGGAAACAGGAAGACTTATCTTCGTGAGTTCAAATTAGGCCTTGGACACTTACTAGCTGTGTGACCTGGGCAAGTCATTTAATCCTGTTTGCCCCAGTTCTTCATCAGTAAAATGAACTGGAGAAGACATGGCAAACCATTCCCAAATGGAGTCACAAAGAGTTGAATACCACAGAACAGCATAATCTTAACAATATCTACCCTCCTAAAATATAAGATTTTTTTTTTAAAAAATTTATTTCCTTTCTGTATCACAAAGAGATGTTTAAAAGAGGAGAGAGGTGAGGAGAGGACCAATTTGTATAAAAATACTTATAGAGGCTCTTTTTCCAGTGGCAAAGACTTGGAAATTGAGCAGATGCCCATCAACTGCAGAATGGCGGAATAAGTTATGGTACGTGATTGTGGCAGAATAATATTGTGCTATAAAATAATAAGTAGAATTATTTTAGGAAAAACATGGGAAGACTTATATGAACTCATGCAAAGTGAAGTGAGCAGAACCAAGAGAACATTATACACCTTAACAGCAGTATTGTAAGGATAATCAAATGTGAAAGATAAAGATAATGATCTGAGACAATCCCAAAAGACCCATGATAAAAACTGCTATCTACCTCCAAAGAGAGAACTGATTGACTCTGAATGCAGATTGAAGCATACCTTTTTTTAACTTTCTTGATTTTTCTTGAGTTTTTTTGTCTGTGTTTTCTACTGCAACACGAATAATATGGAAATATGTTTTGTATGATTTCACATGCATAATCAATCTCAAATTGCTCCCCTTCTCAAGGTGGGAGGAGGAGAAGGAGAGAGGGAGAGAATTTGGAACTCAAAAACTTTTTAAATGATTGTTTTAAAAAATTACATGTAATTGAGAAATATTTGACAAAATATACAGAAATATATTTTAAAAAACTTGATTCCCTTTCTCATACATAGCTAGACATTTCCTGTGTGTTGAAAGACGAAACATCAGGTTCTGGGCTTGGCTTTCTAAAAGCAGATTATCTTTTTTATTCTATACTTAGTATCTATTTAAGGATACAAACTTCATCAAGCTTATTCAGGCATGACATAATATTACATAAGGGAGAATATATAATAAGGATTGAGGAACATGAAAAATATAGTCTTCACTCCCATTGTACTGAATATTATATGAAGGAAATTCTCAGAAGTGACATCACTAAATCACTAATCTTCACGAGGATGGGCCAGATCAAAAGGAAGTAGTTGATGGGTGGGTGATAGCTGTAGAAATTATAGAAATTCATAAAGAAAGATTCAGTTATCAAAGAGTAAAAATAACTACAAGTCCAAGCGTGCCAACAGCACTGATGTGTTATTTATTGAATTAACTGGATAAATAAGACATACTCTTCAAAGAGCACCATGAATCATTAATGGCTAATACAAATTTTAAAAATATAGAAAAAGTACTCATAACATGATTACATATGTGACCTTGGGCAAATCATTTAAATTCCCCGGGCTTCACTTTCCTCATCTATAAAATGAGGAGCTTGGACTAGATGACCTCAGAGACCCCTTTTAGCACTAGTTTATGATCCTATGATCAATGATCCTAAAAGGTAGAAGTACATTAAGGACAGTATCATCAGGTAAGTGAACATGTTTAAAGCTTCTATTCTAAAGCTAGCTAACAGTATTGAAATGGCCTATAAAAACAGACAAAACTGAAGGCTGTCTCTAAATAGATGTAAACAGTTAGAGGACTTGATGTTGTGATCATATTAATGTCAGAAATATTTTACAACAAACTATTCCCTCTAAATATTGTGTGAGATACTTAACTTACAGAATGTCCAATAAAAAATAGAATATTTATATTCTCATTTTAACATAGAATCTTGTACATAGGCTTATCTTTGATGTTATTCATCTATGTAGATTGAATTATTATAAACCTAAGAAATATTTTTTAAGGTAGTGTTTATAGTGGTTAGTGTGCCAGGGCAGGAGTTAAGAAGAGCTGGGCTCATGCCACATCTTTGAGAAAAAAAGTGATGTGACCATGGACATGACCCTTGACCTTTTAGTGCCTTTGACAACTTAGACCAGGGCTGTCCAAAATGCAGCCCATGGGCTGCATGCGACCCGCAGTATTTCACGAGCGAAAAAATAAAATAATAATTTTCGTGGAATGCATATCAGATTTTTTAATTCCATCATTAATAAATAATCTTGTTGATGTTAATTTTCTTTGGTGTTTTTAAACAGTATTATGGACAGAACATATCGCACAGAATTTTCAATTGAACTGTGGAATGCGTTCCATCTGTATGATGCAGACTAGTCAGTATGCAACTACTTTTATGCTATTGTGTTGTCGCTTTGTTGTTTTGTGTTTGCTTTTGTGCTTAGCTCCTTCACCTGTCCTATTGATGACACGCGTTTCCCCACTTTCTATTAGTGTACTGTATTTTTTATTCTGGAATAATTATTTCATTTTAATGTGGCCCTAAGATAACATAAGGTTGGACAGCCCTGTCTTAGACTATAAGTTTGAGACCAATCTGCATTAGTGGAGGATATTTCTATGTTGTAAGTCTCCTACCTTGATGAAATCCCAGCTCAAGAGATGCCTGTATACAGGTACATGTCATTAGAAGAGACAACAATGCTATTTTCACAATATTTTATAGAAATTAAGGGGACAAATAGTTTCTAACATAAAGTCAATGCAAAACCAATCATAGTATGTTAAAATGCCACTATCTGAAATTCACATGCCACATAAAAAGACGTGAATACAAACATTTGAAAAGCAATGTTAATGACATAGTAGGTGTCTATCATTTCTGACCTTAAAGTCAGAAAAACCTGAGTTAAAGTCCTGCCTCTGACACCTATTAGCAAGTAGTTTAACCACTCAGTATCCAAGCAACTCTCTGTGACCAGGAGTTACAAACAAGTCACCCATCATTAGCAGTGTGGAAAGAATTTCCACAGAGGGGAACATTTTTACCATATAAAATAAATCATAGGCCTAACTGTGAAAATAAAAAAAAATATGTTTTTCATGAGCATTATATGAAGTAAAAAATTCTGGATGAGGATGTGTGGTTTTATAATTTGCATATTTGTTTCATATACAACACAATAAATGTTATAAAGTAATAACAAGTACAGGTAGCCCTTGCCTAATCAGAACCTTCCGAGTATGAGTCATTGATTTAAGAGTCTTCAGGATAACTGAATTAACTTAGGCTTGAGTTTAACTCTTTTAATATATTTAAAATTCCCTAAAACATTAGTTGCTTCCCAGGTTTCTTAAACACAGTTTGATAAACATAATGAAACCCTTGCTTAATGATTCAAGGCCAGCCTTATGAAGATTAATTACTGTGTTGTACTGAATAATAATTCACAGGAACTCACATTTATAAAGCATTTTATAATCTGTAAATATAGACTATAGACCAAGTAATAACAATCTTGTGAGATTTAAAGTATAAGTTTTATTCCCATTTTTTGGGAAAGAAACTGACACTTAGGGAGGTTGAATGATTTGCTCAAGGTCACACAGCTATTGAGTAAAAAAGAACCAGGATTCAAACAGAATTCTTTTAACTATGAAACCAGTGTTCTTCCTATTTTACCACTCCATTCGAGATTTAATTTTAGATCCAGTTATGGATATAAGCAGAGCATAATATAGTATCCAATGAAACTAACTCTAGACCAGAGGTATCAAATTATGTGGCCTATAATGACATGCAGCCTGCAACCCTCCCAAGTACAGCCCAAGATCAGTATGTAATTAATTAACATGTAATTAATTAATGTGCAATTAATAGCCCATAGAGTAATATGTAACTGGTAAATATTTAACAAAAAAATACAATGAAACATAAATAATGTTAACATGTGCTTTTCTAAGTCAATAAGCACCAGAAGAGATCTTTATATACAGTTTAATTGCCTCCATTTCTATTTGAGTTTGACATCACTGCTCTAGGCGGAAAGGTGGCATGGTAGATAGAGCATTGGAACTATAATCAGGAAGACTATTTCAAATCTAGCCTCAGATACTTACTAACTGCGTGATCCTGGACAAGTCATTTAACCTTAGCCTTAGTTTCTTCCTCCTTAATATGGGGATAATAATAATAACACCTATCTCCCAGGATAGTTTTGAGGAAAAAATGAAATATTTATAAAGTGCTTTCAAACATGAAGCATTATATAAATGCTAGCTATTATTGGTTTTTTTTTTACTATAATACTTTCTTGGAAAAGTCATTGATGATGGTCAAGTGGCCCTGGGCAAGTCACTTAAGTTCTCTGCACTCCTGGTAACTCTCTAAGGCAAAAATTTAGAGAATCCATGGTGATGATCCTCTCTGCATTAGTAAAGAAAGATGACTACATGGGTAAAATCACATATCCTTCCCCACAAAAAATGTCCCTTAATGTCAACTTGATTTTTGGTCATATACTTCATCAATAAGTTGAGAATAGGTTTTCAGTTGATAAAAGACAGAGTGTGCTGAGTGAAAAATTGGGCTTGGTATTCTGGAAGATAAGTCAGGAAGAACCAGTAGATATCCATGAGTTTCTAGTCATGGTAAAGGAAAATGAAGCAAAGTTCAGTCTAGGCCTTTAATATCAGAATCACATTTTATTTGGAACAGCGTAGTCCTTAAGGCTGAAAATAACAATGCTTTCTTAAGTCTTTAGATGTTTCATAAGGAATCGGGCGATGGTTCAGATGATTGACAATGTATAGTGAGTGCTCTTAACATTTAAACCTGCTTATGTTTAAAATTCCCAACAGTCCTCCACATCCATCAAGAACCAAAGAACAACCATACACTTGAACCTAGACAGATAATATTACTTTCAACCACACAATTTGTAGCAAAATTGGGGAAATGGGAGGCGGGGAACAGACCAATCAAAAAGTGAAACTACGATTCTGGTACTTTCAATCAGGATCCTTTATAAGGACAAAAATAATCTGTAATTAAAATAAAGTTTGTCTATATTCATGTAGAGATAATATGCTATTCCTTTTTTTTCATAGGCCAGTTTAGAATGATTACAGCAGTATCTAATCAGATACAAATTGTGGTGGTGTTGTTTTTTCGAAAATCTAACTGCACTTGCCTGAGGAGAAAGCTATTCATGAAGAGTACTTCTTAATATGAACTCCAACTGAATGATACCTGGTGTGGTGAGTGCTTTATAAGGGCTAATGTAGAGAGAATGAGTGGGTAAAGAGAGAGAGAGAATTGCCAGGTGGGTGTGCTTGCTTTTGGTTTTCAAAGGATTTAGAATTTATGAGCCAGTGATAAGTTTTACTGAAAGTGAAATGGGGGTAAGGGAAGTATTTAAAGTTTAATTTGAGGATGCATCAATCTCTGCCATTATACAAAAAAGTTATGCCTGTTACTGCTATTTTTCAGTCTTTTCATTCTTCTCCACTTCCTTAAAGGAGGCAAAAAGGCTTAATGAAGAAATATTATGGCAAAATGGAGAGACCCGGACTTGAATCCTCGATCTGCTACTTACTAGCCATAGAATCTTGAGCAAATCCTTTAGCTTCTCTGGGCCTCAATTTCCTCAGTTATTTAATGAGAATGTTGGGCTAAATTATTTCTAATGCCCCTCATAGCTATAAAAATCTATGATTTTTCCCTCCTTAACCACTCTATATTTAAACCACTCTGATATATATATATATATATATATATACACATATATATATATATATAAAATATTCATTCATACATTCATTTGGAGAGAGAGAGAGAGAGAGAGAGGGAGAGAGAGGGGGGAGCTTGATCAGAATATAAAGCCTATCTGACATAGTCTTCCTCCTCTCCAAATCTGATTCATTAATCTCTAAAACATGTTCAATCAATGAATATTTTGCTTTTCCTTGAACAACCACTTAGATGGGAATTCACTACTTCTTTGGAGAGTTCATTTAATTTTTGTCCTTCCTTATATTTTGCATAAAAATTTCTCTTTGTGACAAGACTCATTCAATCTGGCTTTTCCCTCAAAGATGTGCAGAATAAGTCTAATCACTCTTGCATATGATGGGCCTTCATATGTTTGAAAACAAAGATAGCCCTGGTACTACCCAACTATTCCCTTTAGTTTCCTTCTCTATGAGTCAGATATTTTCTGTTACTTTACCTATTATCGTAGCTGTCATTGTGAATCCTTTGGCCATTCTGATCACCCTCCTCTGGGCACAATTAAACAAGTGAACATACCTCTTAAAATGTAGCATCAATACCTTAACACAATATACCAGGTACTTCCTGAACAGGGCAGAATTCAGGAGAACTAATCACCTGCCTCATTCTAGTTATTTTTCTCTTTATGTAGCCTAACATCCATTAGATTTTTTGGTTTCAGTGTCATACTGTTGACTCCTATTGAGCTTATAGTCAACTAAGCCCTGCAAATCTTTTTTCAAATTAACTGCTGTCTAGCCATGTCTCCATATTCTTTTCATCATTTGTTACTTTTGGAACCCAAAGAGATATTCTCGGATTTATTTCCAACCACCTCCTGCTACGTTTTTCCAATTGATCTTTCTAACATTATGTCACTACATGAGACATGGAATGATATGTGACTGTTTATCAGAGCCCAGAGCTTTGGTAGTAGTAATAAAAACATAATGGCTCCCACTTCCCTCTGTGCCAATAGTTGTCCTTCATAAATCTAGCCTGAAAAAGTTTTTAGGCCTGCATTCCCCAAATTCAATTTAACAAACATCTATTTTGTACAGAGCACTGTTCCAGGTGCTTGGAGAGATACAAATACGTGTTCTCTCATCTGGAGAGGAAGCTACATCATGTATGCATATAACTACTGTACAAAACAGAATAGGGCTACTACAAAAGGGATTTTAAAAATGTTTTGTAATACCCGAGAAAGAAAAAAAAAGATTATTTATGGAGGAGGCAGTGTGGGACAGAGGAAAGAATTCTGCATTTGGAGGCAGAGGTTCTAGATTGAAATCCAAGCTCTGCTTGCTACTTATAACCTATGAGATCATAAGCTAATCGCTTAACCTCTCGGGATCTTAATTTCCTCATTTATAAAAGCAGAAGGTTAGATTAGAGGGCCTCTGAGGTCCTTTCTGGCTTTAACTCTATGATCTTTGATTTGGGACTTAGGAGAGCAAATGAGATTTTATGGAAGCAATTGAGTGGCATGTAAGCAGTATCTTGAAGAATGGAAAGGATTTTATTATGTTGAGGTTGGGAGGAAGAGCTTCTAGGTAAAGACAATGGTGTGAGCAAAGGCACTGAAATGGGAAATGAAAAAAATGTACACTGGAGACAATGAAGTGCACAGGTTTGCTAGAATATAGAGCTAAATGCTGAGAGCAGTATGAGAAGCCTGGAAACAAGGCTTGGTAGAACACCGTAGAAGTCAGGTGAAGGTGTATTTTATTTCATAAGTAACAGGGAACTATTTTGTGGTTTTGAACAAGGGAATAATGTGACAAATCTGTACCAAAGGAAAAATGTGAAGAATGTATTGCAGGAAGCAAAGATTGGAATTAAGGAGATCAATATGGAGACTTTAGCAATTGGTGGATGGTAATGAGGGGCCTGAACTAGAGTGATAGCAGTAGGAATAGAAAGGAAGGATGGGAACATGAACATTTATAGAGGTAGGATATCTGGAAATTGATTGGATCTGTGAAGTGAAGGAAAGAAAAAAAATAAAGAGGTTCCCAGAAGGATCTAAACCTAAACTATAAGAGAGAAAGGAAAGAAACAAGCATCTCTCGAGTACCTACAGTGTGGCAGATAGGGTGCTAAACTCCTTACAAAATATTACCTCACCTGATCTTCACAAAAACTCTGAGAGGTAAGTACTGTTATTATTCCATTTTGCAGTTAAGGAAACTGAGGCAAAAAAAAGGTTAAGTGACTTGCTGAAGGCCAAATAACTACTAAATATCTGAGGCTGAGTTCAAAGCAGCAGACTAATAAGAATTACAAAGGCTTTACCTCAGTTTGCCAAGCCCTATAAAGCTTCAGTTTAGTGGTTCTGGGCAATCTAGGAGTAGGAACCAAAGATGTATTAGAATGGAGGAGTCAGTGATGTGGGGAGTAATTGACTTTAGGGCAAAGATTCTTTGGAAGCTTTCCCAAACTGCAATCTTTCATTAATCCCAACCAATAGGTTTTAACTATTTCTTGTCTACAGCTAATTCACTCACCCTTAACTGTCCAGAAAATTTAGCCCTCTTGGCTACCGTACTATTGTTAAGGAAATATTTTGAATAGTACAACTGTTTCAAACTAGTAAAAAAAAAAATGCTGATGACTAGCCTAGCACTGGCTCATGGACTGGCAAATAGGAAATAGCAGTTTAGAATATGCAAGATTTGATTAACTATGGTGCCATTTACAGATATACCAAAGTTAGACGAAAGAGTAAATGGTTAAGGAAAGGTATGTTTTGTTTTGGTTTGTTTTTTTGGATACATAGAGTTCTAACACAAGAGACTAGATGTGTCAATTAATGAAAAAGTTTTATTATAATTTTACTTTGAAATAAATTTTGCCATTATATCTCTATTTTCTTTGCCTTGTGGATTAAAAAAAAGGTACTGCTTCAAATTGAAGCAGTTAGGTACTTTCAAGTAAGTCTTAAATTCCAGTCCTTATTTTGCTAAGCACTTTAGAAATATGGTTTACAATGGATATTTCCAGCAGACAACAATTCACACAAGTGTGAACTCTATATGTACATGTGTTTGCAAATTTCTGTTTAGAGATGATACTCATCAAAATAGACGAGTTTCCCTATGGATATTACATATGGAAGAAAGAAGAGATGGCTAGAACTTTTTGTTAATGGGCTGGCTTGTGAATGTTTAAAGGCATATATGTGATGATCACTTATGTGATAGCACTGTGAACACTAAGGAAAGCTCATATCAGTCAAACTTTTTTTTTTTTGTTTGAGAGAATTGCCTGTCAGGGAATGAGGGAGGTATATACTATGAGTCAGGGAAATACCACATTTACAATATGCGTGGATTTCAACAGTTATTTCACAATAACAATATAATTTATGCCTATATAGAACTCAGAACAACTTATGAGGCAATCCTACATGTATTATTCTTGTTTTTTTTTAATCAGATCTATGATTTCTTATGTTTAAGGAGGAGCTAGAGATGAAATTTATCTACCAGTGCGGATTGGCAACTTTTCTGAAATTTAGAGATTTGCCTGCAGCCACTGAGAAGTTAAGAGACTCGCACAGGGGAAGTCTGACTTTGTCTCAGAGACAGAACTTGAACTCATATCCTTCTGACAGGGAGCCTTCAAAGAGACAGCTGGGTGGCACAATGGATACAGTACTGGGCCTGAATTCAAGACCAGAATTCAAAACTAGCTTCGAAAACTTCCTAGCTATGTGACCCTGGGACAGTCACTTAACATTTATTTGCCTCAGTTTATACAACTGCAAAATGGAAAAATCTATCTTCCAGGGTTGTTTCAAAGATCGAATATCATAATATTTGGAAAGTGCTTAGCACATGGCCTAGTATATAGCGAATGCTTGTTTCCTAGCTTCCTGTCCCTGAGGTCAGCTCTCTATCTACCACATCTTTCACAGGTATTATCACTTACACTTTACATATGAACAAACTGGGGCTCAGAGACATTAAGTACTTTACCCATAATTCCAAAGGATTTGAACACAGGAAATCCTGCTTTGTTATCTAAAATTCTTTTTGCTGTTATTGTGGATGAGACAAAGAGATGTAAGGTCTAGTTGATGGTACACATGTGGATTTTGAAAAAGTTTAATGAATGGATGCACAGAGCAGTGATTAGGGGACCAATAGAGGGAGGTCTCTAGTAGAGAGTTCCAGGGAACTTCCCTTGGACATATGCTGTTCCATATTTTTATCAATGACTGAGATAAAGCACAGATGACATAATTATAAGGTTATCTTCATATAACATTAAGCTAGGAAGGATAGATAACACATTAGGTGACTAATCAAGATCACCCCAAATCTTGTCAGATTAGAGCAACGAATCTTATCAGATAAGATATAATTTAATGGAGATAAAAGTAAAATCTTATCTTTGGGTTAAAAAAATCTACTACATGGGAACTGAGTGAGGAAGGTTTAGCAAGGCAACAGTTCGGGGGAAAAGTCTGGAAATTTAAATGAAATATAAACTCAACATAACTTAAACATGTGAAATCAAAGACAAAATAGCTAATACAAGTTTAGACTGTACTGACAGAGTCATAGTATACAGAACAAGGGAGATTAAGAGTTCCACCATACTCTCCCCTGACATTTCTGGTTATATTTGGTTCTGGATGCTAGCTATGAAGAAGAATAGCATGGTGGAAAAACTGCAGACCATTACATATGATGTTGAGTTGAAGGAATTAAAATGTTTAGCCTGAAGAAGAAAAAACTTATTAGAAATGTGGCATATATATATGTATGTATATATATATATACATATATATATATATGAAGAGTGTATACACAAGATGAATTTGATTTAGTAAGGCATAAATCAGAGCAATGGATAGCAATCAGTGAGCAGATTTCAGATCAATATAAGGAGAACCTAATACTTAGAACTAGCCCAAAGTGGAATTTCCAGCTTTATCATGTAATCAGTTCCCCATCACGAGTGACCTTTAAGGAAATATTGTATGACATTTTTTAAGATATGATAGTGGGAATTCCTGTTCAGCTACAGATGGGTTGTACTAAATAATCTCTGAGGATACATCCAACTATGAGATCTTGTGATTCTTTGGACAATCCCACAACCAATTGAATGTTTATCCAGATTGATGGGTGTAGAAGAGGTAGAGGAACCAGTATAAAGACAGAGAAGAGGCAGTTAGAAAGACAAGAGGTATACTAAGAGAATATGGCAATGAGAAGCCAAGGAAAGAGAAGAGATCAAAAGGAGGAGATGATCATTAATATCAAGTGGTACAAAGAGGTCAAGAAAAATGGCAATAAAGTAATGGATTACCCTTTAATACAGAAGTTTCACTTGAAGGGTAAGCATGGGAACTATATTTCTCAGGGTTTTTTAAAAAATTAATTTAATTATATAGGATTTGAACATAGCACATTGAGTGAATACTACTCCTTCAAAAAATATGGGAACAAAAAGGAGGTGATATGGGACAATAATGTTAGAGGCTCAAAGTTTTGAGAATTCTTTTGTTTTTGTTTTTGATACTGGGGAGACCTGAGTATGCTATTAGGCAGATGAGAAGGAGGTAGAGAAAAGATCTGAAGATGCTTGAATGAAAGAGAATGATTCATGCAGCCAGGTCATGGAGGCATTGGGAGAAGAAATCAATAGTTAAGCTCTTAGCAATGAATAAGAGATTCAAGGGCATTTTAGTCTTGAGAGGTAATAGGGCTTCTTCTTTTGAGAGAGGAGAAAATTGGCAAAGGGTACATGGGAGAAAGAAATTGAGGTCTCTCTGATTGTAATTGCCTTAATCTCAGTAAAATATCACATGAAGAAAAAGGAAAGGGAGAAGGGAAATGAGCATTTATATGGCACCTACTATGTGCTGGGTCCTGTACTAAGTGTGCGTAAGGTCATAGACTATGAATGTAGTGGACAAGAATAGATTTAAGAGCTTGATAAGACAGAAAAGCATTTCTAGCAATTAGTGCAACTTATTTTCTCTTGTAAACTTTTTTCTCTACTTCTACCTCTTATTCTTTATTCTCCTATTCTCTTTATTCTTCCACCACTTTTCTTCTAACTATATCTTGGTCTGGCCATTTGAATCCATAGTGAGTAGACAACCTCACCCACAGTATTCAGTGATATGTAGTCCCAACCTGTTACTTTCTCTCTTTTTATTTTAACTATTTTATTTTAATTTTTTCTTCTTCCTTTCCTTCCCACCCATCACTAGAGAAGACCATCATTTGACACAGATTTATAAATATATGTAAAACCATATTATGCAGGTATCTATTTTTCAGTTATTTCTACTACCTTCTTGATAAACGTTATCTTCTTCTGGCAACACCTACAGGCAGATCAAAGGACTTTAAAAAATTTTTTTTTTGGTTTATTTTTAAATGTTTCTTCTCAATTCAAATGGAAGGGGGCAAGGTTCTTTAATCCAGTCCCTTCATTTCAAAGATGGAGAAATGGAAACCAAGAGAGAAGCAACCTGCTTAAGTCACACAACTGTTGCTTCTTGGGCTAGCACTTGAACTCAGGTCTAGTAAGGTCTTTCTAGTGTTTTGGTTTTTTTTATTTTTCTCCCATTGCAGCATACTGTCTTTCTGCTTCTTGTCTTTGAGTTTTTATCACAGCATATATACAAAAAAGCTCTCAAAAATACAAACACCATATCAGAAAGGTTCTTTTTCTATTATGAAGTAGATTTCAAGAACATTGATTTGAGAAGCATAAGATAAGGTCCTTAAAAAGTTGATATTTTTATCTTTTTTTAGCAATTTAAACCAAATTTGAAGAATCAGAGCAAATGGAAACTAAGCAAATATCGGTCTGTGTGAATGCTAATTCTGAATGTATGAGCTTATATGCTTTTCCACAAAATAAATATTAGAAATACCCCATTGTACAGTTTATTGCCCTAGAGATATTGAAAAGATGGTCCTAAGTGATCACAGCCTCATTTATCTATTTGTTTGCTCCTCTGTTCATTCATTCTCTTAGTTATTCATTTTCTTATCTGTTTATTTGGTTATTCATTCATTTGTTCATTCAATCTTTAATTCATTTACATATTTGCTTGTTTATTGAAGAATAGGTCTCCCAATCTCAAACAAGCTGGAAAGATAATCCCTTATAAATAGACCCCGTTATTGATCACTGATAACCCCTGAAATTTGACATGCTCCTGTTCTGACTTGGGCCATTTCATAGGCAGCATGCTAGCTCCATGTTCCTGAGGCCCACTATATTGGTGCCAGAATTAATATGGATACTAGATTGGCTTTAACCTTCCTGCAGCTCAGAACTCCTGAACTCAGGCCATCCAGCTGCCTCTAGTAGCAAGGAATATATTTGTGCATCACCAAGTCTAGTTCAACAGCCACATCTGAGGGAAATGTTATAGTCAACAACCTGTGCACCATAAGGCTTCATTCAAGGGCACAAGAATACTTGGAGTACGCTCACACTAAAGATCTTAGGCAATGACCATGTAGAAGTGCTATCACAAGGAAAACACAATCAGAAAGAAGTAACGAGCTTCTTTCTTGTGATGAATAAAAAGAACTAATATTATGCTAATATTTACAGTTATCCCTTCGACATCACCACTTTCCCCATCGCTGTTTCAATATATCATGGTTTAGCATAAAAAATTAAATGAGAATTTGTGGGGAGTTTTGTGAGAGCCACAGATGACATGCAAAGGCCAGCAGATGACACGAAAAAGTTTAGAAACTCAGAAATGCATAACATATGTATAGTATTGTATAATATCAACATATTTTCATCTTTTAATACCATAATAATTCAAACTTCTTCTCTGGTACAAAGGGAGGGCCAAAAAATTTTACACGAATTTTCCAGATCTCCAGGATGACATGCTCTTAACCTTGTGATGTGGAAGGGATGATTGTATTTTGCATTTTAAGAGTTGCAAAACACTTTACAAATATTCTCATTTGGTTCTAGTAAAAACCTTGTGAATTAGGTATTGTTACTATCCCCAACTTCCAGATAAGGAAACTGAGGCTGAAAGAAGTTAAGTGACTTGACCAGAGCCAAAAAGTAGTATTAAAGTAAGTATTGAAAATCCAGTCTTCCAGAATCCAGATACAGCACACTACCCCCTGTTCTATATAACTGCCCAGAAGAATAGAAAGACTTTTACTTATTGTTATTTTCCTTCTCACTTCACACATATTTACTTTCCTACTCTTATCCTACTTTCCACATCTCCCAGAATCAGGGTTGGGGAACCTGTGCACATGTGGCCCTCTTGGTCCTCAAGTGTAGCCCTTTGACTGAATCCAAAGTTCACAGAACAAATCCCCTTAATAAAAGGCTTTGTTCTGTAAAACTTGGATTTGGTCATAAGGCCACACCCAAGGACTTAGAAGGTCACATGTGGCCTCAAGGCTGCAGGTTCACCGCCCGCATCCCAAGGCTTCTCATTTTCCACCAAAGAGATGATTATTTATAGTACTTTATTCTAAGAGATTTGAGGAAAAGGGGCTGGATTTTGAATTGCAAGGGACCTCAGAGGCCATGTAGTCTAACACGCTCATTTTACAAGCAAGGAAATGATAGCTCGTAGAAATGAAATGCCTTGCCCGATGCTACCCAGATACTAAGTAGCAGAGAAAAAATTCAGCCTAAGGCATCTATCTCCAAATCCAGTGCTCTTTCTACTATGGACAAAAGATCTGAAGTATAGGATTTGAATTCCTGTTTAATTTGAGTTCTCCTTAACAAATTAATCATTTCTTCTGGAGGTACTCTTTTCCTAAAGGTGATTTTGGGGCAGGGCTACACTAGTGCCAGCTCAAACTGGCTTGGGAGAGCTCATTTTAAAATTTTCAGCCTGAAGCATTTACACTCTGGAAATTAGCAAATGGTACAAATCAAGGACTTTTGCTTTATTGTCTAAATGGAGTAAATTTTATTAATGCTAAATTTAAAAGTGTCCTTAGTATTTTTATTTCCTTCCAGGGAACCAGTTGGTAAACATTTACCAGCTACTCAGTAGTTGGGGAATACGTAATTTACTTATTGGAGGATAAGATGGAAGTTGTAGACAAATATTTTCTCTTGAGTATTGCCCTGTTTTTTGCACCTACCAGTTAGAGTTAATTAAGTTTTATCCCAATGGGAAACCTCAAATTTGTAAGGTGATATAAGTATCTGTAAGTAGATTTACTACATCAATGTAAAACTTGTTATTTTTCACAAATCAAGTTGTGGAAAATATTGAAGAAAAGAATTAGGATCCAGGATAATTTGGATTTTCTGGGCCCCTTAGGAAAACATTGCTGTCATTCACTGAATGGAATATGACATCTATTCCCCAAACTCCACACATCTCCTCACAGATTGAGAACACAGCTGGTTTGCAACAAGTAGATTTTGTCTTGTAGATGACCTTATTCTTCTCTGTCCTCCAAATCTTGATCTGGGGACCTTGGGAGAATTCAGAAGTAGGCCTAAAAATGGAAACACCAGGGAATCATCCTGCAACTAAACTTGTAGATGTTCTCCTTGCTTATCTCAGCTGGGTATCTCTCTACTGCCCAAACGAGAGGCTCAGCTTTATTATTAATGCAAAAGAGAGGTAACTTTAGAAGGAAGACTGTCTAAAACTATCAGTAACACATCAGTTTTCTTTCTAAAACTATTTTTTTCTGTTAGTTGGAGTGAAAGTGATCATCTTCAGAACAAGAAGAGAAAGCATATGAAGTCATTTCTCTTGTGAATCAAATAATGTCAAGATATAAGTGCCTCATGTATGAGAAGCCTCTTTTTTCCTAGATGACATACATAACAAAATATCAAGTGTCTTAGGCATTATTTACTTTGCCCAAGACTTGGGCCATGAGGAGTTGATTAAACTGTATGTTATTAATTACTTAAAGAACAGGCATAGCTCTTAGTAACGGAACTTTGTAGTTCAGGCATTTTTCAGTCACGTCTGACTCTTCTGGAATAAGCTAAATTCACTAACGTCTGCTTCAGGGGGCATCCTATAAATTGGCCACAAGAAAGGAAGATAGCTTTTATGATTTGATGAACTGTTTATTCTCACAGGGGGTAGTATTTTTATTGACCTCGGTGCAAAGAGCAGGACAAGGACTTGGAAGGCTACATCTGTATGTCTTTGCTGTTTGTTTATACTCTGCAAAAGGGGGTGGTCATGGTTGCGGCAGTGGTAGTTGTGGTCAAGTAGTAGAGCATGGTAATGTTGGTGGTTTTTAAACAATTTGCCTCATTGATTATATCTCTCTAGTCCTAGAGAGTGAAATTGTTTTTTGGGGTATTATATAACTGGCTTAAGACATTAAGATATGTAGATATTAGAAAATGTCTGTATAAGATTTAAAATTAATTCAGGGAAAATTATTTCTAACATGGCTTATCATACGTAATATGTATGCTCTGGCCCAACTCTCTCAGGGTCAAGTCTATTATACTGGCCTTCAGGGTTACAGAGTGGCACACTGGGGTATCAAGATGTTTCTTCTACTACTGTCACTGGTTTGAATCCTGCAACTCATTTTCCCCAGGTTGCGTTCCTCACATTTGTGACTAGCACCCCAAATCTATTTAATCCCTTAATTTGGGGTAACTTTTAGAAATGGAAATTTGAAATTTATAAAAAGAAATAGCAAGACCAAATATAGAAACATTTCCCCAAATACTTAAAAGTCATATTTTACTGTATACCCACATCGGTCTCTCATTGGAGCAGGCTCAAAACTTAGCTCAATTGCTACATAGAATTAGTTTCACCAAATTTATGACTGCCAAATGAGTCCTGCTGGGCTAGGGTCCCAGAGATTTCTCCTTGTTCCTGAGGGCATAGATGCTACAGTGCGTTTTAGACCTGATCTGGATCAAGACCTCCAGGTTCCTGTGGCTCACTTCCTTGCCCAAGGTCAGGAACTTTACTCTCTGTACCAAGAATAGAAAACAATACATGAAGAAGCCAAGGAAGGAGGCCCATTTTGGGCGAGCTCATAGGGCCTCATAAGGGGAGAAGGCTGTATATTTTCTGTCCTTTATAGCATGGTCTCTTACCAGACAGAATGATCCAAGTAGTTAGCAAATTCAACCAATAAGCAAATGAGATAAAGAGATAGATGGCCAAAGTTGTCTCAGAACCTTCAAAAATACCTAAAGTTCTGGCTAGATGGCCAATCAGCAAATGCTTCTTATAACCCACAGCTAGGTAACCAGAACCGATTACATATCCACCAATGCTCAACAGTCTCTCCAAGGCACTTCACTTACACATTATCACAAAGATACACTGCAGTTGAACCCAAGACTGCCCTCCTGCCAGACCAGGGCACCAGTGGAGAACATACTTCACCCATGAGAAAAAAATGACAAGGTTGCCACATAACACAGTTATACCATGAAAACTTCTTCACTATGGAAGCTCACTTATCTCTGAGATTTCAGATAGTGGAACTACTCTCCACCTGTAAGTACTTCACTTCTAACTGGTTTTCTCCTGAACTGCTGTTTTAAAAAAGACTGCTCATGCTACCTGTGAAGACATTCTTCTCCAGGCTGTGCTGCTGACTCTCCTCTGTACTTGTCTCTACCATGTCTCGAGACAGGTACCTTTATTGCTCTCCCTTTTAAGTTTCCTTATATCTACTTTATCAGAATGTGTACTCCTTGAGGTCAGGGACTTTTTTGCTTTGTTATTTTGCAGGGGTTGGGAGGTCGGTGTGGGAGTGATTTGTTTATTTTGCCTTTCTTTTTGTCAGTAATACTTAGTAAATTATATGGCATAGGATGTTTTTGTTGAGTTGTTTCAGTCCTGTTGGAGTCTTTTTAACCCAATTTTGGTTTTTGTTTTTATTTGTTTTTTTGGCAAAGATACTAGAGGTTTAACATTTTCTTCTCCAGTTCATTTTTTTTTACAGATGAGAAACTGAGGCAAACAAGGTTAAGTCACTCATGTAGGATCAAACAACTAGTAAGTGTCTGAGACTGGATTTAAACTCAGGAACATGATTCTTCTTGATTCCAAGCCCAGTTGTCTATCCATTATGCTACCTAGCTGCCCTATATGGCACATACTAAATGCTTAATAAATGCTTGTTGACCTGACCAAAAAAAACCAAACAAAACAAAACAGCAACACCAACAACAAAAACCCACTGTGCTAGATTCTGGGGCTTTTCAGACAAAAATGACATAGTCCCTGGCCTTAAGGATCTTATATTCTGTTGGGGAGAGGGGTGACAGCATGTACACAGATAAGTAAAGGTAATACATATTTACAAAGTTATATGAAGGAATAAATGGAAGAGATCACTTACATCTGGAGGGATCAAGAAATGCTTCTGTAGGAGGTGTGTTTTGAGGGAGTCTAAGGATCCCAGGAGTTGGCCATGAGTATAAAGTACACACAGGTATGGGAAACTGTAAAGACACAGTGAAAAGATGGACTTTTATATGATGAATAGCTAGCAAGCCAGTTTGACAAAAATGGAGAATATATGAAAGGAAATGATATGATATAAGATGACAAAGAGAGGTAGAAAACAAATGTAGAGGGACTTTAAATGTCATGCTGGTGATTTTGTATCTCAGACTAGAGGCAATGGGGAGCCAGTGATGATTTTAGAGTAGCAAAGTGATATGGTTAGATCACTGACATACTAGTAGGTAATTATTTCTAGTTTGACAAGACTATTTCTAGAGCTTGCAACCTGTTAGAACAGGCCTTAAGAATCCAAGGTCATCTCCATAGTACACTGAAAAACTAGCATACAATGTTAACAGAGAGTAGACCTAAATGTTCAATTTAGTGATACTGATGAGCACTATTAGAAAACTCTTAAAAACAAAATTCGAAGCAATGCCAAGAAACAAATTCCACTTATTTCTTTGATTAAAAATAAAATAAAGAATAAATCTTAGCTGAGTTATCCATGAAGATAAGAACTTCTCCCCATATAATATTTATTCTGGACTTATGAGCATGTTTGTAACAAGTTTTATGAGACACCAAATAAATTAAATGGAGCTTCCAAGGGGCCTTTTCCTGAGCAGTCTTGGCCAGTACAAGCATAAAGATGACACTCTTTACAAGGAAAGAGACAGATTGCCTTTGTGCTCTTTCAGACTGTTTAGGAAGAATAAATGGTTAGGTCAAAACGTGGTCACTGATGGTATATAATCTGAAATCTAATTATTTTCATAGCCTGTCCTGAGACACAAAATACTTTTTCTCATGGTTTAGCCTTGGAGATATATATATATATATATATATATATATATATATACATATATATATATATATATAGCCCCTTGTTCTCATCAGTTACAACTTTTATTACATCCTTTTTAACCAGTAATGAATTCTATAAGCATGCAATAGTGCAGTAGTTAGTGCTTAATATGCCTGGACTTAAAGATATTGAAAGAGAAAGGAAGACTATTTAAGAACAGACATCTTGTAATCATTGTTTAAGGCCTCTTTAAAGCCAATCAGTTGCTTGTCAACACTCAAGCTGAACACCTCAACCATGTCTTCAAATAGCTTCCATGATAACCCTTTGCTTCCTTGTCCATTCTAGGGAAAAAATGTCAACCCTCTCCAATGATCCCTAAGTGGAATGTCCATCTGTTTCCTGCCACTATCATGGGCATATTCCTTTCTCTCCTTATAATACATCCCTTAGTCAGAATGGAAAGTACCATTTATGCTCTTTACAGTGGGGCAACTGCCTATAAAATCACAGCTGTCATTTTGCTACTTTTGATAGATAAAGATCTCTCTACATGTTCACTCCATCTTTCATCCCCAGCATTGAATGAGGTTGTCTTTAATATTTCATATGTCAGTGTGAGTGAATATAATCCATTGTTGGAAGAAAACAATTGGAACTGGCAAAGAACACATGGCCACCATTGGGCCTAAGCACTTGTTACATAAAGGCTTTGGCATGCTATTTACAGAAGATTTTATCTAATGAATGTCACTCATAACTACCAAATGTGGTATTGAGTATTATACTAATAGCTTACCAGATTGCTAGAGAATTAATGACATCTTATGTATAATATAGCATTTAAGTTTTATATTAATCCAGATACTATTTAAATTTTTCTTAAAATACTGCTTTGGAGAAAATATTCAATAAAAAATATTTATATATAGTATGTGTATATTGGTCTTCTCTTTATTGACAAATTAAGAGAAAAACTGTCCAATTGTAGAACTTGATATTCAGTTATTCAAAAAATTGATAATACAATAATATGATAATGAAATGAAGTATCACATTTGGATAATGCAATAATTATGCCGTTGTAGGACTGGCTCTGGGCTGTTTCTTAACTTGTATTAGACTAGGAGGTTGAATGCCCAGAGGGTGACTACTATTCTTCCTTTTACAGCTTTAGGGGTTAATCCTGAGGGGTAGTTATTTTCTAATACTGTCACACCAGAGTCTCTACTGGTGTGCTACTGAGTGATTATCTTTTAACTAGTTCATAGTTTCTCAGTATCATTCAACCAATTGATACCAATTAGTTTTTACAAGAATAGCTATGTGATGAAGTGGATAGAGTTGGTGGACCTAGGGTCAGGAAGAATCTTCCTGAGTTCAAATCTGGCTTCAGACACTTACTAGTTTATGACCCTGGAAAGTCACTTAACCCCATTTGCCTCAGTTTCTTCAACTGCAAAATGAGGTAGAGAAAGAAATGGAAAACCACTCTAGTATTTTTGACAAAAAAAATGGGGTCACAAAGAGTTGGACATGAGTAAAAACAACTCAACAACAACAACCACAAAGTTTTACAAAGGGATATTTACTGAGGACCAAAGTACAACATCTCCCCAAAGGGCTTAGATGCACTCTTCCAACAAGTACATAGAGAGTATAGGGAAAGATGGCTTGAAATTGCATGAGGCAAAGTGGTAACTTTGAGATCTTGATTTATTTTGTTGTTTTTCTGTCTAAGGAGTTTTCATGAAGTTCCCCTTTGATGTGTCCTTCCTAGAATCTATAGTCCTGAAGTTTCACTTCTTGGTGTCTAGTTTATCCCCAACTCCTGATGCAGATAGTGCTATCAATCACACTGCTACTATCATTTATAGGAAGTCTAAATCTTATAGCCTTTTGAATGCAATAAGATTTTTCTCTGGTCTGAAGGAAGAGGGGAATAGGAGATGGGAATTCCCTCTCCCTCCTAAGTGATTTCCTCTCAAAGGCCTGGATAAAACTGTTCCACTATATTGGAACACTGGATTCCAAAGTGGTTTTCTGTTTTATCTGAGCCTAATTTTGTTCTAGAGGGCCTGATTCTCCTTAACCAATAACAATAGACTTTCAGGAAGTGACATCTCTTTTCATCCAATGATTATGCAAGCATTTTACTCCTACCAAATTGATTAGATATTCTTTTGCATCTAGTTTATGTTGACTGCTTGACCGCTTCCATAGAGTGGTCATGGAGTTTGCAGCTTTTTATACCATGCATCAGTTAATTCCATATCTTAATAAAAGAAGTATTCTCACTTAATAAAGTTATCAAGGTATGAAAGTTACATTATTTAGGGAAGTGATTTATTGAATGATTCAGTTAAGAAGTCCATGATTTTGTTTGTTTTGGGTAAGGTAACTCCTTATATCATAAAGGTAGTTCATCATTAAAAAAAATAAATTTCTTTGGTACCCCCTGTTTTTTTTTTTTTTACCATAGTTGGTTCTAGATATACTACATCATATCAAAAATTGAAATATAACAAAAAAATCCATATGCAGGCAATATTTCTCTCCTATATCCACATTTGTCAAAAGAAAGGATAATTGTTTCATTATCAGTTAACTGAGATCACTATTAGTTTCTTAGTTATCCATAATGATGCTATCAAAGATCTTTTTCTATTTCTCTAGTCACTGTTTTCTAGATCTGCTTATTTCATTCTGCATTAGTTCATACAAGTTTTCCTGTATTTCTTTGGATTCCATATTCATCATTGCCAAGTATACAATAATATTCCATTAACTTTATATACCACAGTTTGTTCAACCAAACACATTGTGTAACAATTTGTACATGTGTTTTAGTTGTAATTTTTTACTTTTCTTTTAAAATTTCCTTTCAAAAAACAAGGAAGTTGCCAAGGTGAATATCCCTTCATCTGTTCAAAAAGTAACATAGTTCCTTTTCTTTAGAATAACCATTTGTCTGATAATTAAAAATGGGAAAGGGAAATATACAAAGTATTTTTTTAAGAGTTGATACAACAGAAATGTCCATATCCGACAAAGAACAAACCTGTTCAGAAAAGATTTAAGTTGAATTACTTGTTGCCAATAGTTCAAAGAAAGTAAAGCTGGATTAGTGTTAATGACAAAACAAACAATTTCATTGTTTTAACCACAATGGGGTTAAAAAATGAAAAAAAAAAAAAAAACCTCACATTCATCTAAGATCAAAAGAGAATTTCCAATTGAAAGCGTAGCTCAACTTTCTTCCAAATGCCAGGAAGTCAAATTTTAGTTCTGCCTATTGTGATCCTTTCACAAAGACTTACTGAAAATCTTTTAGAAAGTGTCATATTTAGGTGCTGAAATGTGTAATCTCATTATTACAGGCTTTGCAACATTCAAGTAACCATTTCAAGGTATGCTCTGACTTGTTAGTTACATATTTGAAATGACACGATTTAGGAGTAAATATTTAAACTATCATGGTTTTCTACCCACAGTGGTGTGTGGAGGGTATGTGGGGGGAGAAGGCTAGAAATGCCGTTCTGAATGTGACAGTGTACCATATCTTGAATTTTTCTTTCCCATTCTCTCCTCCCTCAAACCTTTAGTAAGAAGTCAGAGCTACTTCTTGGTGAACTTTTATTGTAAGGTTTAAGAGAAAGCAGGTCTTTCCAGAAAACTTCTTTCAGCAATCTGTATTTTTTTTTTCTTTCTCAGATAAGGAGACTGATTTAGGACAAGAAAAAGCAGAGCCAAAATAACTAGTAAAGAGTGGAAAAGCAAGATATGCAGGGAGATAGTAAGAGACCACCTACTTAGCTGCACATGATAAGTTTAAGTGAGCAGGCCTAGATAAACTACATCCTATAATATTAAAAGAACTTTGTCTAGCCTAGTTTTACATGATATCTTCATATACTCTGTTTTAGCCAAACAGTCGTAAGTGCTCTTGTCCAGACGTGATATCCCATGTGCCGCATTTATGCCTTTCTGCAGGTTTTCCTTCATATGCTCTCAATCTTCCTTTCTACCTCTTGGAAACTGTAGATTCCGTCAGGATTCACCAAATACTTCCCCTCATACAAGCCTGTTTGTGATTCCCCTCAATTTTTAGTATTTCCTTTCCCAGAATTGAATTTGTATTTCCTATTTATACATTTTTAGACTTCTTATCTGGGAATGTTGTTTCCCAAGAGTAGAATGCTCTCCTTCAGGACAGGACAATTTCATTTTTGTCTTTGTATCTCAGCACTCAACATAGGGACTGGCACATAATGAAATACCTATAGAATTTAGTCTAATTGAACTCAATGTGGGTAATCTTTGGAAGGTTGTAGAAGATGGAACAGCATGGTGCAGCAGGATAGGAAAAGAGCAAATATCACCCTGATTTTGAAAAAAGGGAGAGAACAGAATGGTGTCTTCCCAAAAAAGGCCTTCATTTCTATCCCTAGCAAAAATCTAGAGCACATTATGAATATGTTGTCTAGGGCACATTTAGAAAAGGAAATCATGATCCCAGAGAGCCGGCATGACTTCATGCTGAGCAGTTCAGGACAGAACTATTTTTTTCCTTTTTTATTTGGATAGAGTTAGGAGGGGCTTGGGGGCTGCTCAGTGGCTCAGTGAATAAAGACCTGAGTTCAAATCCAGTCTCAGACACCTACTAGCTGTGCGACCCTGGACAAGTCACTTAATCTCCTATTTGTCTTAATCTACTGGAGAAGAAAATGGCAAACCACTCTACTCCAAACCACTTTGCCAAGAAAACCCCATGAACAGCATGGTCTTCAGAGTCACAGAGAATCAGACATGACTGAATTACTGAATAATAGCAAGAGCAACAATAAAAGCAGTAAAGGAGCCAACTTGAACCAGCTTGTGAGAGAAGATTGCTAAATTTTCAGTGTAAACATTTATACCTCAAAAATCACAAACCCTACAAATCAGGGCTTGATTTTTGTTGGGGGTGGTGATGGTGGTTGTCTAGACCTAAGAAAGTGCTAATAAGGCAGATTAAACTTAAAAGTATGTCATGCAGACATTTTCCAATCAGAGAGCTCATTGTTCAATATTTGCCCGCACAATTCCTGGTTATTAGAATAAAAGACCAGGAAAATGCTATAATTCTCATTTATTTTGATTTTTAGAAAAACAAAGTCTATCACACTATTCTAGTAGACAAAATGAAAACTAGGTGAAATCAGAACTGGTTAAATGGCCAGACACACAAATGGTAGTCAATAATGATTCTGTGCCAAGCTGGAAGGAGATCTTTAATGGAGTGCCCCAGGAATCTAGACTTGACCTTTTTCAACTTTTTTTAGTCCATTTCTTTTATCAAGTTAAAGAGAGTGTGTTTATCAAATTTATCAAAGCTAAGAGGGATAGCAAACTTACCAGTTGAAAGTTGAGCTTTATAAAGTTTGTGGCAGGATAGAACAATGGGCTAAACCGAATAAGATGAAATTTAACAGAAACAAAGTAAAGTGTTATACCTTAGTGCAAAAATCAAATTCACAAGTAACAAAAAAAATTAGGGAGGAATGCCTAGATTGCCCTTGGTCTGAAGAAAAGATCAGAGCCACAAACTAAATATGTGTAATATAAGCCAATGATAGATTGTGGCAGCTAAGAAAGTTAATGTTATTTTAAGTTACATTAAGAGAGCTGTGGGAAGGAAGGAAGGAAGGAAGGAAGGAAGAAAGAAAGAAAGAAATGGGGGGGAGAGGAAGGAAGGAAGAAGAAACAAAAAAAGAATGGTCAGAACAAATCTGATGTATTATGTTCAGTTTTAGATACTGAATTTTAGGAGGAACATTGATAAGAGTGCCCAGAAAGGTACAATCAAAATAATGAATGTTTTTAAGATTATGTCATATGAAAATTGGTTGCAGAAACTGGGCATATTTAGCTTAGTGAACAGAATAGATGAAAAAAAATTAGTAAACACTTACTTTGTTCTAGGCATGGTGCTAAGAACACATTATTATTATTTTTTAATTAATGAGTGAGAAGACAGCACATATAATGGAGTAGTGATTGAGAGGGCTATTTTATTCTGGGGAAGTAGAAAGGTAGTGAAGGAAGGACATCTGCTCTGTGGCAGGCAGAGAGTGAGATGACTTGAATGGATGGTTAGAGGTAATGTGAAGCTAAAGCATAATTAAATACATGGCACCAGCCAGTAGACATAGTGGACTATATGGAGTTGATGGTATGCAATCACTAATAAACTGGGTTGGGTCCTAGGACAGGAGGGATTAGATTTGTTCTGGTTGGCTCTAGAGGTCAGAATTAGGAGCAGTGGGAAAAAGTCACAAAGAGACATATTTAGACTTGACATAAGAAGAAAAAAATCCTAACGATTTCCAAATGTGGAAGAGACAGCCTGGTGAGATAGTGTTCTCACCCTAACAGAAGCACTCAAGTAACTTGTCATGTGGGTTATACAGGTGATTCTTCTTTAGTTTTGGATTTGCTTAGATTGCCTCTAAGGTCCTTTACTGGTCCTAGATTTAAATTTTTTTTAGGATTATAGAAGAACAAGAAAATGAATTTTAAAAAATCATTAAACACTATGTGCAAAGCATTGTGCTTTGAAAACATACACATAAAAATACATATAAAAAGGATACACATTAAAAAAAAAAAGTAAATCAACCATTCCTCTCAAGGAGCTCACATTTTAATAGGGGAAGACAAAAAAATTAGGGGCTTCAGCTACGAGTCAGATGGAAAGATACAGTGGTCCTTGGGGGTAGTAGCCAAAAAGTTAGTCAGTAGAGATACAAAAACAGGCAAAAAATTCAGTCTCTGACTTTAAGGATCTAGCATTCTAAAGTGGGAGAAAAAACAGAAGAACGACTGTGTATGTACAAGATATGTCTCGAGTAGATGTAAGGCAATCTCAAAAGGAATACACTAATGGGGATACTGAGAAAAGCCTCCTGCAGAACATAAAAATGGAACCAAGTCTTGAAGGAAGTCAGAGAAACCAGTAGATGGAGGGGAGGAGAGAGAGCATTTAAATGCATCTTCTTTAATGTCATTTCCATTTATAAAAGCACATCAGTTTCTGATCTTGGACCATTTGAAAGTTTGACTCTGGGTGAAAGCTTTCAGGGATTTTGAGGGTGAGAGCTTCTTTCAGTAGCTATGGCTGTAGGGGAAATGGGGGCTAGGGTCAGCAATTGGTGGTGGTAGTAGTAGGGATGTTGGTCACCATCTCTTAAAGGATTATTCCTCTTCGATGATGACTGTTGATATAAAGCAAGAATGTGGTTACTGCCCCTGCTACACAAGGTTCTTTTCGAGTAATCAAGGAAAGCTTCAGGAAGGAAGTCATTTGTTTCTGTTATTTTTAAAATCTATGCTTCCATTATTGCAGGCTATGGTATATTTGTTCTTTTAAATATCATGTTACACCTGGAAAGACTTACATGAACAATGCTAAGTGAAGTGAGCAGAAGCAATAAGTAGAAAGCTGCAGACAATAACAGTAATATTGCACAATAACGAACTTTGGTAGACTTGGCTCTTCTCAGCGATGCAATGATCTAAGACAATTCCGAAAGATACATACACGGAAAGAACTATGGAGTCTGAATGCAGATCAAAGCATACTTTCTCTTTCTTGTTGTTTCTTTTTTCTCATGGTTTTTTTTTTCCCTTTGGTTCTAATTCTTTACAACATGACTAAAGTGAAAATGTTTAATATGAATGTATACGTAGAGCCAATATCAGATTACACGCCTTCTTCGTATGGGGGGAGAAGAGGGGAGGGGAGAAAATTTGGAACTCAAAATCTTATGGAAGGGAAAGTTAAAAACTAAAAATACATACATTTTTAAAAATCATGTTACATTACTGAAGCTTATCAAGATACAATACCCTTAGACCTTTATCATATATATGAACTGTTGTCTAGCCTTCCTTTACACTGCACTTGTGTATCTTGTGTCTCCAGCTGAAGGATAGGCCTTTTGATGACAAGAAGGCAGTCTAATACTTCTTTGTATGCTTTGGGTGCATCAATAATTTTTTCTATTGATTGATTTTTTTTTTTTACCTTGAGTCAAGTAGACTGACCCATTATAAAATTTCAAGGTGATATTATCTTATGATTTAATTTAATATATGTTGAATGGGGTAGATAAACATGTGAATAGTAAGAAGTCTGTATCCTTTTGGGGGGGGGGGAAGAGGGAGAGGAAGCAAACTTAAGGTTATCAATTTCCACTTCAAAAATTCTCCTTTTGTGTCTCCTTATATTGTGCCTAGGCATCCATATAGAAATAAAGTCTTTTGTACAATAAGTCCCAATCTCCAAACTGTTTCTTTAAAAATCGAATGCTAAATTATTAAATATAGAGTAAAACTGCAGCTGTTTGTAGAGAACTTTCCCTCTAGTCCTTCACTGAAACATTTTTGGTACTGCTGCTGGAAAATTATTATATCTTACCTCAGAGAATGTTGTCTTTCAAATATACTTAAATGTGCTCCGAAACTTCCGAATTGAAAGAGGGAATTAGTCACTATAAAAACATGATATTTTATTTATAACTAAATCTACTGCCACTTGAATTATTCTCAAGTTTAGCATCACAGAGTGGAGCAGTATGTGTGCAGTACTGACATTGCAAATCATGTAAATAAAAGTTTATATGTATACATACATAAATGGCTTTTCTATATGGTAAAAAAAAAAGACTAACTGGAGAAATATGCCATTCTATCTTTTACAGCAGTGTCTCAGTAACTAAGAAATGCAATACATGGAAATGATCTAATAAGCTGAGACAGCTACCAACATAATAGGACATCTTCTACCCTAAAATAAAATACTTCTAATTATCTAAATTGTCATTTGCTTTTTAGGAGCTTAAAAATAAAAAAAAAAAAGATATATTTAAATTTAGCATGTAAATAACTCTACAATCTCAAATTCTATGTATTCCCAATTTTTTTGTAAAACTAGTGCTAATAATATACTATCCTTTTTTTTTTTTGGAACTGGCTTATCATCACCATCATTGTTATTACTTCATTCAGTACTTTTCTAGGGATATACTTGGATAATCATTATTTGGTTGTTGGTTAAAAATCAATATAAAAAAAATTACTATTTACCATTCATGGGAAACAATCAAGTTTAATGTCTGGGTCCAACTTATATTCTAGGTAAGTTACAAGACATATGAAATGTGAAAAGTTAATAAATATTGGAATGACAATTCGATATTAACAATAAGAGTAATGCCATCAAGCTATGTATGATTAATCAACAAATGAATAATAGGAACAGCAGCTGCTCTTAATTTCAGGAGACAAGTGACTTAAGGATGCAATGGACAGGAAAGGATTGACACAGAAAATGGATTTGAGATCGGGACCTGAATTATCAGTAGTAAATGAATAGGCAAAATAGAAGATAGGGCATTTGAAGGAGATATAAAAACACGAGAAAAGCCACTAAGACTGATAACAGCAAGATGTGTTCCGGGAATAAGAAATAAAACAGTTTGAATAGACTAAGATATGTGAAAAGGTGAGTCACTGCGGATAAGGATGGAAAGATTCTTTTAAGGATAGATTCAGGGAGCTTAGGAATAAAGAAAAGGAGTCTGGACTCATTTGGTCTTATGAGAAAAAGTCAGTATTGTCTAATGGGGAAGCATTAAATGGTAGTGAGTAGGAACAGGGTGGGAGAAGGGGGCATGATATGATTAACATAATATTTTTGAAGATTTATCAAGTAGTATTATTCAGGACAGATTCAAAAGGGCAGGGGAAACTTGGAGAAAAGCAGAAACATAAAGAGGCTATCTAAGCATTAGGTGATAAAAGGCATTTTATTCTCAATTATTAACTTTTACTAAAAATATAAATAAAAATGTAACATCTAGGATTCATTTTAAGCACTTGAAACTTTATTCTTTAATAAAAGAATGTTCTTCTCTTTCTAACATTCTATTCGATCACAGCTAAGGAGCATATTTGATTTAGATGAATATTCTCAAATTAAACCTTATACTTCCAAATACAAGTTTCAAATCACAGTCACGTACTCATAGAACTTAAGAACTGGAAGAGCTTTAGAAAATAGTTAGACTCGACCCCTTTTGCAGATGAAGAAACCAAAATTCAGATAAGATAAGTGACTTGGATAAATATACATAATTAGTCTATAGCAGAGCCAGGACTAAACCAAAGTGATCTTCTGTCTCTTGTACTCTTTGCACTATAGCACCCAGATTCCCCTCAAAGCTTGGCCTCAGCCTATGCACTATTGGTTGACATAGTTGATGATGGCCATAATGAAAAATAAAATCCATTTTTTAAAATTCTTTAGATATGATCAAAACTCAATTGAGTTCATTTTAATGTTTCCATTCTACCCAAAAAACTTTGAATGATTTAGACCTATATTTATTTGAGACTGGAATAAAAAGGCTCATTCAAAATTAAAAACAAAAAAAAGAATATTTTTCCATTGGTTTTTATGTTCCCAAAACAACTGAATAACCCATCAAAAATGTCATAGAGTACTAATGGAATTGTTCCAAAATTGAGGGACAACCAAGACTTAAGGTTTTATTTAAATAATGGGACTAGGAGTGCATCCTTCCTTTTATAATACAGCCTTATTGAATTTAAGGGAATTCCTTTTCTCTTACTAGGGGAAATAATGTTGGCCCAGCCAAAGCTCTAAAACATCTACATAGGCAGACATCGAACCACTTCAGGCATCTCACAATGGAACCATTGAAACCACCACTGACTTTAAGTGGTTCTTAAGAAGGATTTTTTTTTTCCTCCCTTTAAATTAGTACTTATTTTTAAAAGCAGAGAGAGGTTTTATCTTATGGAAGGAAATTTTTTTTTTAATTTAATACTTCAACTTCAAGATGAATAATTCTTTTCTCAAAGACTGGAATTTTACATGTGACAACTTGAATAATGTGATTGGGTTTTTACATGTTTAAGTATAAGAATATGCAGTCAGAAAACTCTTGAGTAGGCTTTGCTAGCTTCCAGTTTCCCCACCATTATTGCACAAAATTTCCTTCTGCTTTTAATTAAATGCTCTGAAGTCTGGTAAATTGGAGAACAATAAAAAAAAAGTCTTCAGAATTGTCCAGTCAGTGACTTAAAGGCTCTTAAAGGACATTTCTATAAGTATTTCAGTACCATAGCATTTTACAGCACTACAGAAATAGTTTTACTCTACCATATTTTTAAACAAAAATTGCAACTCTTAAGGCCTTGGACATAGTAGGCATGAAATAAATGTTTGCTAAATTGAATCAACTCCTAGACAACATTCTTAATTTTATAGTGTTGACAGTTTAATCAGTAAACCCAAAATGATATGGTGGAATATGTTTTGGATTTGAATTCAGAGGACCTAAGTTTGAATCTGGGCTCTGCTACTTGCTCTATGTGCCCTCGGGCAAATCACTTAATACCCTTTGAGGCTCAGTTGTTAAATGATTCCATTATACTAGATGGCCTCTGAGGGGCCTTCCAGCTCAAAATCTACAATCCTATGAAATAGTTCCAAATTTCCTTTCAAATCTACCTCTCTTCCTGGATGAAAATGACTCAGAGTACTTCATCTATCACGATGTACCTCATCATCTTGGTCCCAAAGAAGACCAAAAGCCTACACAGAAGCAACCTTTAAAAAGGAAGATGAAATGGGTTTGGATAGAGCATTGTGTAAAAGTTTGTAGGAGACTTTTTTGGGTTTAGTTCTCTGCTATTAATCCTTCACTTTGATGAGAAATAATTCAATCATTATTCCTTTTTAAGAAAAAGCTCTCAGCTTCTTTTATACAGTAATTGACAGATTTTTATGACTTTTTTTAGACTGTAAGTATCTGCTTTAAGTGGTTAAAATAACTGGTTATATTCATTTGAATCTAACCATTGCAGAGAACAGAGAAGTAGAAAAGCAGTCCCACGGCGTTCGATGCTATAATGCGAGTGTTGGGCATAATTGATTTATATGCAAAAATCAGCACTCACAGGCATATCACGGTCCTTTGGTCTCTGCCAACATACACAAAATATTAACATAGACTATCAGGCTTGGAACGGGCCATTGACCTCATCTAGTCCAAATCCCTCATTTTTCAGAGAAGAAGCTGTGCTGTGCACACTTTTCCTATGTCACGTGTTCATAGAATCTAGAACTGGAAGGGGCCTTAGAAGTCATCTTGCTCAGTCCTTTTATTTTTCAGGTGATAAAACTGAGACCATAGATAGATTAAAAGCCTTGGCCATCGTGCTGGCAGTGTATGATTGAGTAGGGGCAGCTAAGTGAAGTGGATAGAGCACCTGACCAGCAGTCAGGAAAATCTGAGCTAAAATTCAGCCTCAGGCACTTACTAGCTGGGTGCCCCAAGACAAGTCAACCTCTATTTGCCTCAGCTCCTCATCTGTAAAATGGGGGCACATTAGACACAGAAATGTCAAACCACTCCATTATCTTTGCCAAGAAAACCACATGGACAAAGTCCATGGGGTCATATAGAATCAAGCATGACTGAACTCCAACAAAGAGACTTTGAATCCTTGTCCTCTGTCTTCACATTCAGTACTCTTTATGTTTTCAGATTTTTATGGATTTACTTGAAACAACACAGCAAAGTTTCATTTTGACTAGAGGTTTCTCTCCCTCTTTCAGTTCTTCACCTCCCTTCTTCTTCAGTTCTATCCTCTTCCCCCACCCCCAGTAAAAAGCTGACAAGATCCCATAATCCAGAGGTGAATTAGCATGTGCATTCTTCTTTTTGGCAGAATACCTATTATTTTACAGCTCTCCTTCAAAAGGTCACAATTTGATAATTGTATCAAAGATTCCTTATTAGTTTCATATAGACTTCTAAGTTAATATTCAGAAGGTGTCTAGTAAACAAAAACTAAAAAGTCTAAGAGCAGTCTGGTTACGCTTTGTCCAATTACGAGGAATCAGGCGATTATGCTCTCTTATAACACCACAAACTAAACTTTCAGCGGATTGGTTAGACCAGAGAAAGACTGACAGTGGTTGGTTGCCACAGATCATGTAACAGGTTAGACCAGAGACAGTCTGATGTGGTTGGTGGCTGCAGGTCACCTGACAAACAGGAGCGTGTGCAGTGGCAACCCTACTTTTTTCATAGGCCACCTAAAACCCTTGGGCAAGCTACAAGGTGTTGTACTGACCAATCTACAGGAAGCTTCTTCCAAAGCCTCCTTTATTTTAGAGCTTTCCCTTTGCTAATTTTTTGCAGTTTGTCCCATAAGCTTATTGAGAACAGAAATTAACTTTTTTTTCTTTCTTTGTATCCTCAATACTGTGCCTGGTACACAGTAGGTGCTTAAATTTTTATCGATTGAATGAGGTAGCTGCAAAAGGTACTACTTTCTTTTTTCTTCTCCTTTTTTCCCCTAATGTGGTATAACCTTTCATATTTAAGTCTACCAATTTTGACATTTAGTCTCATTTGGAAATTATCGTGGACTAGTGTTTTAAAAGGTGCTTAAAGTCATTTTGGTTTGTGTGTGCATATATACATACATACACAGGGTCTTCCCAGTCATTCTTGGGTATTGGGGAATCTTTCCCTAGGTTGTGTTACTGGAATTATCAAACCTCGATTACTGAATTTGATTTTTCTGATTCTTACGACTTAGTACCACTTTTAAACCAATACCAAACATTGATTATTACTTCTATATAATATAGTTTGAGGTCTGGGAATTAGCAATACCAGAAGCACCTCAGTCTCTTCCTCAAGGTTTTGGTCATTTTTCTTGAGAATCTTGGCCTTTTTTCCCTCCAGATGAATGCTGTTAGTAACTCCTTGTGAGTTTAGTTGACAAGACACTAAATCACAAATTTAATTTGGTTTATAGTATTTTTTATTCTACATTGGTGGGGCTCAACTATGAGTAGTGAATATTCTGTAAATGGTTTATCGTCTTTTATTTCTGTAAAGAGTGTTTTATATCTCTCAATTATTTCTTCATAGACTCAGATAGTCTCTGCGTGTTTAATTTTTTTGATGAGATTTCGCTTTCCATCATTTAATACTGCTTTTTGTTCTTGTTATATAGAAATTATTATTTTGGTAGAGTTGATTTGCACAGCTACTTTACAAAAGTTATCCATCATCTCCATAGCAGGCAGAAGAAACTGCATTAACTGATAGTCTATAGGAAGCTGCTATAATTTTTTTTTTAGCAGAGGAATGACATGATAGGAAACTTGCATAAGAAAGATTATTCTTAAAACTTTTATTAAGGATAGAATGGAGGCAGGATAGTAAAGGCAGGAAGGAAGTACCATAAGGAGACCATTACAATAAACATGCAGTCATGAGACTCAGTTAACAAGTATTTATTAAGCACCTACGATGTGCCAGGCAGGCACTATGATCTATGCTGGGGATAAAAGTAAAGAAGAAGTCCCTGCTCTCAAGGAGCTAAGTCCAATGAGGAAGACAGTGCAAACTCTGTACAAATAAGACACACATAGGGTAAATTGGAGATAATCAACAAAAGTAAGGTCCAGAATTAAGAGTAATCAGGAAAGGATTCTTGTAGAAGCCAGACTGATATTCTGGGGTTTTCACTGGCTGCCTCCCTTGCCTGCAATGCTGTCCTTCCTCATTTCTACATTCTGACTTCCTTAATGTCCCAGCTACCATCCCACTTTCTACAAGAAGCCTTTCCCCAAATGCCTCTTAATTTTAATGCCTTCTCACTGTGGACCATCTACAATTTATCCTATCTTGTTTGTACATACATTTTTGTCTGTTTTCGCCTCCATAAGACTGTGAGCTCCTTTAAGGAAAAGTCTTTTGCCTTTCTTTTTAGCCCCAGCACTTGGTACAGTGCCCGGAACATAAGCACTTAATAAATACTGGCGACTGACTTTTTGGCCTCTGAGGATCCTTCTAACTGTACATCTATGACTTGATCATTAGAAAGGAACAGGAAGTCTCTAATTGATAACCTTAGAGAGAGCCATTTAAGCAAATTGCACAGAGCAGAAAACTGATTGCAATGGATTAAGTAAAGAGTGGGTATTAAGGAAATGGAACTACTAAGAGAAGACAACTTTTTTTTTTCCAGAAAATTATCAGGGGAGAAATTGTGTAGCTAGATGCACTAAAAGGGTCAAGGAAAGATGGTTTATGTTTTTAGACATAGGAGAAGGGACTATTAGAGGATAGACAGAAAGGAAAAAGAAACAAATTCATACAAGAAATAGTTACCATCAGTGCTCTTATCTTCATTTTACAAATATGAAAAATTGGGCTCAGAAAGATTAATTCAATTACGACTTAACATGAGTAAAGGTTTTGCTAAGGACCTAGCAATGATTATGTCCCAGGAGTATATATTAAGTAAATCAGAACAATTTCATTATTTTGTATATTGATGCTTACAACCCTAAAACAGTGGTGTAGAAACATTGAAAGTTACCCAGGGATGAGGATATGCAGGTAGATAATAATAGAAAGAGAGAAGATTTTAAGGGTTTTTGCTAGGGAAATAATAAGTTGGAAGACCATAGGGTTAAGGTTGAGTATGAAGGTAACTGATGATAGAAGATGGTGTTTAGACTAGGAAAATGAGGATTAGTCAAGGTATAGAAGGGTAAGTTTAGTACGAAGACAGTGATTTGGATAGACCTTGAGATTGAATTGAAGTTGGACATTTCAAAATTATAACCCTTGGAAGTGCTGTAATTGTGAGACACAATGAGGTCATATAAGTGTATGGCTAAAGTGGGATAGCAAAAGAGGCTAGTGGAATTGGAAAGGCTGGAAAATTGTTTGGTCACTCTGTTAAAGTGATCATTAACATGAATATTGAAGTCCTTGAAAAATCATCATTGAAAGGGATGGTATAGAGAAAAAAAGACTGAGTACGGTACTGAAATCATTGAAATAGTTGGATAAATGAAGATCAGGAGGTGATAGTGACAAGGATGGGGAGACGTTGGTACAGAAATATGTCATGGACAGAGACTCTGCCTTTATGAAGTCTACATATTATTAATGGGTAGTAGAACATGTCCCCAGTAGGGTACAAAAATGTGTAAGACAAGATTCTATGAGAGCGCAAAGGTGAAAGACATTACTCTTTGTTTAGGGACATCTAGCAAAGTCTGAGAATTAGAGGTGGCATTTGAATTGGGCCTTGAGGAATAGGATTTTGACAGATGGAGAATGAGAAGGCCATTTGAGAAATGGAAACTTGTCCTTTTTTTTTAAGGCTTAGAGGTGGGAGACATTGATTTTGCTGGGGAATAAAGAATAATCCAGTTTGACTGGAATAAAGAGAAGCATGGTGACACAAAGCAGAAAAGATAGAGAGGATTCATTATTGCAGAGGGCCTAAAATGGCAGTCTAAGGCTTTTGACTTTATTTGGAATTTGGGAATTATTGAATACTTGTGAATGGAAAGACAAAATCACAGCTATAATTACGAAAGATCATTTTGGCAGTAGTGAGCATGATGACTTGAAACGGGAGTAGAGTCAAAGTTCAGAAATAAATAAAGGACCCCTTCAATAATTGACTCAAGTAATAAGGAGGAGCTGAATCAGGGTGGTACCACTGGAAATGTCAAGAGATACATTAGAACTCAATGACTGATTAGACAAGAGGAAAATTGAGGAGTCAAAGATGACACCTTCAGAGTTTTAATGTGACATCACTCACATCTAATGTTTCGTTTCAGTTATTCTGTGAATGTTACCTCATATAAAACCGATAGATAAAACTGGATTCTATGTATGGCCGTATACGCTATTGCAAAAAGACAAGCAGCTCTATCTTCAGCAACTTATCAGTCAAAAAGAGGACAAGAAAAACATGTCTTCCCTTGATAGATAGGAAGCTGATAAAAGAAAGGACACTAAAAAGACAAATAGGGAATACTCTGTTAACCTTCACTTTTTTTTTTGTTTTTCCAAAAGGAGTCAACTATGATCAGATAAATTGATTGTAAATCACCTCTGAGAGGAAAGTGGAAAGTCAAAGCTAAAAAAGGAAAAAAAAAAATAGTGGAATAGTGGAAGATGACTTTTAAAAGTCAGTCCTAGACAAATCAAGTACCATAGCCTTGAGGTATGCATAGATGTTATTACAGATTCATTAAATATTATTTGTGAGGATTCTTAGAGGACATAAGTATCTTTGACCTAGAAAAAGGGCAAGTGTAGTGCTCATCCATAAAGAAGAAAATTAATAATTAGACTGATCAACTCAATTTGGGCAAATCAAGCTATCAATTTTCCTGACACAAAAGAAAAAAAAATACCACTTCTAATAGATGCTTTAAAAAGCGTTGAAGACAGGTAGACTATAAATAACTAAATTGGAATATGGTAAGATCACAGAAAATTGTTCTTGCTATGAAATCACAAGTAACAATTCGCTTTCCAATTCTCTTTTCTGTCTTTCACCATGGCCTCATCTTCGTTTTTAAATACCCACATATACCAAGGCTCTGACCTAGGCCTTCTCTTCTGTCTTTACACTTTCTCTTCTTCTCTAAGTACCTGCAATCATCACTTGTCTGAGGATGACCTCCAAAGGACAATATCTCTTGAAACAATATCTCTAGGCCTGACCACACTCCTGAGCTCCAGCCCTGCATTTCCAACTGACTGTATCTCCACCCATATGCACTGCTGTCAGCTTCAACTGTATAAAGATATACAAAACTTAGGTCATCAGAGGCCTTCTAAAACATTAGTTTCTCCTTAATTTCCCTTTCTTGTTGATGGTGCAACTGTCCTCTAACTCAAAAATAGCAGATAGCGTTGATATAGGGCTTTAAGCCTTGCAAAACCTTTTTTGTGTGTTACTTTCCGATCTTCACAACAACCCTTCCAGGTAGCTGATTTTATCAACCCTTTGTCCACGTTTCCAAGTGGGGAAACTCAGGGTAAGAGAAGGTAAGTAATTGGTGCATAGTCACATAACTAGTAAGTGTCTGAGGCAGGATTTTAAATCAGATCTTCCTGATTCCAAGGGTTGCACTCCATCTTCTGAACTACCTAGATCGGGTAAAAATGCTTCGGATATATTAGGTCAAGAATAAATGTCAATTGAGTGGAATTGAAATCATCCTGCAGACATTTCTATTTAGCCCTTGAAATCACAAAAAGTTTGGAGGTTTTAGTCATGATTAAGCGAAAGATGGAAATAATTGATGATTAACTTTGCATTGAGAAGAACATAAACACTTAAATCAAGACTTATCTCCTAACACCATGGCATTGGTTTTGGGGGAAAATCCTGAAGGAAAAATGCTACTTTAAAAGTCATTTCCAGTGCATTCATGCTCCACATCTTATTTTTGAAGAGTTCTATTTTTTAATGATATAAACTTATCCTATCTACAGTATGAATAAACAAAATCACAATTTAAGATATAACATAAACTGACTAAGCTATACCCCTATGACCATTTACGTGATTGGATTACCACAGGTCAGAATACTTTTCCACATAGTGAGAGGCATAACCCAGTAGGTTAAACTGACCTTTGTCCCAGAACTCTTAAATCTGCTTCCTCCTTGTAATGACCACCATTGTTGTGTATTGTCTTGTGTTCTCCATAAGAATAGGGCTTTCTTTCTTTGCAGGAGAGCATGGGCTATCCAGACCACACCACATGTGGCAGTAGGACTATCCTACATACCACTAAATATCACATCCTCCTCCACTTCTGCTACTGAATTTACCCCAGGCATAGTTTCTGCTTATAGCTAGCCAAACTATCCCTGGACCCCTTCCAAAGTCTCAATTACCAGAAGTGGTAGAAGGTGTACTGGAGAATTTGAATCTTTCCATATCCATCATCCCTCATTCTCCATGGAGCGTTGCAGGGTTTTTAATTTGAAATTGGCTAACATTATGTCTATTGAATGAGTCATAGCTTTTTATTATTCATTAGGTACCATAAATATATACAAGAGGGCATTCATTTTTAATGAAAGATAATGTTTTGAAAGGTAATAATATTCTTAGAAAAGACACAAGTTTGTTAATATTCTTTTAGTAAAGATGATTTTTCATCTTGTAGAACGTTGAATCTTCACATTTTTTCTAGGTGATGGCAGAGATAAATAGGAGGAAAACTCAGAGAAGTGGTGATGGAGACAAAAATGTTTTTAGACAGTCAGAAAAGCCCTCTTTTTAAAAAAATACTTAATTCAAGAATACATTATTTTATCATCTTCAGTTTTTTGTCTGTATTTAAGTGTTTTAGATATGTAATGTTAATATCCATATCTACACTAGATCTGGGCAATCTGCTGGAAAAGGTAATGCAATAGCAGAGGGAGTTCCCACACCAGAAGTTCCATATTCTTACAGATTCCCATTGTCAGTGCACCCTTCTATGCATTGAGCATGTAGATTGATAAATACCTAGCTCTTAAGGAGCTAACATCATAATTGATGGAGACAGTGGAAGGGGAAGGCATGTTCAATAAAAAAAACTTTTTACCATACAGTGATCTTACCTTCAGGATATCGGTCCTGAAGCAAAAGCATGAAGGGGAACAAGGATCCTGTGCACAAAGAACACATTAAAGGAATCAAGTTATCTTAAGCACTGGATCTTGAGTCAGAGGTTGTTTCGTGACCCCATTTTGGGTTTTCTTGACAAATTTACTGGAGTGTTATGTCATTTTCTTCTCCATCTCATTTTACAGATGAGGAGCTGAGGCAAACAGGGTTAAGTGACTTGCCCAGGGTCACATAGATAATGAGTGTCTGAAGCCAGATCTTCACTCAGTTAATATCTGCATTACCTGAGGTCAATCATTTACTCTACCTAGGTCTCAGTTTTCATTTGTAAAACGAGGGATCTGAACTAAATGGTCTTCAGGATCCTTTAAAGATTTAAATTCAGGTGGCTGCAAAAGTCTTAGTGCAGTTTTAAATTATTAAACCTCAAAAGTGTATTAGGATGTTGGAGATATCCTGTATATGTTCTTATAATCTTATGGCAACTCAGAGGTGGGAGAGAAACAAATAAATACGTTCATTCATTATACACACAATAAAGGATTAACTTTTCCATAGTTTTGTGAAATATTACCAGCAAGACCACATTTCACTTGTACCAGCTTATTTGTAAATTGTTTCAACAATTTCTTGTTTGCTTTATTTTATTTTATTTGTAGATTTGAACATATACAATTGCTCCACTCCTCTTCATGCATGTTCTTTTTTTAAATGCAGATCTGTGTTATTTATACAGAGCAGCAGTTCTCACAAAGCGTGGTCTGTAAATCCCTCGGAAAACCTGAGAGCCTTTCAGGAAGTCTACAAGATCAATATTATTTTTAATAATGATACTAAGGTTTTATTTGTCTAATAAAATTCTCCTCCATTTTCCAACTACGTATGTATGAGAGGTCAAATTTTCTTCATATTCGTCAAGCAAAACAATATATAGCAACAGATTGAGAGTAGAAGCAGTTTTGAGAAACCATTTCCTATTGAGCCAGATATTAAAGAGATTTATAAAAGCATGGAAAACAATGCCACACCTTACAATTTTTTCTTTTGGAAAATATAGTTATTCATAAAATATTTATGTCAACATGTTGGGTTCATTATTGCTATTTTAAAACTAATTAATAAATAATATTTTAAATTTTATGTTTTAATTTCTAACATGGTTAATGTTCACAAATAGAACCCACATAAATAAAAACTCTTTGGGGTCCTCAATAATTTGAAGAATGTAAAGGAATGCTCAATAATACTTAACAATATAAAGTTGTCTCAAAACCAAAATGTTTTAGAACCACTGGACTACCAAAAATACCTGTTAAAGAAACCCTATCAATGAAGTTTGGCAACTTCTATGCAACTCATAAAGACTTAGGTGAGCTGCTTGAGGCACTGAGAAGTTAGGGAACTTGCCTAATGTCACACATCCATTATGTATTCGAAGTAGGCCTTAAACTGAGATCTATCCATCTGATTTTCAAGTTGACCTTCCATCCCCCCTCATTTTAACTTGTTTCTTCTTCACAGAAATAGAATGTCTGTGTACAAGTCTAAGCCCTTGAAAATCTAGAGAAATATACCCTGAGTCAGATATCATGTTAGATAATGGAAATTTATCTTTGTACTCTGCTCTAAGACATCAGTTGATATTGAAAGACTAAATTTCTCATGTTGTCCAGCTGCCTGTGAACCATATGCTATCCAAAGACTTCATTTTTTAATCTTTTCCTTTTTTCTCCTAATTAAACAGGTTTTACTTAAAACAAAACAAAAACTCTCTACTCTGTGCTAAATTAATTTAGTCAAGTTCAGTTTTTCTGGCTTTGAAATGGACAAGGGAAGAAGGAACATTTAACAAATAGAGAAAACAAAAATAAGAAAAATATCGGGAAGTAGTGTTGGAGCTCCCTAAAGAATGTCTTTCAGGAGAATAGAATCCAAGAATATATTGTTATTTATATAATTGGTCCAAAATCAAACCGTTCTACCTCCAACCCATTTTACAACCCAGTCTACAAGCCCTTTGGGAGTGTCTCCAGGCATAGTACTAGCATCAGGTGAAAGTTACTTCCCATAGCATTCCTTGGCTTTATGTCTCAAAATACTTCATGAAAATTCATTATCCCATTTCATCATCCTAAAGCATAATGAATTTGTAGGTGTACAGAAATTTTTCCACCCCCAAGCTTTAAATGCAGTGGAAATCTTGTGATTCAGGAAGAAAACAGTACAAATGTGAAAAGCAATACTGAATATAGAGGCTACCAAATGGTGGGAATGTAATGATATATTCTTTAAATTAGCTTGTGTCTGCACACGTTACTCCTTTAATGAAAAAGCAAAAACAACAAATAGTTCTCAATGCTTCTCTCTAAAGAAAGAACACTTGATTTTCAAATGTGACATTTAGCTAAAGGTATCTGATGTCATAGGAAAAATTCAAATGTCTCATATTAGGAAGCCAACCTTGGGTTCCCCAATTATTCTTAATTATTCTTAGACTAGCAAAGTACTGACTTCTTTCATTACACATTCATGTCCAACTATACTTTAATCTTTAATTATGAAGCTATGGATACCTTCCTAGTTTTCACTTTGGGGACAAAACACAAATAAACTGCAAATCACTACCATTCAGGCAATAGAAAATACCCCAAAATATCTTTGGGAATCATTTTTTGGCTGGAATATTTTCATTAGTCAGCTGTTTGTAGATTCTTAATTGCAATTTTCATTTTTGTTTTCCAGTTTATAGTCATTCTGTTTTCTAATAGTGATTTTTAGACATCGTTTTAGTTTGGCATTCAATTATTTCTCTGCTTTATGTTAATTTGGCATTTGCTTTACTCTCCATGTGATGATCAGGTGAGGCTATTATTGACCCTACCTTGTGGGATATTTTTTATTCATATTCCATGCAGGGGTCAACTTACAATGGTCAATATCTTCTTTACTTTGGAGGCCCAAGGCACTTTGAAAAGATGAGCATTTGGGTTTATTGATGACTAAAAATTAACCAAAAGGTGTTGGGAATATTCATAATAAGAGTATTTTGAGTAAATGAAGTTGAACAGATACATATATATCTATATCTACATATATATATATATACACACACATATAACATTTATGGCTCATTAAGGAAAACTAGGAAGAAAAAATACTACTTTTGAAAATTGTTTTATTTATTCTATATATACCACTTTATTGATGGACATCTGTAACTCATTCATCATTAATAATCTGATAGTGTTGCCTAGAACACTGAGAGTATGTATTACTTATACATGGTGACATTGCTTATATGCTGAAGAGACAGAACTTGAATCTAGGACTGTTCAACTCCAAAGCTTGCCCTATATCTTTTATAATATATTTCCTCTTAAGTCAGGACTAGCCTAAATGAAATGGATTGTAGGATTTTAGGATTGATAGCTATAGAGCTGGAAAGGACCTCAAAAGTCATCTATCCAACACCATCACCTTACAGATGGTGAAATTCAAGCATAGAGAAAGAAACTAATTTGTTCCTGCTCCTATATGTAGTAAGTCACAAAGCTGAGATTTAAATCCAAGTTGAGGCAAAACTCTAGGCTGACATGTAATGCTTTTTGGGGGGGGAGGGGAGAAGATAGAAAGAGGAGAAAGAGACAGAGAGAAAATGCAGAGACAGAGAGAGACAGAGGAGAGACAGAGAAAAAGGAGAGAGAACTGATTTTGTTTTGTTATATGGCAAGATGCTGATTTTATTTCTAGCAAGTAGTTAGAAGATGAGGTAGGGACTCGGGGAGACCAGGTCACTGTGGGGAGATAGAGGTGGCTATCAAGGACCAGCATGAAAAGTATATGCTATATCTATTTCCCCAGAGTTTGAGATATGGAATGCATTGCTGAAGAGTCATGAAACCTTGGCCAGCTGATGTCCCAGTGTCTGTGGTAATCCCCATTTCCTGGAAGGCATCTCCAAGTGGCTCTGCTGCTAGAAGGTGCATGGGGATCCAAGGGTATAGTATAGCCTAGTTAATAATTTAATCTCACTTCTAAGGTTTCCCCATTGAGGATGTGTATGACCACAAAGGGCTGACCATGTAATGACAATGAGAAACAGATGGACAGCCCAAGTTTTATTCTTGTGCTTCCAAGATACAAAAAGAATAAGAGGAAGGCCTTCAGGGCATTGGGTGTATCATCTATGTGGAAGATTTATGTGAAAATATGGACAAGAATTACAAAGGATAAGGAAGTACAAAGGGCGTTTTATTATGTCTAAGAAGGAAGACAGCTATCAGTGAAATCATATATTGATCAAAGTATCAAATTATGGTTTTTCCCCACAGAATGGAAGGTTATTAAAGCTACCATTTCACTGGAGTCCCAGAATATACCAGGAGGACTCAGTAAAATGATTGAGTAAAACTCTTTCAATAGAGGATAAACACATGAGAATTTATTGAGATGATTATCTGATGTCTGAGGACATGAGGAGCGTTTGCTGAAAAATAAGATATGAAAGCCAGGTTCAGGATCGAAGTTTCAGGTAAAGGGAAAAGGTGATCATGCTGTTTCCTTGCTTTCTATTCATTAGGAGGATTGAACTTACCAGATCCAGGGAAAGATGCAAGCTGAGGAAGAACTTTGCTTGCTACCAATTAGAATATTGATGGCTAGGCAAATAGGGTATCTGACTTTGCACCTTAAAAGATTCTGGTTGAAAAATCAGCAGGATTTGGAAGATAATGGTATAATACCGATATGTGGATATCGGCCTGAAATAGCAGTCAACCAACATTGTTATTTCATTTTGGTTATGATGTACTAGTCTCATATGGAGCAGATATCTGTTCATACTTCAGAGAAGGTAAGACTTGGTTTCTAGTTTGTTTCCTATTTCCTCCATCTCTGAGACATACTGGCTCTGTGACCATGGGGAAATTGCAGGGTCCCAGGAATACACGAATTGGCAGAAAGAGTTTCAAATTTGGTATACAAATAAATTCACATTAGGTCCTTCAGACTCCCCTTCCAAAAAAAGTAGGGTGATTTGTAAATGTAATTGTTGTGTAAATCTGCCTGTTAAAAGATGTTGCATAAAGATTTCAAGAATACTGGGAAAAATGATTACCTGGCCCTCCCAAAAGTCACTTACTTCTTCACCCAGTATAGGGTTTTTTTTTTCAACCATATTCCTTCTTTACTGCTTTGGCAGGCATGAAGTCTTTTAAAATAAAAGTAGAACATATACAAATGACTTTAACCAAGGTGAAGTAAGTAATGACTATTGTTGGTACCAGTGGTGAATAACTTTCCCCATGGATGAACAACCAAGCTTAGTATTGCTACCCACATCCTTCTCTCTTAAAATGAACAGGATCCTAGATGGACACATGGAAAAAGACACTAGTAGTTATATCAACCAATCAACTAACAAACACTCTTTAAGCATCTCTTGTGTTGCAAGCAGTGAGGTTACTAAAGAAAAAAGAAATTTTCTACCGCCGGCAAACTTCCATCCTATCAAGAGGAGACAATATGAACATAGAAGCACACACATATTCATATATACATTTATGAGTATATATACATACAATAGATACTGTCTATATACTGTACACAGTATACAGTAGATACAGTATATATACATATACTGTATATAGATACATATAGATACAGTATACATATATACACACATGCATGCATACATACACATATCTGTATGTGTGTGTATATATGTATATGTATATGTGTATGTATGTATATATATATCCATTCTCTACATATCTACTCTCTCTATATATATATTTATATCTAGCTATAGATATAGATTAGATATAGATATAGATATAGTGGATGCTCTTGCCTACCAAAGAAATGAAGAAAGAATATGGTAAGATCTATTCTGAGTGACAAAGTAGGTCACTTTTGGGAGGGCCAGGTTCTCACATTTCTGTATTCTTTAAATATAAAAATCTTTAAATCATTATACATCTTTTAACAGATGGTTTACACAAGACATACATGTACAAATCACCTTGCTTTTTTTATGAGGGGCATCAGGGAGATCAAATATGAATTCATTTGTATACCATATTTCCATTAAAGAATTTCTCTCTACCAATTTGTGTATTCCTGGGACACTGAGACTTCCCCAAGGTCACACAGCCAATATGTCTCAGAGATGAGGTGTGAGGGGGAACCAACCAGAAACCAAGGTCTTGCCTTCCCTGAGGCCCCATCAATCCATTATGCCAAACTGTCTCTCAATTCTAAATCTGTCATACAAACTATATTCTTAATCTTAAAAAAAATTAAGTGGCAATTCCTTAAAAACCAGCAGGTTTTAAGGTTTACTTGATATGAGATATGAAAGTCTTTGACCTGATTAATTAGAGAAGGAAGGTAATGAGCATTTATATAATGCTTGCCAGGGATGTACACATAGATATTGAGGTTGATGCAAGCATTGCCAGAGCTAGCTCAGTGTTTGAGAGGCTCCAAAGGAAAGTGAGAGAAAGAAGAGGTATTAGACTGCTTACCAAACTGAACGTCTACAGACCCATTTTACTGACCTCATCGTATGTGTGTTAAACTCAGGCAGTCTTCTAGCGCCATGTCAACAAATGGAATTGCTTCCATTTGAATTGTCTTAAGAAGAATCTGAAGATCGTTTGGCAACAAAAGGTACCAGACACTGAGGCCCTTTTTTTGAGCCAAACTGCCAAGCATTCAAACTCTACTGCAGAGAGTGCAACTCAGATGGACTGGCCACGTTGTTCAAATGCCAAATGTACAATTGCCTAAAAAACTATTTTACAGAGATCCCACACAAGGAAAGCACTTATATGGTGGTCAGAAGAAGCAATACAATGACATTCTCAAGTTCTCTCTAAAGAACTTTGAAATCAATTATGTGACGTGGGAGATGCTGGCAAAGGACTATACAGCATGGCGTGCCCTCATCAAAGAAGGCACTGATCTCTATGAGTGAGGCAGGATTGCAAAAACTCGAAAGAAATATGATATGTACAGAACAGATTTAGAGACATCTCCTCTCCAAATGTTTACATGGACTCTCTGTGTCCAACCCGTGGTATGGGTCATGAGCTCATATTGGTATGATCAGCCACAGTCAGACACACTATACCTTGACTCCAACGTAGTGATGTCACTTTGGGTCCTTTTAGAGAATGAAAGAAAACGGCCAGCCACTATATGTCAGGCAGGGTGCTAAGTGTTTTACAAATCTTTCCCTAGATCCTCACAGTATCCTTGAGAAGTAGGTGGTGTTATGTCTTATTTTACATTGGAGAAAACTGAGGCAAACAGAGGTTACTTGACTCCCGGAGTTGCATCAGAGCATAAGTGTCTGAGGCTGAATTCAAATTCAGGTCAACCTGACTCCAGGGCTATTGCTCTATCCACTGTACCACCTAGCTATCCCACTGGTGCCTTCTTTACTTCTGAGATTGCTTCCAATTTACCTTGTCTATAACATGTATATACATAGTTTCATGTTTCCTTCATTAGAATATAAGCTTCCTGAGGTCTTTGCCTTTTTTTCATTCTTTTTATATCCTTAGTACTTCATATAATAATAGCTTTAACAAATGATAATTGATTTAATTTATTGAATTGTAGATCAGGAAATTGAAGTTCAAAGAGGTTAAAGGACTTAAAGTTACATATATATACAGTGTTTCAAATGGTATCTGAACTCAGGTCCTCCAACTCCAGAGCCAGGGTCCTTTTCTCTGTGTCTTGTAGACTGATTGAGTACTGATCATGGCCACTAGATTAAAAAAAAATATGTAACAAAAGGATTTTGAATAATGATAACTAACATTTATATGGCACTTAAGATGCATTATCTTTTTGGCTTTTCCCCAAATAACCCTATTAAGCAGCTAGTATAGGTTATTTTTAGGACTGTATTACAAATGAGGAAACTAAGGCACAGAGTGTATTAATTGTCTTTGCTCATATTTAGTTGTTGGTTCATTTGTTTTGTTTCTTTTTAATAGTTTGCCTAAGATCAAGCAGCTATTGACGGACAGATTCGGGCCTTAAAAAATGGTTCTTCTGATTCCATATCTGTACATTACACTACATTATAAAACCATACTATTTAGCCATAGTATTTAGCTGACCCAGTAACGTTCACCAAATTATAATTTTATTCATCATGAGGAAGAATCAATAAATGAGCCTGTGTTGTTCTACAGATGAAATCCTGTCCTTACACACTAATCCATTGCAATTGACTTTTCCTGCTTTTCAAGAATCTATAAATATCTACATATGCTTCAGTATAATCTGTACCTATTTGTTGTAGACAAAAGACAGTCAGCTAATATCCGTAAGCAGGGGAAAACTATGAGAACCATAATTACATAAGGTCGTGTTTGCCATTCTATTTTCTACGATAAGTATTTGTTGTTTTACTTAAAAACAATACCCTCTGGTTTCTTTCCTTATTATGCTTATGGCTACCTGCCAATACATATGCTTGAATTTTACAAGCATCATTTGAATTTCACACCTTAGATTACCTAGAAAGAGTTTAGTTTACATTTTCTGGGAATTAGAGTCTTTAAGATTAATTAATGTAAATGAATAATTATCTTTAGGGCAATTATGAAGAGTTCTCCACACTTCTATCAGAGTGCAGGACCATATAATACAATTTTAAGATCCTTAGATAGTAACATGGTAGAAGAAGAAGGTCCACTAGTGGGCTTGGAGCCAAAAGACTTGAAGTAGAATCTTTACTCTGCCACTTACTACTTATACAATATTGGGCCAATCATCTTACCTCTCTGGGCTCAATTTCCTCACCTGCAAAATGATAAGTTGATCCAGAAGACCTTTAATATCTCTCCCAGCTATAAGCCTATGATTTCTATGTAAAGGCATCAAAGAGGAGCCTAGCTAATAAATCTGGTAACATATCTTCTCTCTTTAGTATATTGATCCTAATTCTATGAGTTACATATGCATACCTCCCCATCCTCACCCTACCATATTAATGAAAAAAGCTGAAGTAAAAACCATACATACTTTGAAGGAGGAGGGAGGAGAGACAAAAAACAACTTACACTTCACTTTGTAATTTCTGCTAGCTTTGCTCCAGTGAGATAACTCCTTCGCAAATTAATATCCCTGGCATCTTCACTTAGAATTACATTCCACTAATCATGAACCCCAGTGGGAACTGTGTTAGCAGGAAGATTCAAAAGTCACAGAACAAAAAAGAGTTGGAGGAAGGAATTAATTCTTAGGACAAAGTACGTAAAAAAGAAAACCACAATGTTCTTCTCCAGCTCATAAGTTCATAGATTTACAACAGAAAGACACTTCACTCATCTTTTCTTCATTTGGCAGATGAAGAAATTAAAGCTTAGGTGAAATGACTTCTCTAATACCAAATTGGTAATAAGCAGTAGAGCTGAGATTTGAACTTATTTACTCTGACTCTAAATTCAATGCTCTTTCTATTGGCTCGTTCAGTTCTAAGAGTAAAGTAACCAGAAACTACTGTGACATATAACAGTTCTTCCTTTGTGTTCTATGTGTTGACAGGTTATTTATATGAAGTAGTAAATAAATCAGGCTTTATAGATTTCATGGCTTAAGGTAATTAAAATATACAAGGGATGCTTTGTTAAGTTAAGAATAATGGTAAAGAAATTTGACCTAACAGAAGGGGTTTTGAAGTACGAACATTCAATTTAGTCTACAAAATGTCTAGATTTCCTTTCTACTGTATATGTATCATCAGGATGTTTTTATGTGGTTAGTACATATCTGTGTGCCTCCCGGGCATCTAACGTGATAGGGAGGTAACATGGTACAGTGGAACAAGCACGGCTCAGGAATCCAAGGACTTGGGTTCAGATCCTGCCTCTGAAACTTGTTTTTTGGTGTGCATAAGCAAATCACTTAACTGCCCTATGGCTCCTCTGCAAAATGAGGGAGGTGGGATGTTATGATCAAATTATTTTCAACAGAAAATATTCTCCATTGTCTTTTCTAATCTTAGATATTGGTCCCTGTGATCCAACATTGCCTACATATCCAATCCTAAATGAAATAATATTTACAAAACAATTAGCCTGTACTTAATAGCTCTATACTCGATAAGGACCTGTACTTAGTAAACACAGTGTGTGGCACATAATGTTGTTCAGTCATTTTAGTCATGTGACTCTTCATGACCCCATTTGAGATTTTCTTGGCAAAGATATGAGAGTTGTTTGCCATTTCTTTCTCCAGCTCATTTTACAGATGAGGAAACTGAGGCAGAGTGAAGTGACTTGCCCAGGGTCACACAGCTAGTAAGTGGCAGAGGACAGATTTGAACTCAGGTCTTCCTGACTCTAGGCCCATCACTCTGTGCACTGCACACCTAGTTGCACATGGCACATAGTAGTCCCTTAAATGCATCATTCCCTTTTTCCTTCAGCTCCCATCATTGGGATGCAAATCTCTTATAAAAGGGAACACATCTTCCTGTTTCCATTTTTTTAGACAATTTCTTAAAAATTTCTTTTAAATAACCTAGATTCAAATCTCCGACTGGATATTGCTTACTATTGTTTGAACTCTCTCTGTTCTACTAGGTGATAGAACACACTTGCTTGTTGCTATTCCCAGTACCAAACTAACATAAACCCTAGGAAATCTTGAGAGTTGGCAGAGAGGAATTTTGAAAGAGCTGAGAGAGCGGTAAGCAGGTGTAGTTAATCTGCTCGGGTGCGTGAGCTCTGCTCACCATTCAGATGTGAGCTCCACTCAATCCACTGGCAGTGTTGGTTGAAGAAATAAAAAATCAGGACTGAGGATATGCCCTTTTCCATAGATTTCTACTTACACACACGCACGCACGCACACGCACGCACACACACACACACACACACACCCCTTTTAAAGACATATACACACATTCTTTCCAATGCTGGCATTTCTTGAATTCCTAAACACAGGATGCCATGTCATATGCTAATTGGCTTCTCTGATCTGTGCAGAAAGGATATATGGATCCCATCCAAGATTAATAACTGTACATCTGTTACGTTTACAGTGAAGCGGATTTGTGATCAATAGACCTACACATGTATCTGAAATGATCAGCGGCACTGAATGGAGCTAACCATGTAATTACAGAAAATGGGCCTTTTGGCAAGCTATCTGTGTCTCTCAGTGATTCAGTGATGTTTGACTGCTGCAAGATTATGAGTGTTCCAAAATACCTACTCTAGGAAAAAAAAAACCTGATTTTTCACATGTCCCCTGTTAATCATTCTTTCTAGTATGCCATGCTTTTCTGTGGTATCCTGCCCTGAAGGTAGGATACCCACTTCAACTTCCTTCATCACAATTTCTATATTTGTAAAAATAAGTTGAGTTGGCCTAGGTAACTTCTATTATGTCTTCTTGCTCTAAAATATCGTAGTTCTGTGATTAATCTAGCAAGGCAGTGGTAGGGAGAGGAGTGTCTTAGATAGACGCTAGGATAATATTTTTTGGTATAAAAGTTTTTTTGGCCTGTTATCCTGTAAACATGACAGTATTTGCCAAGATGACATCGTCAGAAACTTTGTTTCTATAGGGGCCTCAAAAATCACCTTTAGTCTTCATATTCTGAAGGAAATGATGGAAGTGAAAACATACATAGAAACAATGAGATCTTTATAAATGACAAATGTCAACGGGGTTTCTGGCATAGATTTAGGCACAGCTGATATAGAGGAAATATTGCCAATCATCCCTTGAGTACCAATTCAAGTTTGAATATTGTTCCAATACACAAGTGGATATGAGATCTAAAAACAACAAAAAACATAAAATCCAGCTCCAAGAAAGCTTTAATTTTTATGGAGTCAGCTACGTGAAAAACTCGATTGTTGACCTTGGAATTAGGAGTTCAAATCCAACCTCACACATTTACTAGCTAGGTGACCAGCTAGGTTAACCTCTGTTTCAGTTTCCCCAACTGTGGATAATAATAGCACCTACCCGTTGTGAGGAACAAATGCGATAATTTATGAAATGCTTAGCACAGTGTCTGGTGTATGGTAAGTGCTTAATTAATGCTTAATCTTCCCCTATAATAGGATCCATAATGTCCCAATAACAAGGTCTAATATAAAATCCTATCTTTGGCACTTGAAGTTCTTCACAGCCTGGTCCCTTTCTACCTTTTCAGACTTCTTACACCTTACCTCCACACACTTTATGATCCGAGAGCAATGCCCTTCCTGCAGTTCCTCTAAGTCAGTCCACTATCTCATGTCTTCATGCCTTTCCACTGGCTGTACCCCATTTCTGGAATGCTCTGCTCCTTACCTCTGTCCATTAGTTTATTAGGCTTCCTTCAAGACCCTATACAACCCACTTTCTTTACAAGGCTTTTTCTGGTTTCCCCAGCTGCTAATGCCTTCCATTTTCAGATTACTTCATCTTCTTTCTATGTATATTTTACTGTAACTAGCTATGTTGTTCCCCCTATTAGAATCTTGACTGTAGGAAACATTTTTTGCTTCTTTTTTAAAAATCTCCAGCACTTAATGTGGTGCCTGACACTTAGTAAATGCTTAATAAATGCTTGTTGACTGACGGCCTATAGAGTTCTTTCATATAGATGGAAATCCCATGATATAAAAATGTGTTTATTCAGCACCACATCAACCAGAAATCTCTATTAATCATCACTCTCAAATTGTTCATTCTGCATTTAACTTTTATGCAAAATTGGCAATTTCAAGTAAATAGGATCATAGTGAGGACTTATAGTTTTGTTTAAGAAAACAACTTAATAAATGACCTAGTGATATATGAGAGATTAGAATTTATTTTCTACACTTTTTATATCTGCAATGGGGATAGAAGTAAGTCTTGATATTCAAAATGACTCAGTCTTTGAATTTTAAAGTGTCAAGGGCTAAACTGAGAATCTTCTAGTATTATTATTATTATAAGTAAATAGTGAAAATGATTAATACATGATATTTGAAACAACTATCTCAACCAAGACATTTGTTTGACTAGAGTGCTATCTAGTCCTACTGTGGTAAATTACCATATTTTCATTTCTGTGGATCTCATATCAAATTATTATGAAATAACTAGAATGCCGTCATGATAATAAGATTCCTCAAAATAGGATCTCTCTCAAGGAGTTAGTTTCCCTTTTATATTGTTCATTAATTTGGATATACTAATTTGGCACAGTAATGTTAAGCATGAACAAAACTAAAACTGAGCCTTCAATACAATTAATAGTATCAAACATAATTACAGAGAAATCTTCCATCTGCCTTTAAGAACAAACTATTTTCAAGCACTCTGTATCAAGAATGTGCTGATAAATGTTTAATAATCAGCTGTCTGGAAGAAACAAAAAACAATCTACACAGCACATATTTTTAAGATTAATCTGCATTATTAAGATTTACTCCTAGGTAATAAAAATATCTAGACAATCAAAAAATAATAAACAAAGAGCTGACTTGTAGCATTTCCCCATTCCCAAGGCATAATTGTTCAGATTGAAATTTAACAATCAGCTCTTAAGACCTGATTCCAGCTAAATCCAGCACATCCTTTCTTTAGGTTTTCTTTATATAAACAATTGAGTACTAATTTTGAATCATCCTTGGCTAATCATTAAAGTGGATCCCAAAAGACATCAATTTTATAATTTACTTACCAAATCCATCATGATATATGCTAAAAAGGATTATATTGAATTGTCTTTAAAATATACTATAATTCATACTTGTAATATTGTCTTTCTATTTAGATTATTAATATTTTGTAGTCTCTTGTATCTATTTCTTTGAATCAATGAAGAACTATCTAGGGATAAAAAAAGTTATATAGATAAAGTGTATTAAAAATTTAAATACTCTTAAGATGTGTAGCTTCATCAATATGATCACTACTTCTACCAATAGAGGAGTTTTCCTTTAAAGATAATACAAATTCTTATCTGAGGCCTCTGAACCATTTTTCTTAAATTTTTGATAATGATATTTCAGTAAAATCAACTTCCTTTGTAAACCTATGTACATACATTTAAAAACATTCTGAGAAGGGTCTGTAACACACACACATACACACACACACACGCATGCTCACGCAAGGCCAATAACCCCTGCCCTATAATTTGGTAGGTGGTATTCCATAGTAACTTTGGCCAATAAAAAAATCATCACCCTGTATATAACCTGCTGAAGAGCCTTTCAGCAATACCCAATTTTCTCAGGGTTATTATAAATAATGAATTATTTTCATTTTTAAATTATAGATTTTTGTTTGGAGGATTAGGAGTAGCACCTCTAAACTTGATTAGGCTGGTCTTTGGACAATAGACAAAGATCATTGTGAAAGACTTTAATAGAAAGTATACAACAAATATTTAGATTAATTGCACACCTCTCTTTGCTAAATATAACAAAAGCATTTCTTTTTCTTTTTTCTCTAAATAAACTCGGCACACCCTGCTGATGGTCTCCTCATTTGTATTCATTGGGTTGTCTTTAGAAATTTTCTAAACTGTTCCTTTTATAAGCATATGGTTAAATAACACAGAACTTTTATTTGTTTACCCCCCTTTTCTTCTCCAATCAAATATTTTCAAAGATTGGCTTTCTACAAGTGCCCTCAATTAGATAAGACCTAAATCTGCCTGTCATCATCCCATTCTTCCTTGATGGCACCTACACTTCTTACATGGGACTTCTCCATCCTTGGGCTTCTGAATGATGAAAGTGCTGTTGTTTTCATGTTGTTTCTCTCACTGGAATGTGAGCTCCTTGAAGTCAGGTATTATGTTTTTGCCTCTTTTAAAAAAATGCCTACTGTTTAGCAGAATGCCTAAAATATATTAAATGCCTAATAAATATTTAATAATGATTGTGATGATGATGATGATGATGACGACAATGATATCTATCCCAACCCAGACCCAACAAACTGTTTATTCAGGCCATCTTCACTCTGTGCCTTCTTACCTCAGCCTCCATCTCCAACCAGCACTCTATCAATTATTCTGGGCTCCTGTTTGGTGAGAGTCCTTCATATCTATTCTGACCCAGATCCACCACATTGCTTTCTGATCACCTTTCATCCCATGCCACCATTATACAGCCTTCTCTCTCTCTCTCTCTCTCTCTCTCTCTCTCTCTCTCTCTCTCTCCAATTCCTGTTCTAACTTTGGGAACAGTAATCAAATTGCCGTAATGATTCTGGGAAAGGTTGCATCAATAAATTGTCCTAAGCATAGCTTTAATTATCATTCATCTCATTTCCCAGAATAAAACACCCTTCCCTAACCATTTTTTTCCGTACGGACTGTCTTCTCCTATTAGAATGTAGGGCTGAGGGCTTTTTGTATTTTATATACTCTTAGTGCTTACTATAGTGACTAGAATATAATAAGCACTTAATAATAATAATGGCTAGCAGTTATATAGCAATTTAAGGTTTGTAAAGCATTTTACATATGTTATCTCTTTTGAGATTTCATAAATAATTTTTCAATCATTCCTATGCACAGAAAAGAGTAGGATTTAAGTGTCTTGGTGGAAGCACTCTGTACTGCAATAAGAGGCCAGAATTTTCATCATGACTCTTCTCCCTAACTATCTGTGTGACTTTGGACAAGTTATTTCCAATCTATATACCTCAGATTCCTCATATATGCAATGAAGGGACTGAACTAGATGCTGTAAGTCTCTTCCGAAACAATTATTCTGCGACTCTGGCTTGTGTATCAAGACTCAGGCTTAACTTTCTATGCATTTTTATCTACTTACATTTTTATACACCAACCCTGATTAGAGTATATTGCATTCTTTCTCCTGTCCTTGCCTCAACTTATGTTTTCTTTTGTCCTTAGAGTTAATCTTTAGAAGAATGGCAGCTTCTCTTATTCCCTTTAAGTAGCTCTATCTTCCTCTCAGCCTATACTGCCCAACTTTACCTGTTTTTTTTTAAAGCCTGGGAGTGGTATTTGTTATTTTAAATAAAATGAACTGTGGTTATGTAGTGCCTTGTTATGTATTATATTTATATAAGATCATTCATTTCCAAGGGTTTCAAATTATATGTATTCAAGAACAACAAACTCCCTACTGTCAAAATCAACTAGAACAGCATAAAAGGCCTCCTCCCTTGGCTTAGCAACAATCAACTGAGATTACCTTAAAACAATTTTTCCAAGAAAATTTTCCAAATTTTTTTTCTTACATACTCCAAAACGCACCTGCAAACTATGCAACCTTCATCTACCTCCCTTAACTCACATGCATTTGGTTTCCAGTTTGAGGTCATTCATATATCTATCTGTTCACATGAAATGCATAAGTTGTCTAAGGCTTCTGTCACTGAGGACACTGAACTGACATTGAATTCATATTCATAAAACATTGGACTGACTACTCTAACAATTAGATTTTTTTTTAGTCACTAGAAACCCAGGTTGGAAGTGAAATGGGATTTCCAATGGGATTTGGAAAAAGAACTCATTTATCCAAGTTTATTTATGTTAGTAGAGCTAGTGAGCATTTCAGAAGATTAAATGAAGTATGCAAAGTCCAAGTCAGAATGAACAAGGAATTCCAAGCAGAATGGAATTTAAAGATATACCTTGAAGTCAATCCCAAATCTGGCATTGGTTATAACCAGTGAGTTGAATAAATTGAATCAAGGAGAATTTTTAAATGTGTAAAATATCAACAAAAATTGTAACATGCTAACTCTCAGAACAAAGGCTTATGCTCGCCCTCGCTAGAATGTAAGCTCCCTGATGTCAAGAATAAATTTTTGGGGGGTAGGAAGGTGGGAATCCCTGGTGTCTAGCACATTGTCTGGCACATAGTCTGTGATTAAGAAATGTTTGTTAAATCTAATTAAATTGAATTTTAAAATATACCTAGTAAATAATGATCAACTTTTCCAACAGTAATAAACTTTAAGTCCTGTATTCGTGGTCATTACAAAGCAGCCCATTGATCTGTTTCTTAGCTCATTTGTATGAACCCTTTACAGTTCCAACTACTTCCCAATAATGCTTTTGAAACATTTCTTTTTCCATATGTAAAGGCAACATTCAAATATTCTTCATTCCCTCTGAGGTACAAGGGTTTGGGGTGGGGAGATGTGCTTGGTTTTTTTTTTTTTGCAAAAAAAATGAGAAGTATCTGTTTATTCCAGGTGCTAAACAGTTTGAGGCCTGTTTCCAAATCATCTAGGATGAACAGGCAGCCAAAGAACTTGCAGGGGAGAGAATAAAAATGCCACCAGTACCCAGAGACCCAAAGCAAGAGTATAAAAAGTCTCCCTAGCTCCAAATTTTAAAGCCTAATCACATGCAGCTGGATTCTAGATCCTGTCGGCTCATACATCAGATAGTTCTGGTGGCAAGACTGAATTCTAGTGACAACTCCTGAATCTTGACGTGATACCACCCCTCAGTTGGTATCAACAAGGTGTTAGTTCAAGAGGGACAGTCCTGGCAGCTTTTGATTCAGTGAGAATCAATGTAGTCCAATGTTGTTTGAATTTTTGTAGTCTTGATTATTACCACCTTATGAGATGAAATGGGTAACTCTTAGTGTAGTGACTTGGCAGTTTGTCTTTTTTACTTCTAGCCAAGTGAATTTCCTTCAGCCATTGTAAGATAAGGAGGAATCAAGAAACACAATAATTAGGGCAAGTCCAACCAGTTTAGCTCAGTGGAAATCTTTGTTACTGATGACTAAATGACTTGAAGTAACATTAATGTCACTGCTAGTCTGAACTCGATATTAAAAGACCGGTGGATTTAGAAGAGTCTAACCCTTTGTTATAGAAAAATTGTACACTTAAGATAAGTAGGCTTAAACTACATCCGGATGTTACAGTATTGCCTTCATATCCTGTTTTTGGATGATCAGACATTTACTAAAGCATTACATTCCCTTTTTTTCTGGCTCAGTACATTCCCAAGAATGACTTGCATTCCCCTAATACCATAATTCAAAACTCCTGTATGTTCCATAATTTTAATACATATTATGGTTTTGCCAATAACAAATATTTCATTTCCCACAAAAATGGATTTTTTTTTTGGCTAGGTCAAACTTTTTATTTTTTCTAACAATTTCCACAATTCTAAGATCTTATTCATAGGATCACAGATCTAGACCTGGAAAGAAACCTAGAGGTCATCTTGTCCAACGAGCTTACTTCACAGATGAAGAAACCGAAACTTAGGGGGGTTAAATCCTGAGATTTGAACTCAAGTCTCTGACTGCAGAGCTAGAGGTCTTTATTTTGTACCACACTACTTCCCTTTTGTCAAAGCGATCAAATAAGAAGGTTATTAGTTTAAAATTTTAAAAGAATCTAAAATTTATGATGCTATCACTTTCTTTTAAAACTGAGTGATTCATTCATTGAGAACACCTAAAGAACTCGACATGTTCTAGCAAGAATCATTAATTTTCTCAACTGACAACAAGTTCAATCCATTTTTCAGTCATGACTAAAGTCAACCTTTGTTGGAAGAAATAACTTTCTTCACCTTAAAAAAATACTTCAAGGATTAACAAAACAAAACAAATAGTCATATATAGAAAAGCCAATAGACACAGCAATCAGCGATTAGTCACTTATTTCCCTTAAAGCAACAGTTCACAGAGTCTATTTTTTTTTATTAATTATACTATTCTCACTGCAAACAGTATTATTTTTTAAATGTTACCTCGAGAGGCGGAGTAGATGTAATGCATGGAAGAGCAACCATGAAGTCAAGAAGCCTTGGGTTCCAGTAGTGCCTATCTATATACTACCTATCTTAACCTCATTAAATCTTTTAACATCTTAACCAGAGGCAGATGATGGTGTAATGGATGGAGCACCACGCCAGGAGTCAGGATAGACCTGAGTTCAAATCCAGCCACAGATACATACTAGTTGTGCGACCCTGGGCAAATTGCTTTTTGTCTCAGTTTTCCTCTGTAAAATGGGGGTAATAATAGCCCTTAACTTTCACAATGAGATGATCAAATGAGATATTATTTGTAAAAAATACTTAGCAGAGAACCTGTAACAGCAATGTTGCTAGCAGCTGCTGTGGAGGTGTTAAACCAACAACATTAGCTCACAGGAGGGCTGCTAGCACAGGTTCTTTGATCTGCTTTTCTAAGGAAAGCAACTTTAAGGGTTTCACAATCTTACTTTAATTAAACATACATATATCGTTCACTTAGTTCATGGAAAAAAGTCAGCACCCTGAACTTCAGAGGAAACACAAACAGAAATTATATAAACAGAGCAAATAACACAAATCAGCACACAGGACTTCTGTCTGTCCATAGCAATACATACGTAGTTACCAGAGAGAGAGAGAAGCAAGAGAATCTGGGTTTTCAAAGCTGTGGAGCTTCTTAATGGCTACCCAGAGTCTTGTCTGGTCAAATTACATGAACACCTTTCCAGTCAGTGAACCTCAAAGCAAAATGCTAACCTCAGAGTACACATACACTTCTTCAGAGTCAGCCCACAGAGGGCATCACAACCATATGACTCAAACTCATGTGACTTAGGCTTTCTTGTGACTTAAACTGGTCATCAAAGACTCTTAATTCAATCAAAGACTCTTGATTCAAACAAAGGCAAGGCTCCATCAAAGGCACTTGATAGCCTTGGTACTGAGAAGCACTCTAAAAGAAAAAAATGCAAAAAGTCCCATTTTGCTTGCCATTACAGTACCTCACACAAAGTTGTTGTTCAGTCAGTTTTCAATTATGTCTGGCTGGTAACCCCATTTGGAGTTTTGTTGGCAAAGATACTAGAGTGGTTTCCCATTTCCTTCTCTAGCTCATTTTACAGATGAGGAAACTGAGGCAAACAGGGTTAAGTAACTTTCCCAAGTCATACAATTTGCAAATGGCTGAGGCTAGAATTGAACTCAAGAAAATGAGTATTCCTGACTCTAGGCCCTGCCCTCTATCTACTGTATCACCTAGCTGCCCTCTGACATATATAACTGCCTATTCCCTTCCCTTTGACCTCTTAAGTTATCTAATGGTATAGATTACAACTGAGTGGAGAGATAGATTAGAGAGGTAGCTGATTCTACACTAGGAATTCACAACACCAAGAAATCACAAGTTTTATGAACAGTAAACCTAATACCAAATGTACTTTTAAAAAAGTGTACCCAAAGTCATCCTTACTGTTACTCCTTAAGAGGGGGTAAAGAATAAGGATGCAGTCCATGATGAATAAGACAGAAGAATTTTAGGGGTAGAAGGCTGAAGAATATTTCAAGTATTAGTTGGATGAGGGCACTGACTAAAGCACCTCATTCAAATTCCACTACGGATTGGCTTTAAATACATGACACCAGGGCTTATCTAGACATATGTTAGATTATTGTCAACACTTTCAAAAACATGAGCTCCATAATTTACCCTGAAACTTCTTTTTTAAATATGAGTAATAATAATAATAATGCATTTGTTTTCATTTTTGCAGGGGTGGAGAGCTAGCCTTGGAGTCAGAAAGACTTGGGTTCTGACACAACTGACTGCATGACCCCAGACAAGTTACTAAACCCTTCCATGCCTATAGGTAACTCTGTAAGATTGCATGAAACCCCAATCCCAAAGATTGGTATGGAACATTCTCCTCATCAGTGGAGACTAATGTCTCATGCCTTTGTGAGAAGATGGGCAGAATAGAGAGCATGAGAAAGGAGAACTTTTCAGCTCTCTTCAAGCTTTTTGGCTTCCCTCCCCAGTCTACATTGGTAGAGGGAGTTTCTTCACCAGAAATTTTCCCATGTGGATTAAATCACAGGTGCAGGGCTAAAAAGTAAATTGGACAGGGACTAGACCTGAGATTTGCTTAATATAGGGAAACTGCAGGTAAGGACATTTTCTCTGCCAATCCAGGTCAGCATTTATTACAAGAGAGAGATCAAGTGACTTGCCTAGAGTAACACAATTAATACTTGAAAAAGGCAGAACCTAATCCTATGTCTTCCTCATTCTGAGAATAGTTCTTTATCCATATGTTCAGCTTTATAGTATGTTATTCTTGCTTGTCAACTGATATCTTTGGCCTTTTGGAATACGGTATTACAAGGTCTCTCCTTTATTGTAGGACCAAGTTTTGTATGATCCTGACTGTTGTTCTTAAACTCTTTCCCCCCCCTATATTCTTACGATATTTTTCTTTGACCTAGGAGCTCTTCATTTTGACTACGACATTCCTGGGACTTTTGCTTTTTGGGGTTCCTGAGATGATTACTGGATTTTTGTCTATGCTTATTTTGCCCTCAGGTTCTAAGAGATCCAGAGCATAGGGATTTAAGAATCCTTGAATATAATCCCTAGGTTTGTTTTGTTAATCATGTTTTTAGGGAGTCTAATGATTCTCAAAGTTATCTATCCTTGAATTGTTTTCCAGGTATGTTTTTTAATCAGATATTTTACATCTTCTTTTTGTCCTAAATTTTCTTGTTTTCTCATGGAGTTATAGATTTCTATTTGGTCTATTCTAATTTTCAGGGAGTCTTTTACTTGCATAAAACTTATCATTTTCTGTTCTCATTTATTGTCCTACTTATTCTTTCCGCCAGAGCTTTGTGCCTTATTTCATTTTTATTACTTCTTTAAAATTTCCTTTGAGTCTCTACTTGCACTTGTTATAGTGTACTGTTTCCTTCTAGGTTGAATTTTGGGGCATTTCTGGAACTAATTTTTTTAATGATTGACATGTTGTTAGGTTTATTCATCTCTCTAGCTTTAGTTCCTGACCTGGGACTTAGTGTTGAGGTCAAGATCTACCTCCTATTACACTTTTGGGTGAAGTGGTTAGCTCTGCTTGGTCTTGTCCTGGGTCATTTGGGTTCCTGTGCTTACCCTCATCTCCCAGAGATAGCCTCCCTCCTGAGTCTTTGAGGTTCTGAGTGCTGGATCCTTAAGGTCCTCAATGACATCTTAGGACAGATTGCTAAGGACCTCAGAGACCTGGAGTGCCCTGGTCTGAGTATTGTCATTCCCACAATGGTCACTACCACTTCTGGTGGATAACAAGGACCCTACTGTGGGTTCAGGTTTCTTGGGATGCCCATGTCTCTTGCTGCCTCTGGACACAGAGCCTATCAGGTTGCATGTATGTGTGTGTATACATATAATATATATGTGTGTGTGTATAATACATACACATGTATGTATATATATACACACACATATATACATACATACATATACATACACACACATATATATGTAAATATCACCTGACTGGTCATGTGAGGAGGTGGTCACCTTGTTTGCCTACACTATGGCTTAACTCATAGCTTATTTTCTTACTAATCATAGGCTTCTGTCTAGGGTAGAAAAAGTAACTCGCTGTAGTTTCCCATTGGGCTTCTTGATCATTATTTGACCTGGGGCAGATCATTAGCTTTTGCTAGAATAGATGAAGGAGGAGTAATCTTCCTGGCCTCAATCAGGCAATCATCTTAGCCAGAATTCTTAACTTTTAATAGTGTCTTTCTTCTCTTACAACTAGCCTTCTTTGTATGTTTTATTCCTCCAGGAGAAGGCTCTCTATAGTGATTGAAAGAGAGCATCCCTTTGCCACGGGTTGAAGACTTCAGGGAATTGTGTGAGGTAGCACAAATGAGTGTTGTATTGTTAACTGTAATCATCTAAATAAATATGAGGACATAATTATTTTATTGTTACTTTGAAAACTTAATCATGTTTGTGCTTCGCCTTTTTTGGGGAAGACTTCTCAGTATTGTCAGACATTCTGTATAAACAATGTTGGAGTTCCTTACACTCTATCTTTACCTACCAAACATGCTACTCTAACCTTTAAGAAAAAGAAAGCTTCAAGTATACTTTTAGACCAGGGAACTAAAACCTATGATAAGCAGGCACTCTGAGGGGAAGTGGGTAGGCGAGGGACCAATATGAAGAATGGTCGTATAAACTGAGAGATAGCTCTTCTGTCCACTTTAAATACCAAACATATATTTATGAAAAGAAAGAAATTTTTTAAAAAAACTAAGGAATGAGTTAATTCATCTATATTTCTAAATTACAGACTTCATTAAATCTGACAGATAACACTTATGAAAATTAAGAAATGGTTTCCCTCCCCCAAGCACAATAGATTATTCTCAGGTAGTATAGTATAATACATTCTTAAATGTTGAAAGGACCCCGGACAAAGGGGTATAATGGTAGTATTGTGGGCCAGGAAGGTGCAAAGCAAATGAGGTGCTTTAGTCAGTGCCCTCATCCAACTAATACTTGAAGTATTCTTCAGCCATCAATGACATGCATGTTAAACACAGACTGAGGCAACTTGAACCAAGATGTATTGGCCTGAAATCCAAAATAGTGCCTTCAAGGAAAATAATATATAAAGAATGAACTTTATGGAGGTAGAGAAGTGGGGCATTATGGGACTTCTTAGAATCAACAGAACTATGTTCAGTAGTGCTGCTTTCAGCCAGGTTCAAAAAAACATCCAGATATGTAAGATGACATAAACTAATAGAGATTTTATGGCAAATGGAAAGAAGAATGTCCACCGGAGGCAAGCAGGAATTGAACCCCACAATTTTGAACACAGTATAAGTTCTGTAATATGGCAGTGCTTCTATCCTCCTAACTTTCCTCATTTATTGATAATTCTACACTTGAAGCACAATAGAGAAAGGGACCGTGGGGCAAGATGTACAAAGAGAATACTAAATTGGTGAGAAGAGTGAGCTTGGGACTTCAGAAGTTTTAGTTCTATTAGAAAAATAGATTAAAAAGGAGTAAATGGGCATATAAAACATGAATCAAAGAATTTTAAAAATATAGGATTGACAGAAAGGGGACAGAATTAAAAAGAGAAGAAAGAGAAGAAAGTAAAGAAATCCTTAGGGGGAAAATGTGTAGAAAGAAGTAACAATCAAAAGAAGTCTGAGGAGGAGGAGAAGAGATGGACATTTGAACTAACCACTTAACTGAGAGGGGAGAATCATGTATGAAAAGAGACAAAAAATGGAAAATTAAATTTTAAAAAGAAGTTAAAAATCAATAAATTAAGTAAAACTATAAGACTTAAAGAACTAGCAAAGAGGAAAAGAAATTGGACTGAGGTGAGCCTATGAGAATGGGGTTGCATTAAAAGTAAGCAGACTAACCCTAGGGAGAAAGTACTGACATAAATGAAAGAGAAACAAAAATCTTTAATAAAACAGTATGTGTATATGTATATGTGCATATATACATATACATACATATATATACACATACACACTATATAAGTATATACACACACATGTAAAACTCACAAATGGAGGAACACCTAACTTTATTTTTTTTCCTAACGTTAAATGTGAATGGATTTAACAATCCAATAAAATGAGTATTATAGATTGGATAAGAATGCAACTCTTACCAACCTGTTAATTACCAAAAATGATTATAAAAAGCAAAGATATACATAGAATTAAAATAAGAGACTAAACCAAATTTACTCATCAAATGAATGCAAAAATGCAGGATTTAGAACCATGCTATCAGATGAACCAAAACAAAAAATTCTCACACTCACTCACACACATACACACACGCGCGTGCACACACAAGCATGTGTGTGCACCCCAAAGTATATTATGCTGAAAGGAACCATAAACGCTACTCCTGTGGGACCCTTTTCCCATTGATGAGTCTTTTTTTTGGGATCTCAATGTTCAGGAAAAGTTCCAGACCAACCGTCACTCATGCTTCAAACAGCTACCATGACTCAGTTGTCTCTTAACTGTGATCTTTTGGTCCTCTATATCGATAATAAACTTATGCTCCGGATCGATATAGGAAAATTAACTGAATTTCAAGAATACATAGATAGTAACACAATAATAGTAGAAGACCTTCATGTTTATTTTGCAATTTATTTGCTGACTTCCCAAGGACATTTTCCAGTTTGTATTTATAATGCAGGCATTTTTTGTCTGTCAGTTCATGAAAGATAGCAAGCTTATGACAAATAACTTTAGCCACAAGGATATATTTTATTAGGTATTAAAACACGTACTAAATTTTTGCGGCCTAGTGATGTGTTGCACAGTTTCTATCATTTCTTTGTGTAATTTATATTGATGACTAAGTCAGAAGGGTTTATTTAGGATGACCATTCTGTAATTTCTGCTGGTGATGATATGGTCCAGAATTGCCATCATAGGCCTCTCCATCTGCAAATAAATCTGCATGACATCCATTTGTTTAATACATCTTCATTGACATATTGTTGGCTGAGGTCATGAAGCTGTCATCCATGAAAGGCCTTTTGATTTCATTTTAGGGTCCATAATATTGAAAAGCTTCTTTGGAAATAAAAGATTTTCCATTACATTTGGTAAATCCAATGACATATACGTATGATCAGCCTTTATTTCCTGGTGAAATGATGCTGTTTGTTGCAAAAACTATTTCCCTATATAGTTGATGTGTTTATCAAATGCTCTAAGGATATCTATCAGTTCTCTTCTTTCTTGGCAGCTAGGTGGTGCAGGGGATAGACGGCTGAGCCTGGAGTCAGAAAGTATGGAATTCAACTTAACCTCTGTTTGCCTCAGTTTCCTCATCTATAAAATGGGAATAATAACGATACCTACATCACAGAGTTATTGTGCGGATCAAACATAATAATATTTTTAAATGTTTAGGACAGTACCTGAAACATAATAGGTATTATACAAATGCTTATTTCCCATCTCCTTCCTTTTTTTTTTTTTTTTTACAAGGAAGTGTCATGCTTTCTAGAGTTTTATTAGGGTGATGATCCCTGTATTTCATTAATATTGTCATGCTTTTTATTAGGATATTTTCTAAATATATTATAGTTCATTTTGCAGTTCCAATAGTATATGTTAAGACTGATATTTCTTTAAATGTGTTCTCATTCAAATTCCAGTAAGTCTTTTAATATATTTTATATATTTTAATATTTTTAATATTTTATATTTTATATATTTTAATATATTGAGCTATGACTTCTGCTTGATACCTTGAGAAGGCTGAGGTATTTCTAAGTACTGTGTTTATCCATTGGTTCAGTATAACCTTTGGATTCATTCCCCAATCCTTCATTCTTTCTCTTTCTTTGCTGTACACGAACCTTACACTTACAGAGTCCAAATGACATTTTAATATCATTGAAGAAAGAATCCATTGGACAAAGGAGTTATTTAAGGTATGCCTTGATAGTTTCACCTTATTCCTATGTTTCTTAGTTTGTCTATATATATATGTATATATATGTAATATGTACATATATGTCTGTATATCTCTACAGATATATAGACATACATAGATATAGATGGATATACTACTCTGCAAAGGCATTGAAATGGTTTTACATAATACATTCTATTAAATACTGTGGGAGAATGCATTTATTTATGGTGGTTTTAAAGATAATAACTATTTTACCACACAGGAAAGAAGGAGGAAGAAGATAAAAA
>CM053627.1:150581930-150603658 GCA_028646595.1 Phalanger gymnotis | reverse complement strand
GGGAGAGAATTTGGAACTCAAGGTTTTAAAAAAATAGATGTTCAAAAGTAAAAAAGTTTTTTTTTTTCATGCAACTAGAAAATAAGTTGCACAGGCAATGGGGCATAGAGATTTATCTTGCCCTACAAGAAAGGAAGGGAAAGGGGGATGGGAGGGGAATGGGGTGACGGAGGGGAGGGCAGACTAGGGAAAAGGGCAACCAGAGTGTACGCCATCTTGGAGTGGGCGGGGGAAGGAAATGGGGAGAAAATTTGTAATTCAAATGCCTGTGAAAATCAATGCTGAAAACCAAACATATTAAAAATAAATTAAAAAAAAGATAATAACTATTACAAATTAATCTTATTTGATGCAATTGGTATACTACTTGGATTCATGCCAATCAAACTTAAAAAGAAAATTTCAGAATTCAAGTCTAACTCTCTACATCTCATTTTGTAAATAATTGGAGACTGATTTTTTGTTATCTTTTGTCATTGAATATAATTTTTGAAACTTTTATTAAGTGAAGATTTTTAATGACCATAGAGTCTTTAATTTTCCCTACTCAGATTTTAGTAGCTACTAGATTTTATCCCTTTTTTCTTCTGATCTAGCCTTAGGGATGAAGTCTTATTTTCATTTGTTTGTTTTTTATATAATTGGCCAACACGTCAGCTATGCATTATTGTATGACTTACTGAAGGTACTAGTGATAAAAACATGGCATCATGCAGTTGCCTTATCAACTATAACTGGTGAGATCCATTTCAATTTTTGTTATGATATAGCACTAGTACATTATGAACATATTAATGTTTTCAATCCTTTTCATTCAAAGTTATAGTTTGCCTCTTCTAGTGGTCAGATTGTTTTGACCTGTCTCTGTCTTGGAGTACCAGAACATGAAGGAGCACCATTAACTCCACCATCCTCCATTTCAAGCTGGTCATCAGGGTGGTTTTTAGCAGTGGTAGTCTTTAATCTATGCTAACCTGTCTACTTCTTAGATTCATTGGTGTAGTTTTATCACATTGGTTGGGTTTCTAAGACAATCTGTGGTATTGTCAGAGCTCAATTAGCTAACATCTCAAGAATCCTACTAGCTCTTCATAGCTACTATAAACAATCTCAAGGAACACAGAGTCTTTGTTGTATAGCACCCAGGCTAGTATTCCCTTAATTTGTTCTTGTCCTCATAGTCTTTCCCTGCATCCCACCACACCCCATCAATGGCATGCAGATTGAGTTGAGCTTTGAGGAGGTTACTATTATTATTTATTAATACTTGTTTTTCTTAGTATAGCTATTAAAAGGACAACTTTGAGAAATGCTATTTTAATTCCCAAGTAGGTTTATACAATTTCATACTAGTTGTTTATAAGGAAATTAGAAGTGCTTTCATTTTGGATAGCTTAATACTGGATGAAACTGAAGTCCTAACACATCTGTGATTAGAGCTCATAACTAAGCAGTCAGACCTCTGAGTCATTGTGGCCTTATTTATCTCATGCTTAATTTGAGTATATGTTAACAGTGCCTCATGTCTTATATTTATGAAGCAAAATAAGGACAAGGTGCCTTAAATCAGACATGAGGCCTACAGGCTGCATGTGGCCCACAACACTGTTGAGAATGGCCTGAATGGACTAAGTTTTAATTAGGAAATATTTAACAAGATAAAATACACACACACACACACACACACACATATAATATTAAATTCTAAAACTAAGTCAATGCATGGCTCACAGGGATCCTCTTATATGGATTAGTGGCCCTATTTCTTGTTGAGTTTGACACCACTGCCTAAGACAATTGTATCATGTTCCTCTTCTTTGTTCAACATTGCTACTTTTAAGTAGAATATCCCTGATTCTTGTCATTCACCAGCACCATTTTCAATATCAGTAGTAGAAGGAGAAAAAACCCATTACTTTAGTAATAACAGCAGCAGCATAACTAGAGCCTCTTAACTTTTCTCATAATGGAGTCCTTGGATGCTAAGGCTAAGTAGTACTATGCATAATTTCTTGTTGTTGTTGAGTCATTTTTTAGTTGTTCCCAAATGTTTGTGACCCCATTTTGGAGTTTTCTTGGCAAAGATAATGGAGGTTTGCCATTTCCTTCTCTAGCTCATTTTTACAGCTGAGGAACTGAAGCAGACAGGGTTAAGTGACTTGCTTGGGGTCACACAGCTAGTAAATATCTAAGGCCAGGCATAATTTATAGAATTCTACATATTTACATGACTTTCAATAGTAGATTTGAACAGATTGAGGAAACCTACCTGAGCCCTGACCTCAGAGAACTTGAAATCTAAAGAAAAGCAAAACAAAACAAATATGTAGCACAATGCCTTTTTATGTCAGAGAATGAGAATGCTTGTCACTGATTTAGCTAGGGAAAAGTTAGCTCTAACAGGAATGTCAGTTTTGTTCATCATTGACATTAAGCTTATGGTGTCTGTATATTTTAAGAAGATATCTAATTTATTGTTTAAAATGAATACTTAGCATGTAAGCATGTAAAGATTAAAATGATTTTGAAGCAGAAAATCCTTCAATAAAGCACGACAATAGCAAAACAACAGGGCAAGGCTAACTATTATTAGAGCAGTCTGGCTTATTACCTGGGAGAGGATTTGAAAAGGAGTGAAATTAATTGCATTTCTTCTTCTTATTCCTATCTATCGTTGACTTACCTCTAGAGCTTTATCCTGGCCTATGCCAGCAGTGCCACTAATATCAATCCCCTTGCTGCCTCTCTTCGCTATATTTCCTACTCATCAGCTAATGCCACCAAGGGAGTTCATTGGACTACATTGTTCTAAACTGATCCCTCCTAAGCCTGAAAAACTTTCTTTTAGCATAGTAAAGAATGTTCAGGGTATGTGAACAAATATATATTTTTAAAGGTTTTTTTTTTGTAAAAACCATTGGCTTTGGGGCAGCTAGGTGGCACAGTGAGTAGAGCATGGGCCCTGGAGTCAGGAGGACCTGAGTTCAAATCCGGCCTCAGACACTTGACACATGTACTAGCTGTGTGACCTTGGGCAAGTCACTTAACCCCAATTGCCTGGCCAAAAAAGAAAGGCAAAAAAAACCACATTGGCTTTGACACAGTTAAACTGCTGTGATTAAAAATAGGCTCTCAGTAGGTGGCATGGTTGATAAGGTGTTGGATTTGGAGCAAGGAAGACTTGAGTTCCTATTCTGCCTTAGACACTAGCTGTGTGACTCTGCCTAAATTACTTCTGTAAGTCTTAGTTTCATCATTTCTAAAATGGGATAACAACAAGGCCTACCCCATAGGGTTGTCATTGAGGATTAAATGAGACAGAACAGGTATCGAAAAACCTAATTCTGGAAAAATCTACAATATTTTATTAAGGGGAGCACATAGAAAGGGCAGTAGTGGTCATTAGGTTTCATCAGGAATAATTCTTGCCAGATTATCCTCATTTCCTTTTTTTTGGACAGAGGGATGCTACAGACTCTTCAGCAAAGTATTTGACAGAATTTCTCATGTTATACTTTTGAGAAAAGATGGAGAAATGTGGGCTAGATGATAGTAGGGTTTGGTAAATTTGGAAGGTATTGAATAGCACGACACAAAGAGTAGTGATTGGGGCGTTGATGTCAAAATTGGAGAAAGGTCTCTAGCGGAGTGTCCCAGGGATTTGTTTTTGACCCTGTGTGGGTAAATATTTTTAACCCATAGTAGACTCCTAACAATGTTTCTTGAATAAATGGCTGAAGATATGGATCACATGATTGCAACATTTGCAGATGACCCGAAGGTTGACAAGATATTTAAAACAAAGAATGACAGAGCTTAGATCCCTTCAAAATGTTTCAATGGACTAGAATATTGGGCCAAATTGAATAAGATGAAATTTAGTGGGAATAAGTGTAAAGTTCTATACTTGGCTTCAAAATCAACTTCACAAATATCTGGTAGAGAGGTTTGGCTAATAGTTCCTGTGAAAAAGAACAAGGGAGTTTATTTAACAAGCTCAATATAAATGAACAGCATGACCTGGCAACCAAAAGGCTAATATTAACCTAGTTTGTATTGAAAGGTTTTGTTTCCAGAAAAAGGAAACTCTGCCCTCAAGGCCACATCTAATGTACTGTGTCAAGTTCTGAGTTTTTGTTGTTCAGTCATTTTAGTCGTGTCTGACTCCTTGTGACCCGATTTGGGGTTTTCTTGGCAAAGATACTGGAGTGGTTTACCATTTCCTTCTCCAGCTCATTTTACAGATGAGGAAACTGAGGCAAACAAGGTTAAATGACTTGCCCGGGGTCACACAGCTAGTAAGCATCTGAGGCCAGATTCGAATTTAGGAAGATAAGTCTTTCTAACTCCAGGCCTAGCTCTCTATCCACTGTGTCACCTAGCTGCCCCTAAGCTCTGAATGCCACGTTTTAGCAAATTGACAAGCTGTAGTGTATCATTAAGAGGGTACTGTTGTGAGAGAATTGGTTGAAGGACATTGTGATGTTTATCCTGGAGAACAGAAAGATGGATGTAATAGCTTTGTTTGACAGGCCCGCCATGTGGAAGGTTTCAAACAAAGGCTGCATGACCCCAGAAGGGCAGAACTAGGAGCAAGAAGGAAGGAAGGAAATAAGCATTTATAAAACACTTACTATGTGCTTTACAAATACCTCATCTGATCTTCAAAACAATACTGGGAGGTGGTGCTATTATTATCCACATTTTACATTTGAGGAAACTGAGGCAGGCAGAAATTAATTGACTTGGTCAATATCACATAGCTAGTAAGTATCTCAGGCTGTTTTTGAACCCAGGTTTTCCTGACTCCACACCCAGCACTCTATTCACTGTGCCATTAGTTGCCTCCAATGCCAACTCACCTCTCTCAGTCTTAGTTATTTCATTTAAAAAACAAAAGAGCTAAGCTAAATAATCTCTGATATCACTCCCACCTCACTGCTGCCAAACTGTGATCCTAAATTTCAAACAGGCAAGTTGAGGCTTGATGCAAGGAAGGCCTTGTAAGAATTAGAGATATCCAGTGGTCACATGGGCTATTTGGGAGATGGAGGCGTTCTCCTCACTGGAATACTTCAGATACAAGCTGAACTAATACTTGTTTGTTTGAGTCATTGGAAGAGGGACTCTTGGTCCCTCTTGGTCAGGTATGGGTTGATGTAAATAGTCTTTGAGTTTATTTCTAGCTCTTAGAATCAATGATTTTATGAGGTAGAAAGGGTATAAATAAATCTACAAAGCCAACATTTATTAACAGAAAAATAAAAGAAGCAAGAATGGTTGTGCTTTCTAACCAGGGAAGTTCTAAAACTGATGTCTATTAATTAATACGTTTGTGTGATTTTTGTGAATGTTACCATAACTCCAGGAAATAAACCCATCAGCTTATAATTCATTAAACATGTTGCATGGTAACTCTAATAACTAGTATGTGTCCATTTTCTATGTAGGATTTTGTTTGACTCAAGGGAAAATGATCTCACAAAAATATCTTATCAAATAAACCAAGATGTATGCTCTTTTAGAACACAGATTACTTCATTTTTTTTGTATTTTTGTCCTAGGACAGTTCCTGACACATAATATGAACTTATCAATGTTTTTGATTGATGTTAGATATATAATTAGCAAGCTAATTAGGGCGGCTAGTTGTTAAGGTACTAGCCTTGGAGTCAGGAAGACTCCACTTCCTGAGTTCAAATTTGGCTTCAGACACTTACTGTGTGACCCTGGGCAAGTCATGTAACCCTGTTGGCCTCAGTTTTCTCATCTGTAAAATGAGCTTCCAAGAAAACCCCAAATGGCATCACATAGAGTCAGACCCAAATGGCATCACGTAGAGTCAGACACAACTTGAAAAATTCCTCAACAACAACGTATACAATTAGCAAGAGTACCAGAATTTAGAGATTTGGTCGAATCCAGTTAAACATGCTTAATTTCAGTGCCCAGCATCCGGCACTGTGCTAGGCTCTGTCATACCTGTCCTCGAGGAGCTTATGTTCTATTGGCAGGGGGGATTTTTGTCTACTACCTCTGGCTCTCTGAAGACGTGAGAAAGATAAGAGGTTCCAAATATTCTTAATCCTTAGTTCCAAATGATGAGAGATTATATACGCATATTCATATACGTGTATGTATATAGACAATATGTATACATATTACCCTCCCCTTCAAAAATACATTTAAGTATTGAGTTTGGGGGTAGAGGTTTGCAAAAATAGCTGATAGTTGCATAAGGGAGGAATGTTTCTTGAAGGGCAATAAATGATTAATTGTGATTTATGATTTCATTTCAATTTCTTTTCCTATGATGATTGCTGAACGTATCTGCCTGTTTGATGACTAGCCTTATGACCCTTGTGAACACTGTTTGCTACTATGAAGTACAGATAAAAACCCAGTAAAGCTGATAAAGGCATGCCTTGCCTAATGGTTCTAAATTATTTCACAGAAACATAACTTTCAGAGTACCAGCATAACAAAGGGCAATTTACTTCATTGGAAACATGCTCCAAATTAGTCATTGCTAGCCATTCTGGTGCCTAGGAAGAGCCCCACAGATTGTTCCTGGAGCAAACAGAATGAAAGGTACCCTCAAATCAGTTTCAGCAGAGTGAGGTAGACAGGAAAAGAATCCTGCAAGGCCGCAGATGAGGAGAACACTACTGGGGGGCAAAGTGAAACAGGGAGATACATGAATGGAAAACTCACCTGAAGTTTCTACTCACAGAGGACGGGGGAGGGAGGGAGGATGTGCCAGGCACCAGGCACTGTGCTAAAGAGCTTTACAAATATCATTCCATTTGATCCTCACAACAACCCTGTGCTATAATTATCCCCGTTTTACAGTTGAGGAAACTAAGGCAGACAAAAGTTAAGTGACTTTCCCAGGGTCATACAGCTAGTAAGTATCTAAGGCTGGATTTGAACTCGGGTTTTCCAGACTCCAGGCACAGGGCTCTATCCACTGTACCACCTAGCTGCCCAGGTAACTGAGTGGAAGCTCATCATAAGGCAGCTTCATATGTGTATATATGTGTGTGCATATGTATATATGGGTGTGTGTGTGTGTAGTTCTAACTCAGTGCTAGGCTCTGTATTTTCTATTTAACTGGAGAACTGTAAGTGAGGTCAGCACATTCTTAACACATCATCCTGAATGCTACATTGTCCTTTGACCAGTTCTGTCATGACTGGGTGCTGCAATGCAGAACAATGTCACTGCAAGGTTTCACAACTTTGCACTGAGGCTAGATCATGATATATTAACAATCATATTAAAAATAACTTTGGTCAAGGTAATATGGTGGGTTATATAATTGCACCTTTTCAGACTATGGGTTGCTGTTGCAAAGCTATCATCATATCCGCAGAATAGCCTCCAGATAAAATGTTTTGTTGTTCCTCTTGCAATAAAAATGCTGCATGGATGGCGGATTCCTATAGTAGAAAGAACCTTGAACTGGCAGACAGGAGACCTGGTTCAAGGCCTTGTTCAGGCCATTAACTAGCTCTTTGACTTTATGTAAGTCACCTCCTATCTCTGAGCTTTATTTGCCTGATTTACCTATAAAATTTGGGGCTTAGTTTTGATAATATCTAATACAATTCAAAATATTTATTAAGCACCTACTCTGGGTCAGTAATGTGAATAGCAACCCTATAGACTAGGTACCTACTATGTTCAAAGAACTACAATGTGCTCGGGAAACAACAAGAACAAAATTGTCCTGCTGCTCTCAAGGAGCTTTCGTTCTACTGCATGTATGCAAAGAAGGAAATATAAAGAATATGCAAGGCAAACAAAGTTAACTTCAGTAGGAGAGAGTGTTAATAACTGGAGGGGATCAGCAGAGGCCTTGAGTTAGAAATGACACCCGAGCTGAGCTTCAAATAAACCTGGGGATTCTAGTCCCAAATTCTGATCCTGTGTTGGCAGGTAGGTGGCAGAGTGGATAGAGCACTGGGCTCAGGAAACCCGGAGTTCAAATACAGCCTCAGACACGTACTAGCTGTGTGAGCCAGCAAGTCACTCAACCGTGTTTGCCTCAGTATCCTCATCTGTAAAACCGGGGGAGAAGGAAATGGCAAACCACTTTGGTATCTTTGCCAAGAAAACTCCAAATGACACCATAAAGAGTTGAACACGTATGACTGAAACAACTGAACAAGGAAATGTTTCATGTGAGCACAGTCAGCATAAATAAACTCAGCGAACAACATAATACAATGAAAACAAATGTCCCTGATAGGACAAATGATCTCCCTTTTCCATAATTCATTCAACCTGTCGTGGCACAGTATAAATTTCTGTTAAGCAGGGATCACTGAATTAGAAGTTGAAGGCCACACCCCTCATCCTCCACATTTTACAGACGAGGAACTGAAACTAAGGTGAAGTAACTTGTCCAAAGTTCCATGTACCACACAGCTATTGAAGCAGGAGCTGAACTCAGGTCGATTTGACTTCCAGTATAACACTCTACATTGTGTAATAAAACTTCCACAATACATATATGTAGAAACTCTAAGATAAAGGCTGGGGAAAATTACAGGGTAGACTCCTATAGAGGAAAGCATCCTAGATTATATAGTCCAAGTCACTGGAGTCATAGTTAGCTATTAATCTCATGTGATTTGCTCTTTTAATTTTTGATGCTAACAATCCGATGTGATTTTTCCCTAGTTACTGACTCTACAAAACTATAGGCAGGTTTATGTTTACAAGGCAAACCTTTCCTGGCCCTGGGCTATGTACCCCTCATTGGTCAGTCATTTCAGTCATGTCTGATTCTTTGTCACCCCATATGGGGTTTTCTTGGCAAAGATACTGGAGTGGTTTGCCATTTCTTTCTCTAGCTCATCTTACAAATGAGGAAACTAAGGCAAACAGGGTTAAGGGACTTGCTTAGGGTCACATAGCTAGTAAGCATCTGTAATCAAATTTGAACTCAGGTCTTCCTCACTCTGGGCCTGGCACTCTATCCACTGCACCACCTAGCTGTCCCCCATGTACCACACGTCTCTATATTTTCTGTGAATTGTTTCTTGAGAAAAGATGGCTCTGAGCAAGAGAAGGTCCAGATTATAAATTATGTGCATTCTTTTCTTTAAGAGACATTTTATTTCCCTCCTTATTGAATGAGTTGAAGAAAATCTCTTGTTAATTTGAAATCAAAATAATGAAACATGTTAAGAGCTCTCCTTTCTTTATTTTTGTTGTAGGCTTATTGGGTTATAGTCTATCTGGAACTAGGTGGCATGCAATTAAAAGCACCACACAACAGGAATAAGGTGGTGGCTGGCTATGATCTCACAGAAACAGAAAAGATGGAGCCCTCCACTGTTCACATTCTTCCCAATTTGCCACAGCAATCCAAAGGCAGGCTACCACAATATCATCCATTGGCAGCACTAAGAGTATTAATTAAAAGCTTTGAGTTTATCGTGGCTTTGAGAAATCTATCTGAGCGTACAACTATTCAGAGCAGCTATACATTGGCTCTCGTCTCCTTTTGGTTCAGTATGGGGTGACAGCTCATTATAAAGTCCCATCTCTATCTGTATTGTGCCTTCCCCAAGCTGACCGTGGATTTCTCTATGCTTACTTGCAAAGCATCACGCAATGCTGTCGGTGCAATTTTTCACACATTCTCCTTGTCTCTATCCCATTGAAAGTTAAATTTCATCTCTTTGGTTCACTGCCATCGGCTTTTGGCACATAGAATGTTAGTGGAACAAAGCATATTGGAGGCTCTCTGTCATCTCTCTCGACCAGCTTTTCCTGCCTAACCATCTCTGCTCACAGCCTCTCCCACAGAGCATTCCCTCAACTACTTAAAAGAGAGAAGAAAATGCCTATTTGTCTGAGCAGACAAATGTACAGGCCCAATGCTGATCTATATACAGAGCATATCAACATCTGATTCTTTTCTATGGTAAAGATTGAGAGAAGGTTGGATTTCCCACCCATGTCAATATTGAGTCAGGTAGTTGCTAACAATCAATGACATATATTGAGTGTTGGTGGACTGTGGTCAGAGTGGTACAAAGTCTCTTATTAGCTGCAGTCCCATATTGCCAACTTCCTGTTAGAAATCTCTACTAGGGTGTTCCATGGGCATCTCAAACTTAGCACTTCCTAAATTGAATTCATTTTCTTCCCCCAGAACCCTTCCCTCTTCTTTAATTCCCTATTTCTAATGAGAGCACTTCTATCTCTTCGGTCACCAAGGTTCACAATCACAGTGTCCTCCTTATATCTATTTTTATAGACATGTTGTATTCCCTCTAATAGAATATAAACTACTTGAAAACAGGTGTGATCTTATTTTTGTATCTGTATGCCCATAATGCCTAGCATATAGTAGATACCTACTACTTTTCAAAAGACATTGAATTATCATTGAGGGGCTTGCACGTGGACTGAGCTTTGGGCCTTCCCTGACTAGATACAAATTGAGTTGAGGAGACAGGAAGTCATAAGTATGTGACAAGATGATATTGCAGAAAGAACACTAAATAGGATATTTATAGAAATGAGTTCTAGTCAAAGATCTGCCATTAACTAGCTATATGACAGTAGGTAGATCACTTGGTCTTAATTTTCTCTTTATGACATTTCTCATCATCTATAAAGGCAACATGGCATAGTGGATAGAGAGCTAGTCCCAGAACCAAGAAGTCCTGGGTTCATGTACCACCTTTGACACATAATAGCTACGAGTGACCTTGGGCAAGTCCCTTAGCCTCTCATCGCTCCAGCTCAGAGGTATTAAACTCGCAACCTACAGGCCAAATGCTTTACGCTAAACTCTGGAGTGCAGCTGAACCAGATTGAAATGTAATTGGGAAATATTTGACAAAGTAAATAAAAAAATTTTAAAAAATAATGTTAATTTGAGGTTTTCTAGGTCAATATAGAGGGATCTATTTCTGTTAAGGCTGATGTCACTGTTCTAGTGAACTCTAAGACTGCACAGTCGACATTGGTAGAAGCAATTTCCTCACCTGTGAGTTCCCTCTATCGAGAAAACTGCAGGTCTCTTCCCTATTCTCCAGCTGTATAAAATGAAGAAGATGATCTTTAAGGTCAGCTGTATCTCTACAACTCTAATTCTAAGGAAGCACAATGCCCTTACCCTTCAGGATGTTTATTGCACAGAGGTCGGTTTCATCCATCTCAAAAGATATTCGTGCTGGTAAGGAAGCTTCATCGTTGCTCCCTCTGTGAGAACCTAGGCAGCCACTGCCTTGTTTCAGCTGTTATTGCAAATCAACAAAGGCCAAATATAGACATAACCCAATAAGCCTACAAATATATACATACATGTGTATGTATATCTATATATATGCATACATATATCTCAACATTTTGCATTGATTTTGTTTTCTTGAAAGAGAAAACCCTCATTAAGCAAATGTTAGAGATCTTCATTAAGCAAGGTTAATTCAAACCTGGGGGTTTTAAGTTGAGGATGAAGAAGCGCAACAACCACTTTGGAGTTTTTATAACAGATTTATGATTTGACTAAGGTTTATGCTCCATGACTTCTAATGTCCCTTCCAACTTTCAGATATAACAATTCTTTCATCTTTTAAATCTGCCCTTTGATACTCACTTTAACCTGATTCCACTTATTTAAAGAAACTATGGAGAGAGTGGAGTATGTATAAGTGTGTGTGTGTGGGGGGGGGTTTACACAAGATTTCCCTACATTGTGGATTTCTTCACAGATGGCCCTACCACTGGAGTATGACTTTAGTCAAGAAAGAGAAATAACAAAGGAAATACATCATCCTAGCCCAATAAAGGCTTCATAAGAGTGAGAAATACTGGGAAACAAACACAACTCTCTCTGCTACCTTTGTGAAATTCTATTTTATTTTTATATCAGAAAGATGTATAGGCTATATTAAAGGGTTAGACTTCTTTCCTTAGAAGTAATTCTAATAAAATTTTAAAGTCAATATTTCTTCATGACAGTGCTTTCTAAGATCATCTTCCACTTACATTCTACATAGACAATTTTTATATTTTTTACTTATTTTACATATTGTCTCCCCCCATTAGAATGTGCACTCCTTGAATTCAAGCAGGCACCATGTTTGTTTGTTTTTATTTTATTTTGTTTTGTTTTTTACTCTCTTTTCATTCCAAGCCCTTTTCCCAGTGGGTGTATGTAATTAATGAAAGCTTGTTGAATACTGACAAGGCTTGGGAAAGCAGACTTGAGACTAGGCACAGATTTACACTAATAGGTAAGTGACTTCCTCATACAAAATGATGTGGGGAAGATTTGGCTGTCACCAAGTGAATTTATGAAAGCTGAAACAAAAAGAACAATTCAAGTTGCAATTTATGGTTGTGAGAGCCTTATAGTTTGAGCTGGAAGGGACCTCAAACTCTAGTCTTGCCCTAACAACTGAGGCCCAGACAGTTGAAGTGGCTTGCCAAGATCACACAAATAATGATAGGATTGGAATTTGAACCCACATTCTGTTGACCTCTAATCCATATCTCTTTTCACTGCCCCATGCTGCTTCCCACTAATTTTGCTTGAAGTTTTAATCATATATAACTGATCATAGGCAGTATTAATTACTAATCGAATATTCATTTTAATGGTTCCTAGGTCAGCTTTTCTTCATCCTATATATTTTTCTTTATTCTGCCTTTTTTTAAGTACATGTTTGTAAAACGTAGCTTTGCTAGTATCAGAAAAGCTTTTGTCACTTAATCCATAAAAGGAGAATGATATAGTGGATAAAACACTGGCCTTAGGGTGAGGAGGCTTTTGTTACAATCTCAGGTCTTCCTTTACTAGCTGTGTTACCTTGGGCAAATCACTTTCATTCTCAGTTTCTTTCTATTTTTAAAGAAGAGAGTCATACCTGGCATTTTCTACATTCCAGGGTTTCTGGAAGGATCAGATGAGATAACAGATGCCACTCTGAGCTAGTATTATTTCTATCTTGGAACATCTAAATGTGGCTGTCAATCAAATACAGGACATACCTGCAAACCATTCTGGTTGGCCACAGGTACATTTCCAGTCTAAGCTACTTCTGCATGTTTTGGCAATTCTTTCAGGTTACTAGGTATGATACTCTTTTCAGCATAGGAAATATACCTTCCCATCCCAAAAATTTCAGTTCCTCCAAACACCCTTCACATGGAGTACTATAGCTATTATGCTAGAAGAATAGTATTATATGTCTATTGCCAAAGTAATCAAACTTTCTTAGCTTATAACTATACACCATCCCTCTGTATGCATACACACAGGTACAAACACACACGTTATAGCAAACCTCTCAGATTGTCTTGTAAGCAAAACAACCCTTGAAGAGGTATTCACAATTCTTTAAGTATATTCTCAATTTTTAAGTCACTTTCCTTTATTTATTAATAATCTGCTACGTGCCCACCACTGAGGTAGTTGCTATGGAGAATACAAAAGAGGCCTGAGCTCTAAGGGCTCAGGATCCCTGTCCTCCAGTAGCAGGCAGTCTCCTTGCAAAGCTAAGACTTACTACCTACATGAAACAACTAGAGAATAATACAAGACCCTATATAGTTAGGGTCTAAATTGTGTGGTACAGACATGAAGTGTGACACGAATTTAGAAAAGAGAAGGATCAATGTGGAGTCCCTTAGTATTCCTCAGCAAAATTCCTGGGGGACTCTAACCTCAGATAGAGAGAGAAATGTCTATGTAGGTAAGTGCACAGACCTGTAATGATGAAACTCAATACAATTTACTCGTGAAGGTCATGTGAAGTAGAATATTCAAATCCTATTCTATTGCTCTAATTCACTAGCCATTGCTTTTAATTGGCAGAGATTTTGCTCCAACAGGACTCGCTAACTTTAGACAGATTGGACCACATGAGGTTAAAAGTCAATCTCAGAATACACAGAAAATATGCATATGTGTGTATGTATATACATATTTATATTTTTAAAGAAAGCATCTGAAATTTGGATATTTTTCTTACATGCTATTTATTCTTTTCTGTCCCATACAATAAAGAATCAAAGTATAGAGGAACAAAGTAAAACCCTCTTAGGACCTAGTAGAATCCTTAAAAAAATACAATAAGCAGCATATATATGTTGAATTGCCAATCCAACTGAAAGGAAGGCACAAGGGGAACCAAACTATATGGAGTTGAATAAATAGGGGAGGGAGTGAATAGGAGAGTTTAAAAGGGGGATATATAGTTTAGACAAAAAGGAAATTTGAATTCAGAAGACAATAGACTTCTCTGGCAAGCGAGGAAAATAGTTGGGACTGAGAGAAGAATACAGATTTCTTTGTGAGATAGTCAAAATGATCTTGATTGAAATAATCCAAGGGCAGAAGAAACAGATTGGAAGGTTGGGTGGTGATAGAAAGTGATAGGCAGAGAAAACTGTGAAAACAACACAGATTTTCACTAAAGAATTAGAAAACCATACTCTTTATATCTCCTCTATTCTGAAACTATAAACAATCTACTTAATGAACTTATGATTACTTGTAATTGACTAGAAAGGACTGATTTTGAGTCTCAGGCCTGAGATCTGTGAGGCCATGGACAACTCATTTTACCTAAGACCTCTTTGGTATTCAGTTTCCTCTTTTGTAAAATAAGATTGGACTCTACCATCTTAAGCTCCCTTACTACTCTAAACTCTATGAAACTAATCAATAATTCAATTCAACAAACATTTATTAAATGCCTACTATGTAAAAAGACACTGAGGATAACAAGACAGAAACCCTTTGCTCAGGGAAAATACAGTTCTACAGTTCAGTGACAGTTGCTTTTGTGGAATCAAAGTTTTTGTGTGAAAGAGGTACTCCAGCCAAATATGTTACATACCATTTAACCCAGGGGAAGATTCATGGCTTAACTCAAGAGACCTTGGGGCATAAGAATGGCACAAAAAAGAGAGGGAAAAGGATGCATTCGAATTTTAGTCATGGGAAAGACGGAAATTAAAATTGGATTTCTGTAAGACATGGGATATATCCTTGATTCAGCGAGGGAAGATGAGACCAGGCCTTGGATGAAATGATCATAAAGTCATTGCAGTTGTTTTGCTAAAGGAATTTTTACTACCTAATGCCCAAGTCATGCTGGATTCTCATCAATCTTCTAGTTAGGTGTATGAACACTTGGGTTTTTTCACAAAGCAGGGTAACTCAATGATGTAGATGAGGGACAGGTGTTACATAGGGAGGCATAGGGATTTGCTAAGACATATCTGATTGGTTTGCCACCTCTCCTGTTACAATTATCTGTTGTTTAGGTAGCTAGAAGTTTCCAGAAATTGGGCAGAGGAGAATTCTACAAAGGGCAAGACATGTATCCAGCAGGAGAAAAGGGAATGAAATGATGTGTTGTGACAAAAGCCAGGTCCAGTAATTGAGGGGTTTTTTTTTTGGAATGCCACAAACATGTACATAGGTGAGGGCAATTTGAAGAAGGTGAATATTGGGGAATCATAGCTTTCATTGAGGAGTTGAGCACTGAAGGAAAACATCACTTCTAAAAAGCAGAGATAAAAAATATGCATGATTGCAGAGAGAAGAAATGCAATGTCAAGTTGAGGGGATACTTAGTAGTCTATTTTGACTGTGTAAATGGGAATGCTATGAAACAAAGCAGGAAAGATATATGGTAGCCATATGGAAAGCTTTTAATACTGGAGTGAGAATCAAGAGGGTACCACTGAAGGTTTTTGAGCAGGCAAGTCATATGGTTAGAATTGAGCTTCAGGACAATTATTTTAGCAAATTTATGGTGAATTGTTTAAGAGGAGACAGACTAGAAGTAGAGAAACTAAATGAGATGTTCTTGTAATTGTCTAGACTAGAATTGATGAAAAATTGTATTAGAGGGTTGACTGTGAGTGGAGAGAAGGGAATGAATGAGAAATATCTTGTACGTAAACTTGACAAGACTTAGCAATTATTCAGATACAGGGGAGGGGGAATTATGGGGAAAAGGTCAGAAAAAGGGGTGAGTACAAGTTTACAACTTCAAATGAAGAAAACTAGAATAGAAGAGTAGCATTGCTCTCAACAGAGGGAAATTTAGAAGAGGTGGGTTTAGGGGAAAATACGATAAGGTCCATTTTAAACATGTTGAGTTTGAGATGCCAACAGGATAAGCCAGTGGAGATGTCCAAAATGTGTTTAACTTTTCAGGATTGGAGTTCAAAAAAGAGTTTAGGGTTGGATATGTAAATCTGGTGAGAGTCTACGCAAAGGTAATCTAAGTGGTAGATGAAAGCCAATAAGGTCACTGAGAAAAAGAGTGTAGAGAGAAACAAGGATGGGCATCATAAAGATTTGGGGATACTTTTTTAAGCTTGTGTGTGTGTTTAATATTATTAATTTTTTAGCTTTTAACATTCACTTCTATAAGTTCTATAAGATGAGTTCTAAGTTTTCTCCCCTCCCCCTTCACTCTCTCCTCCCCAAAATGACGTGCAATCCTGATACAAACTATACATGTACAATCATATTAAACATAGTTTGGGAACACTTATTCAAAAAATGAAATCTGATAATCATCTAGCAAAGGAGACTGAAAAAAGATAGTCATACCAAAAAAAAGGAGAATCCAGAGAGAACAACGCAATAAAAGCCAGGGGAAAAAAAAAGTATATGAGGGGGAATAGGGGTCAATGGTGTCAGAGTTGAAGATGTGACAAAGTGGATGGATACAGAGGGAAAGCCATTGGGTTTAGCCATTAGGATCATTTGGTAACCTTTTAGAGAAAAGTTTCAGTAGAGTGGTGGGGCCAGAAATTGGGTTGCCAGGGCTCGGAAAGTATATCACCTTAAGAGAGCAGAGGCTGAGATATTCAATGACTTTCTAGCATGATAATCCTCTCAAGAAGACAAGTTTCTGTGTTGATGTTGGCATTATAAAGATTTATTTTAAGGAGAAAGAAGATAGACTTATGGGTTAGGGAGGAGTTGAGCTATAGGAGATATAGAGTCCTAAACATGAAATGGGAGGGAAAGCAGAGAATTCGGAATCACCTAATTGTTGAGTCACCATAGTATAATAAATCCCTATTATAATAAATACCAACAATAACACATTTATATGATACTATACTGTTGCAAAATATTTTACCTATGTTTTCTCCATTAATCCTAACATTCCTGTGGAGTAACCTAAATATTACTTTCCTCAACATACAGATTAGGAAACCAAGGCTCTCAGAAGTTAAACGACTTACAAGTAGTAAGTGACATAATTATAAGTTGAACAAAGTTCTGACCACAAGTCAAGGTTTCTCATCATTACATGAGGCAACAAAGTAACAGGCATGAAATATAAATAAGGAGTGTGATTTAAATTAGGACGTAATTAAATTTGTAGTATAATGAGAGACTCTATAAAGGAGTTTGGGGTATATTATAAAATTGTCATGGGGACAATAAACTTCAAATGAAAATAAGAACAAAATCTCATGATTTCATACTACCTACACCAATTCAAAACCTGTGTCAGTTTCATCTGTCTAGGCTCCCTGCTTTTTGTGTGGAACAGTTTACTTGGCAAACTGACACTATAGGGGAGTATTTTTTTAAACTGAGAGATAATAAATTGTCAAGATATTTGAGCATATTAATGGTTTACATCCAAATTAGGCTGCTAATTAGAAATGAATTACATTATTAAAAATAGGCCTGGAAGGCCCTATAGAAAACATTTGTTATCAATTCAAAATACTGTATTATTGAAATTATATAATTCATATTTTCCATTAAATTACTCAGTCTCCCACCCAGCTAGTTTAGATGAGTATGGATTAAATATATCGCCTCCCATCAGTATCATTAGATCATAGATGAAGTGCTGGAATGAAATTCTAGGTCTTCTAGTCCAGTGGTGTCAAATGCAAATGGAAATGGGGACCACTACCTCATATATACAGATCCCTGTGGGCGTCATATTGACTTAGTTTTAAAATGTAATATTATCTCTGTTCTATTGTATTTTTATCTATTCTGTTATGTATTTCCCAATTACATTTTAATCTGGTTTGGGCTGAGTACAGTCCAAATGATGAGAAAATTGATGTCTATCTTAACTGACATTTCTAAAATCACAGAAATAGTAAGGAGCAGAGGCAGGTTTTGAACCTAAGTTTTCTAACTCATGATCCAACCCTCTTCACCTTGAACTATCTAGTTGGAATATATTTAGGGTTTACTTTTTGCTTTTGAAGGACCTCACCTGGAGTCAGCTCTGGCATTTGGTTTAAAATGTAAGAGGACATTTACTTTCCTTTCCCTGGGGTACTTTCTGGTTTCTTTTCTCTCCAAGAACCTCAGCTAAGGTGACTTCGTAGCACATCTTCATTTTCAGTTTCCCATTCTAATTGGTTTTAAGTTGGAACATCTGTGCCTCAAGGTACTTGAGTCCCTTAAACCCTCAATTATCAGGAAGTTTCTAAATTTAGCAGGTGCTGCCAGTTCCTTCCAGTTTGGGGGATTCTGTTTGAGAGATAAGCAGCAACTATGTGCTATGCTATGCATGCCCTGCACTGAAATTAATAATGGTGCTTCCAATGATGTTCTTATTAGACAACGGGACAGGGAAAGCAGTAATAAGGGGTAAAGCACAACATAGGTGCTTGTTCGGGGCCTGATCAAACAAGCTTAATTACGACCTTCAGATAAGGAGACCACCATTAAGCCATTGAATTATCCCAGATAAGGCCCAGTCTCTGTTACTGTCTACAGATAAATCACTGCTCACTACAGCAGAGAAGTCAGAGCTCATACTGCTAATCCTTCAGAGGCTTTTGATGGGCTGGTCCTCCTACTGTTTTGCATCTATTTATATTGCACTCAGAACCCCCAAATGGCCTCTGCTTATCTCAGGCTTTGGATAATGTATGCTTTTTGGCGTGTCACCTCCCTGTTGCTGTTATCAGGAATTGAGGGGGTTTAGTCCATCTGATCCACTGAGATGCTAATCCTCCTGCCTGGTCCTACCCCAGAAGAGTGCTCTTCGATGCTCATTTGCTTTTGTTTATTTGAAGCTGCAGAGTGTGGATTTTATGATTAGAGTTTAGGACAATTGTTGAGCTCCAAAATAAAATAAGCATTTAATTTGTCGATCTGTCTCTTTTCACAAGAGTGGTTGGGTAAATTACACTGATTCAAATGGCCAGATGGTTTCCTATCTGTTTGTCACTGATTAAATAGATCTGTAAATATCTTTATTTTCAGAGGGGGTTGGTCTCACAGACAGAATTTGCTTGAAACCCTCTAGATGGTGGGCCGCTCCTTCCCGAAGCCCTCCTCCTCATTTAGACTCCAAGACATAGAATGTTTTCTTCCTTGATCTGTTTCACACTGAAATAGGATGCCTGTCTCAGAATTTCATTAAGACACATTTCTATCTTTTTTTTTCCATTCCCTGCTGCTGTCCAAGTTTTATGAAATCTTATCTTTGAGAATTCTATGAGGTTGTTTGACTAGTAGTTAAATGTATTACTTTCTAGCTCTCTGAAACATTCTTAAATGAGTAACTACCAACCCCATCAAATTCTCTTGCACCTATTAGCATAATATAATGAAAATATACTGTGGGCCTCACAGAATGTTATTTAAAATAGGTAAATGAAAAACTAAACCACCTGTATGTCTTCCATTTGCATCTTTCCTTCTAAGCTATACAATATTTTCTTGTTTGGATAGGATGAGGTCACCCCATTTGATGTGATCGATCTTCAATTAGCCAGATCCCTTTCTGGTGGTTATTGATGACAGTTATGGAGATAGTAGTTTCCTTATCCTCTGAGTGATAAGGAAAGCTACAAAATTAATTCGACCTTGGGATTTCATTACATTTAATGTCACGTAATAGAACATCTGATAGTTTTAATGCTCATTAAAGGCTTTCTCCTGGCGCTTTTGCCTCGACAGAAATGATGGAAAAGAAATATCTCTAACTTTTAAGGCTTCTGCAATTCTTTTCCCTTTGGGTGCACTTCTGTGCAAAATATTTAGCTAGGTGGCTTCTCAAATGACTCCAAAGATTTTCGGTAGAAATGTAATCAAAGCAGTCTATAGTCTAAAAGTAAAATGGCCTGCCTTTACAGTTGCCTTGCAGCAAACAGGTAAAAGTTGCCTCTCCTAACAGCCTTATTTGTACACAACTTTTTCCATATGGATTCAGAAGACTTCCTAAACTTCTTTTGTTAAGAGTTTGGCATCCTTTTTCTGGGTAAGTAGATCCATATCATTCCAGGAACTAGTTATAATTGAATTTCAGATGCGAAATGGGTGTAATGGGTGTACACTAATGGGTGTAGATCATAAAGATAAGAAAGATTATACTGCTAGCCAGAATGCAAGTTAACTCCGAATTGTTGATTGTGTTTATGGAACATCCACGTCTACTTGTACTAGGGAATGGAGGAATATTAGGTTTGGAAGCGAGCAAGTATTATGGGTTTGTTTGGTTTTTTTTTTTGCTTGCTTGGAATATCATATTTTTATAAAAACCATTTCCAATTTTTCTAGTATCAACTGATTGCAATGTGAACTTCTGCACTAGTCTCACTGATACCCATCTCTCTGGGAATATAACTTAGTGTTTTTGAGCCCAGGACTGCTCCAGTAAAAACATACTACATTATTTAAGGCAAGCTACAAAAGTCTTTCTTCCTGTATATTTGCAAGGGAATAGTCAAGGAGAAGATCTGGAGGAGTTCTCATTTTGTGACACAAATGAATCACGGTGTTTGCTCAAATTCTGAAGTCTTGCTTTTGATTTAGAAGTAGTTGTGTTTACAGCCTTATGCCTCTTTTATGTACTGAGATTTGGGAAATAGATGGCATTTGCATGAAGTTGGCCTTTTCTTTCTCTCTGAACATCTTCAATTTTATTCTTGTCAGTTTATACAAATCCCAGGTAGGTAGGATCATGAGTCACTGGCACATTTTTGGGACAAGAAGCTGTATCAGTGATCTGGGTGCCTTCCTCTTTACTGAAAGTCAAGTAGGCAAAATGTCCTTGGCTTGACTTTTTTTTTTCAATAGACTTATGATTTCTTCAATCAAAGGAACTCCCTTCTACAGAAACCACTTTTACCAATACACATCAGCAATTGTTCTGAAACTTTAAACCTTTAGAGAGTTCTTTGGGCTTTTAAGTTAAGTGACTTACCCAAGGTCACAGAGCCAATAAGTAGCAGAGGCAAGACTTGAATCTAGGTCTTCGTGACATCTAAACAAGGCAACCATCCATTATTCCACACTATCTCTCATGTTTGCCTTAACAAGAATGTAATGTTCAACTGAGAGGTCTGGATCTCACCCAAGGGAAAATTCCATGAAGATACTAGGGAAGCAAACTGGAAATCAGAGAGATGTTGTAGAACCAGCTCCACCTACATGCTTGCCACTTCCAAAATCTTTTTTTTTTTATTTCTCCCTCTCTCTCCTGTCTGGAATTGGTACTGAAGAGAGTTTGGCACCATAATTGTCCTCTCTCTAAGCAGGGAGGAAAGATATTGTAGTAGGAAGGCTGAATTTATGATCTCAAAAAGGATCACATAAATATCTGAATGGTTCGAAATCGATGGGTATACAGAATTCTCCAAGCAGAAGGCATCAAAAAATTTATTCAGGGGGTGGAGCCAAGATGGCAGCTGGGAAGCAGTGACTGGCGTGAGCTCCCCACCAAGTTCCTCC
>CM053627.1:150527476-150581430 GCA_028646595.1 Phalanger gymnotis | reverse complement strand
GCATAAATCATATTCACCACTCGAACTCCTGGGTCCACACAGGGGTCGGCTCTGCTTCGGATTTTTTCTAGCTATAGTTTTCTCGCCTCTCCTCGCAGCCAAGCCTCTGGCGTTCTCAAGTCAACGACTAGAGACCAGAGTCCAGAGACCCATTGGTTCCCTAATTGGCCCCTTTTAAGTCTTTAATCTACGCCCACAGGGGTTTCACACCTGATAGGGCTTTGGGCCTGGGGCTTAGCGTTTAACAGGTGAAAGTACTTTCACCATAAACAAAAGCCAAACTCCTCAAGCACACCCGTTAAACTAAGCCCATTTTGCCTTACTGGCACAGATATCTCTCCTATTAATTCTACCTCTCACATAGCCATGTAGCCTTGGACTCACTCACAGCTTCCTGAAGCTCTAGAAGACTGGGCTCTCGGTTTTCTAACAGAAGTACCATATTTTCCCATGTATAAGACACACCTTAATTTGGGGCCCAAAATTTGAAAAAAACATGTATTATGTAGTTGTTGAACTCAAGTTTTATTCATCATAAAATTCATTCAATAATACAATGAAATTCAAGGACTTACTGCTCGTAGCTTTCAGGCATCTTTTGGGCAAGTCTGGTGCATGTACTTAGTCCATTCCCTTTCATGAACCTGAAGCACCAATTGTGTCCTCCTTTGAAATCAGTTACTTCTTTTTCATTAGCAATTCTTCTTGCCTCATGCTGAACCATCTTTGTGGACACAGAAATTCCAATTGCCCTTTGCTCTTCAATCCATATCTTCAATTCCCTCTTTAAATCAGGCCATTTTGCTGACTTGCCTCTCATGGCCCTCTTCTGAGGTATAAGATACCCAATGTATAAGATGCCCCCAGTTTTTAGACCCCTAATTTTTCAAAAAAGGGTGCATCTTATACATGGGGAAATATGGTAGATTTGGTTGCCCATGCTTTGGGGATTTTTATCTCTTTAAAAACTGATCTCTTAGTCTTGTGATCCATTCTTGAATGCACTACAAAGAAGGTTGTAGTTTCCAGTGGTTGTGATACTTTTAATTCTTAGTTCTTTGGCTGAGTTGACACGATTGTTTAAAAACAAACAAAACAAAACAAACAATAACAACAAAAGCAGGTCCTGATCTGAATGAATGCTCATGGCTTAGTCAATCAACTCCACTACCTTTCCCAGATATTCTTTGGTGACACATCTCTGAGATGCCCTGTCCCTACCCAGGAGAACAATGGTTATTTCTGGAAATCCATCACTGTAAGTGTATGATGGAAAAATACCTTACATGGAGTCCTGAACGGTCGGTTGTAGAAGTATAAGACGCAAATAAGGTTGAACGTCAGAAGATTCTGCAATAATGATAAGAAGACCGGTCTAGAAGGCAGGAGATCTGAGACATAAGAGGTATTTTAAAAATATTAATAATATTGATAATCCTGGTTCTGCTACAGCTAAGTTCCTTTGCACGAGTCCTTCAACCTGAGTTTCAGTGTCCTCATCTATAAAATAATATAGTGTCAGCCTTTCTTAACTTGCAGTGGTATGCTTGGGTAAAATGAGTTAATATAAATAAAGCACTTTATAACCACAAAAGGTCACATACGCTATAATTAATTATGTCAGTTGTGGAACCAAGAACATGATGATTTCTTCAATGTTATATTGTATATTCAAGGCACTAGAAATCATATTCAAGATGGCCTGTCTTCACGTCCTTTGTACCAGGGATGCAGGGATCTACTAGATATTTGTGACTTTTTTGTGGTTCTCAAGTTCATGAGGAAGGTATTGACTAATACATGTATAAGATGATAATTGTCTAAGGTCATAAGAGGCTGGACTACAAGGGGTTATATTTATGTAAAGAAGCAAGAATAAAATATATCAATTGATGGCATGTGATATTTAGGGGAGGGTAGGCAAAATGTCAATTCATATGACAAGTAAAATATTCAGTTTATCATCCAAATGTTTACAAATATTCAGATATGTGACATTCAGTTAATATGACTTTGGGCTGACTGGCTAAATGAATCATTTTTTATTTTTTGGCTGCTTTGCCAGCCAGATCAGACAGATCAAGGCATTTTAACATGTAGAAGCAGATGTTTCACATTAATTGGCTGGAACAAAGCAGGGCTTGCAGACATTGCAAAGTTAACACTGTCTGGGGACCCCAAGAAAGGGTTAAAACTCTAATTGCAGCCTTTTATTTTAATCAATAAATTCTATAGAGACTTGATAAGCATGAGCCTGAAGTAGTATACTCAGTGACTTAGAGACAGAGTTGAGTAAACTATAGAATATAGGTTTGTTGGGTTGTTTTGTCATATCCTATGCTAAATACGGTTGTGCCCACTTCCCTTACCGTTCTTTCCTCATTCTTGGCCTAGATGATCTCTAAGATCCCTTGAAGCTCTGGTATTTTATGACTTTCTTACTTTGATGGAGGATAGCTCAGTTAGCCAAAGTCATAGGTACAAATAAGGCAAAAGTCAGGGATTACCTCCTCTCCCTTTTGGGCCTGTCTTGTTCCCACTGGCATTGTTCGCAATCCTTTGAGCAGTCATAAATCCACAGCCCTGTCTAGTCAAAGCCGTTGACATACAGGCTAGTGTGTGCGTAGCTTAATGCTCCCTCTGCCACAGACAAAGCCTCCCCCTCTCTTGACCACTAACTTAGAGGGGAGATCCAAGAAAGGATTTACTTAGCGTCAGGACTTCAGTGGAAGTTTGGGTCCCTATTAGTGGGGCCTAAATTGGAGTCTATGAAGCAAATGGCCTGTTGTTTATAATTTCTTCATTCATTATACTCCTTAAGAGCAAATTAATGGAGAGACAGAACCCAGTATTAGAAAGCAGTTCAGTGAGTTCCCTCCCCTCTATGAATTCCTTCATCAACATCTAGAAATTGCATCAGACCAAATCCTGATAAAGAAATCCTGAGAAAGTCACAGAGTCCTTTGTCCATCCCAAGTTGATGAAAGGAGAAAAAAATGGTCTCTGGACACGTGTTGGGTGGGGCCAGGAACATGCCACATGCCAAGAGGATAGGCTGTGCACTAAGGCAAGAGGGGCACCTAGACCTAACCTGGAGCTCTATGTTGGGAATGGTGCAAACTGGTAGCTTTGTCATTCTCTACCCAATTCCAGGTCACAGACTCCGGTTGAACTGTGAAGGGGACATCAGCAGAGAAGTGGCATTATTGTCCTGGGTGACATGGTAAAAGAGGAAGTTTACAAGCCACCAAGAGGAGCAACAGCAGTAAAAGCCCCAGTGGTGTGACTCAGATTCCAAGCACAAAGTAGGGTCTCACTGCTAGCATCTGGCCCAGACTAAAGAGGCCCAAGCAAGGCAAGAATCTGAGACCAAAGGGAAGCCTACAATTCAGTCACTTTGAACCAGCAGAGCTTCCCAGCTGGCTGATAGGGGCGCAGTCCGGCAACAGTCTGCTTTTGCACACAACCCAAAACCCAGATCAGCAGCAGACTTTGCCCTGGACCAGACCATGTAGAGCACTGAAAGCTTGCAAGATCCTAGAGTAACACAACACTTAATACCCCCCAAGAAAGCATCAGCAGGAACAGCCCAGACTTTTCCTCCAGAAATGATAAGAGCCCAGCTTTAACATCAAGTCCAAAGTCAAGAAGCAAAAAGAATAGAAGAAAGAAAGAAAGAAAGAAAACACAATAATGACTCATTATGGTATTAGAAATACTCAAGACACAAACACAGAAGAGAATGACTCTAGAACAGAGGTTCCCAAACTTATTTGGTCAACAGCCCCCTTTTAAAAAAAATTACTCAGTGCCCCCTAGAAATCTACTTTCCTTAACTCTTTAGCAGTTTTTTTTTGAAATCTGCATCATTTCAATTTTTTTAAAATGATACTTCTTAAATGTAATAATTTATTGTAAATTTTGAGGATTTTTTCTGCACTGAAATTTAATGATGCAATATTGTGTCTTGTAACCATATAGTATCATATTGTAAACAAGTCATTACATGCACATATTCCTGTAAATGCATACTGGACATCCGGACAATGTGCAACACGCTCGCCTGCCAACACTTACTTGTTAAGGCCTGTCAGTGGACTTGACCATTGTTTGGTTATAACTTGCATTTTGTGTTTTTATTTGGAAAATAATGTAATCATTATGACTTTAACTCTGTTACACAACAGATGAAACATACGAACTGTTTTTCAAAATTTTCTTCTCTTCTTTCTTTCTACTTCCATTGCCTCATTATTTTTATTCAACACCCTCCAATTGCATTTGAGGCTACTACTGCCCCCTCCCATTCTAGCATCCCCCAGGGGGTGGTATCACCCACTTTGGGAACCTCTGCGAAACATCTACAAGCAATGCCTCAGAATAAAACATAGCTTGGGCATAAATACAACTAGAATACCTGGAAGAGATAAAGCAAGAGTTAAAAATCAAAAAGTTAAAAATATTTTTATAAATGAAATGAAAGATATTGAGGAAAAAAGTTGAAAAAAGAAATGAGAGCTATATATGAAAAAAATTGGAAGGGGATTTCTCACTTTGGTACAAAAGATACAAACCCTTGTCCAAGCAAGAAACTCCTTGTTAATTTTATTTTTAGTTTTCAACATTCATTTCCAGAAGATTTGGAGTCCCACATTTTCTCCCCATCTCTCCCCTCCCCCCACCCCAAGATGGCATGCATTGTAATCACCCCTTCCCCCAGTGTGCCCTCCGTTATATCACTCCACACACCCACTGCCTCTTATCCATTTCCCCCTTACTTTATGTAGGGCAAGATAGCAAAATCAAAGGCTGAAAAAAAAAAGAAAATGCAAAAAATCTCACAGTAAAAACAACTGACATGGAAAAGAAATAGGGAAGAAAAAAATTAAAAATTATTTGACTATCTGAATACTATGACTAAAAAAAAAGCCTAGACGTCAAACTTCAAGTAATCTTAAATGTTTTGCCCAGAACCAGAGGGCAAAGTGGAAATAGAGAAAGAATCCACAAGTCACCTGAAAAAAAACACCAAAAGAAAAACTCCCATAAACTTCAAAGTCAAAATCTAGAGCTCCTAGGTCAAAGAAAAGAATACTGTGAATAGCAGAAAGAAAAAAAAATCCAAGCACTGAGGAGCCACTATCAGGGTCATACATGATGCACCAGCCACCATTATAAAAGAGCAGAGTACTTGGAATATGATATTCCAGAAGATAAAATTTATGAGCTTACAACCCAGAAGAATCTACCCAGCAAATCTAAGTATAACACTAAAAGGACAAAACCAATCTTTGATGAAGTAGAGGACTTCCAACCATGCCTGATGAAAAGACTAGGGCTGCTGAGAACTTCTAAAGTTTAAACAGAAGTGGGGAAAAAAAAAACATAAAAAAGTAAAAACAAAAAGAATGATAAGGGTCTAAACAAGCATAAATGGTTTACATTTAAATGTGTAGAGATGATACATGTGTTATCTTTCTATGCTACCACATCAGGATTGATAGAGAGAGTTCAATTAGACAAGGCCTGGAAAGTGGTTCTGTTATATCTTGATTACATTAAGAAAAAAATGGAAAGAGAGGAGAAGGGGAATGCACTGGCCTGAAAGGAAGCGTAGGGGAAAAATAGCACACATAATCAGGGTATACCAACAAGGAGGAGGGCATGGGGAAAGTGACTAATACTTGACCCTCAGGCTTGTCTGAAATGGCCAAAAGAAAGAAGAATACACATGAGGGGGCTGGAGAAAGGGCAGAAATACATTTCACTTCAGAGGGAAAAAGAAATGAAGAAGTGGGGAGAGGATATTAGAGGGCCAAGGTAGATTAAGTGAGGGGTTAGTCATAAGCAAAGTAATGTACAAGTTATATAATGTACAAAAATAGAAATAACTCCTTTTGAGATGGCAAAGAGTAGGAATCTGAGAGGGCATCTATAAATTGGAGAATGGATAAACAAGGTATAGTATATAAATATGTTAAAAAACTATTGTGCTGAACGCTTATCAGGATTCCAGAGGACTAATGATGAAATATGCTACCTGATACAGAAGTGTAGGACTCAGAGTTCAGAATGAGATAATTATTTTTTTAAACATGGCCAAGATGGACATTCGTTTTGATTGATAATACCTGTTTGTAATGGTTTATTTTTTTTTTCTGTTCTGTTCTCAATTGGGGTGAGGGAGAACGAAAGGGAAGGTGAAGATATGGATCTTGGCTGGTTAAAACAAATAAAATATTTATTTAAAAATAGAACGAGCTCATGAAGACTCAGTGCTTTTAGACAAGTATCACTGTTCAGTGCTTATAATAGGCTCATGGATAACGCAGTACATTCAATTCAGTTAAATTCAATCAGCAGTTAAGTGCCTACTATAAGTCAGGAACCATTCTGAGGCATGGGGGATGGGGATGTGTGCGGGGTGGGGGTGGGGGGGCGGGGGGGGGAGGAGGTTCTAATCTCAGATAACCTTTTTTTTTTCAATTTAGGAAACACAATAAGTAGATAGAGATGCCGAGTATAAAGTATTTATAAAATAAAAACAATATTTCTGAGGGGTGGTTCCAGGAGCAATAATTGTAGGGGAAAGCAGGAATCAGGAAAGGTGTCCTTATCAGAGCCTTTGGGAGCTAGATAGAGATTCCAAAGCACAGCCATCACATGAGATGTCATGCATCTATTTTTGCTTTAGTTAAAAGAGAGAAGCAATTAATGAGTGTCATTCTTGTGGCAAAATTGCAAAAGGAGAACAAAGTGTGCAGACACCTCTGAGGAGAAAGAGTCATTTGGACCTGTAGATTAAGTGCTTTAAGTGACCTTTGACCTTCTGAGTTTGAACCACCTCTCTAGCCATGGGTATTGCTTACTGAAAGAGAGGGAAGTTACTGTCTACTCTATAAGTGTGCTCTCCAAGCAGGAAAGGATAAGTCTGACACTCCACCATTATAGGATTTAGGCCAAGATAAAGGGCACATAGTTTTGTGGGAAATGTCAAATTACAAGGGGAATGATTGATAGACATCATGGACGTAACTATCCCTCTGGTCCACAAAATAATAATAGCTAACATTTACATAAGCTTTTAACATTTACAAAGCACATTTTATATGTTACTTAATTCTCACAACTCTATGAGGAAGGTACTATTATCTTTATTTTAAAGATAAAACTGAGACCGAGAAAAGATAAGCCATTTGTCTAGGGTCACAAAACTAATGTGTCAAAAGCAGAGTTCAAACTTAGATCTTCCTGGTTCCTAGTGTAGTACTCTATATTGTGTACCACCTACCTTCGTCAAGACAGATGATGACAAAGCCTAGTGTACTTGGTTAATTTGATGCCTCTGTGGACACTGGGCTAGAAACATCTTGGAAAAGTGTTTTTCTTCCTTTTTTTTTAAATGCCAGTTATTTAAATACTTAGGTTTGATACTCATTAACCAGAGAAATAGGAGAAGATGTTCTAAACTGGAAAACTCAATGAGAAAAATACCATTCTGGAGAGAAAAAAAGGATCAAAAAAACCACAAGCAGACGGTGATTGCAATCAAATTTAGAGTCACTGCTCCTTTAATATATAGCCCTGATTACTTGAAGACTAGAGTTTGTTCTATTTTCAGGAAATCAACCCAGAAAACATACATAAAAATGATAGCATGTAACACTTATAATAAAGTCAATAACACTCTCCATGCCTGTTTTCCTTTGTGGGCTTGGATTTTTCTCACATTATATGGGAATGAAAAGATAGTTCTGTAATTAGACTTGTTTTTATTTTCAGAAAAAGAGCAATTGCAAAAGGTAAAATAGACTGAATCATGGTGAAGGAAAATTTAGCTTCTAAAGGGCACAGTTAATTTTGATCATGTCGTTTGTTCATTGTCTTTAAGTATAAATCTTATGTGTGGAAAGTTTTTCTTCAATTCTACTTGCAACCCTTGTGGGAGAGGACATGTTAAAAAATTCTCTCTGCTCAAAAGCCTTGAAGGTTACTCCTAACTCTCAACTGCAAGCATGATGGCCATCATGCACCAGACAGACATTTTGCTGAATAGAAGCGTAGTGTGCTTTGGAATCATCTCTGAAGGCAGAGAAAGCCTCCAGGAAGAAATGTCTGGGCCGCAAAGAACTACAATTTCTGGAGTCTCAAGCACTAGATCCTAGAGACTGACAGTTTATAGAGGTCTGCAAAGGTCAACTAAGAAGGGAAAAAAAAGATCAACAAACATAATATAACCTACCAAAGCATCATAGTAGCCACAATTTCCATTCTGAGTCTCTCTCAGTAACACACAATGGCTTCTATTTATGTCTTTTCCATCTTCTACTTGTAGAACTGAGATAAAGTGTGGGACTTTGTATTTCTCCAAGCCTAGGATTATAGCATCAGATTCAATTCAGGTCATCATTGTATCCCGAGAAGATTCTTTTGGATCCTGACTCTGTCATTCATTGTATCAGCCATCCATCCTTACCTCATGGCCTCTCAATATTTTATAAGTATCCCCCCCCATACCTTCATCCAAGTCACTGATGACAAATTTGTAACAAAAGAGGGGCAAGCACAGAGCCCTGTGACACTTCATTAGAGAACTTCTTTCAAATTGACCTTGTTCTTTCCAACAACATTTTCTATATATTACTGTTTGGTTATTCAATTGCTTATAAAACTATTAAATTGTATTATCACCAAGCCAACATTCCTTTCTCCTATTCAAAAGGAGATAGTGAGGTGCTTTGCCAAAAATACTGCTAAGATCAATAAATACTATGTCAATAACATTCCCAAGTATGTCATTTTAGTAACCCTTTGAGAAAATAGATTTGGCATGAATTGTTCTAAATAAGTTTATGTTGGATCCTTGTCTTTTTTAAGTGTTCTCATGGACAGAGGATGTAATAATCTCAAATAGAATTCTTCTAGAGCCCGATATTAAATTCACTGATCCACCTGGTCCACATTTTTAGAAATTAGAAAAGTTGTCTATCTCTAGTCTTTACTCCATATTTCCTCATGTGTTACCCTAAGTGGTTCCACTATTATTACATCAGAATGTTCTTTCAATACCCTCAAATGTATTTTCCTGGGTCTAGTGATTTGGGCTCATATGAAGTGAGGAATATTGTCTTACTATCTTCATTCCTAGGGGTAAGTAGGAAAAGATGGGAACAAGAATTTATTAAGTACCTACTACTACAAATATTGCTTCATATGATTCTCACAAAAACCCTAGGAGGCATGCGTTATTATTATCCCCATATTGCAGTTGAGGAAACTGAGTCAGAGAGAGTTTAAGTGACTTTCCCAGGGTCACACAGCTAGGTAAATGTCTGAAGCCAAATTTGAACTCCTGTTCCTGACTCCACAGGCAGAAAGTTCTGTCCCCTGTACCATCTAGCTGTCTCATTCATTTTCTTCATAACAATTTTGGTTTTACCTTTCGTAGTTTGAAAGTGATCCATCTTGGTTTTAAAAACTGCACATGGTCACTGAAGACCATTTAAAATTTTTTTATTCATTTTTAATTTATGGAATAAAACAAGCATTTCCATAATGTAATTTCATTTTTTTTAAAAAAAGATTGCACATGAAACTGCAAATCTGTTGTGCATATTCCTTTTAAATAGAAAGTTATCATGTAAATTTCTTTTTTTCTTTTTTCCTCCCTCCCCTCCACCCTAGAGATGCTACAATTAGACACATATGTGTATAGATATGTAAAATCATTCTATGCTGTAATGGCAAGCAAAATGGGACTTTTTGTTGTCTTTTGTTTTGGAGTGCTTCTCAGCACTAAGACAATCAAGTGCCTTTGATTGAGTCTTGCCTTTGTTTGTAAGAAAGCCAACACCCTTTTGCTAGTTAGGTCACAAGATGTGTGAAACCCTCAAGAGGTGGGAAACCCTCGGGAGGTGTGAAGCACTCTGACTGAAGAAGTGTATATATACTCTGAAGTTAGCATTTTGTTTGGGGCTCACTCACTGGAAGAGTGTAGTGTGATTTGACTAGACAAGACTCTGAGCAGCTGTTAAGGAGCTCCCCTGGCTTAGAAAATCCAGGTGTTGGTGCTTCTCTCTCTGGTAACTATGTATGTATAGCTTTGATCAGACAGCTAGAAGCCTGTCTGTTGATATTTTTCTCTGCTTTTAATTTCTGTTTGTATTTTATCTGAAGTTCAGGGTGCTGACTTTTTCCCCTGAGCTAAGTGAGTGATATATGTATGTTTAATTAAAGTAAGATTGTTAACCCCTTAAAGTTGCTTTCCTTAGAAAAGCAGATCAAAGAACCTATGCTAGTAGCCCTCCTGCTACTGTTATTGGCCTTACGCAACCACAGTAGTGGCAAGTAGCGTTGTTGTGAAATGTACATATTTCTATTCATCAGTCCTTCCTATGGATGGAAATAGCATCTTTGTTCATATGTTCTTTGTATTAATTTGGATATTTTTAATAGTCAAAATGACTTATTTCCTCAAAGTTGTTCTTAAAACAATATTGCTATTATTTTATACAACATTCCCTTGTTTCTGCTTATTTCACTCTTCATTTTTTCATGCAAGTCTATCCATGTTTTTCTAAGATCACCAACTTATTATTTCTCATAGTATATTCCACTGGAATCATATACCACAACTTGTTCAGGCATTCCCCAGTTGATTGGCATCCTTGAAATATCCAGTTCTTTGCCATCATAAAAAGAGCTGCTATAAATATTTTAGAACATATAGGTTCTTTTCCTTTTTCCCTTATCATCTTTGGAAGCAGACCTAGTAGTGGTATTGCTGGGTCAAAAGGTGTAGAAGCAGTTTAATAATTCTTTGGATATAATTCCAGATTGCTCTCCAGAATGGTGGGATCAGTTCACAATTCCACTGACAATTATTTGTATCTCAATTTTTCCACATCTTCTCCAACATTAGATAATGGAATAATTTTTCATATTTCATTAGGTTCATCATCTCATCCATGCAGACACTCTTTCCAAGGGTAAAGATCAAAGTTCATCAATACTTTTTCAATCTAGGTGCCTCTTATCCATATTCTACCATCAATCCTCCATAGAGCCTCCTTCCCAGTACATTGAAAGCTCTTTGTAAGATTTCATAGTACAGTACCAAGGCTAGAATGTTTTTTTAAACAGTAACTAAATTTCATTGGTGTGGCAAATGGCCTATGAAGAATTTCCTCTCTCAGTATGTTTTGGCACTTTTCTATGCAATGCAGTTTTAAAGTGGGACTAGAAGCACTGAGAGATTTGATAATTGGATTAGGGACACACAGACTGTATACACCACAGGTGGCATTGAACCCAGATCTTCCTACCTCTAAGGCCTTCTCTCTATCCATTACTCAATTCTGCCTCTTGTCACTTATTCTTGAGATAAACTGTCTACTACTTTTTCCAATCATACATTTCTAGTAAAATACATATGTACAGCACTTCTTCTGAAAGTCAACACTAGTTATATTCTACAACCTACTTATAACCAGCATGAACTTCATCATTGTCATGGGACCATAACTATATAGATTTAGAGGGGAAAGAACCTTAGAGATCTTGTATTAAACATCTTCATTGTACAGATGAGGCAACTGATGAACAGGGAGGTTGTGATTGGGCCAAGGTCACATCAGTAATAGGTTTCAGACTTGGGTTCTCTAACTCCAGAGCTAGTAATCTTTCTATTGCACCACTTAGAGTCATCTGTAAATTTAACTGTTTTTTTCTTTTTCTTTTTGCACTTAATAGTATCTTTTTTTCCAATTACATGTAAAGGTAGTTTTCAACATTCATTTTTGTGAGAATTTGAGTTCCAAATTTTTATTCCTCCTTACCTTCCCTCCCCTCTCCCCAAGACAAAGGCAAAGCCAAGACATGGGAAAGCCCTTTTGGCATGCATATGGCATAATGGCATGCACCTCCCTGTTTTATATCTTACTTAATCTTGATAATTGGAGACAGTCAATAAACCTTTATCAAGCATCTATTATGTCCTCAAGCAAACTGATATAGGTTATACAGGTACAATCATGTTAAACATATTTCCAAATTACCAAAGAAGAATTCAAGCAAAAGGGAAAAACCACAACAAAGAAAAAACAAAAAAGTGAAAATAGTATGCTTTGATCTTCATTCAGACTCCATAATTCTTTTTCTGGGTGTGAATCGCATTTTCCATCATGAGTCTTTTGGAATTATCCAAGATATTGCTGATAAGAGCTAAATCTATCATAGTTAATCATTGCACAGTGTTGCTGTTACTGTGTACAATGTTCTGGTTCTGCTCACTTCACTGAGCATCAGTTCATGTGAGTCTTTCCAGGTTTTTCTGAAATCTGCCTGCTCATCGTTTCTTATAGAACAATAGTATTCCATTACATTCATATAAGACAGCTTGTTCAGCCATTCTTCAATTGATGGGCACCCTCTCAATTTCCAATTCTTTGCCACCACGAAAAGAGCTGCTACAAATATTTTTTGTACATGTGGGTCCTTTTCCTATTTTTATGATCTCTTTGTGATACAGACCTAGAAGTGGTATTGTTGGGGCAAAGGGTATAAACAGTTTTACAGACTTTTGGTCATAGTTCCAAATTGCTCTCCAGAATGGTTAGATCAGTTCACAACTTGACCAACATTGCCTTAGTGTTCTAGTTTTCCCAAATCTTCAACATTTTTCATTTTCCTTTTCTGTCACATTGGCCAATCTGATAGGTATGACTTGGTACATCAGTGTTGTTTTATGAAAATTTGACTCTTTAAAGATCATATTACTCTGTGATGCACAGATAGTATCATAGTGAGGCTACTCTTAAAATGATGGGTGTTCATATTAGCATTTGGGGATATAGACTTCTTGAGGCATAGATTATGTTGTTTTAGTCATGTATTCCCAGGGCCTGGCACATGGTAGATGCTTAACCACATACCTGTGTGCTTGATTGAATGATCATGGGAAGTTCTATTCAATTTCCCAAATATTATCCAGACTTCTCTAACTTCTATTCATTTCTTAATGAGGAATATTGTCCATTGCAGTAATTATCCATTTCATATGTGCTGAAAAGCTGGATATCAGTATGCTGGACATCCACCTCTGTGTCACAGTCTGGTCCAAAGGTATCCTTCATCCATTTGTTGTTTTGTTGTTGTTTTATCCTTCCGAATTGTGAGGCTGAACTTCTTTGAGCTTTTGAGAAGACCCTGCAGTACTCTGGGCCTTGATTTCAACAGCAAAAATGTTATCCACAAAAGGGAACAGTTATTGGATCTAATTATCTATTTTATATTTGGATTTTGGGCAGGTTATCTTTTCTAATAGTGGCAAAGTATTTTTGGCATGCATATGGCATAGTGGTGTGCACTTCCCTGTTTCATGTCATACTCGATCTTGATAATTGGAGTCAGTCAATAAACCTTTATCAAGCGTCTATTATGTTCTCAGGACTGTGCTAAATTCTGGGGATACAAAGAAAGGCAAAAGATAGTCTCTGCTCTCAAGGACTTCACAGTTTAATGGGGAGACACCCTCAAACAACTATGTACAAGCAAGATATATACAGGATAAATTGGAGATAATAAACAGGAGGAAGGCATTAGTATTGAGGGGATGGGGAAAGGCTTCCTGTACAAGGTAGGCTTCAGTCATTCAATCTCGTCTGACTCTTTGTGACCCTGTATGGGGTTTTCTTGGCAAAGATACTAGACTGGTTTGCCATTTTCTTCTCCAGTGGATTAAGGCAAACAGGGGTTAAGTGACTTGCCCAAGGTCACACAGCTAGTAAGCATCTGAGGCCTGATTTGAACTCAGGTCTTCTTGATTCCAGGCCTGGTATTCTATCCGCTGAGCCACCTAGCTGCCTTAGAAGGTAGGATTTTAGTTTGGGCTTGAAGGAAGCCAGGGAAGCCAGGAGGCAGAGATGAGGAGAGAGAAGTCATTGAACATTTATCTGTGGTTACATCTGCCAAAGAAACTTGTATGACTGTAGCATACACATGGCAGAACCTAAGAAATAACCAGGCTTTAATAGTGCATTTTCTTCAACTGTGTCAAATACTTTAATTTATTCAATAAGAAATAACTACGGTGGGATAATAAAGCATATTCTTTATAATTTTCAGTTACGTTTTTGACTGAGAGGATATGATCTGCTGTCAAAAATATTTTCAAATGCCTGTTCATTCCCAGATCATATATTAGTCAAGTCTATCCTCTGTACATATATAGGCAATTCTCATAAGTATTTTATGTGGATGGAAACATAGGCATATGTTTCAGTATGTTCTGATGTCATAGGGCCAGCTAGGTGACATGGTGGATAGAAAGCTGGGTCAGGAAGATCCGAGTTTAAATCTCACCTCAGATACTTTCTAGCTAGGTGACCCAGGGCAAGTCACTTAACTTGTGATTATCTCAGTTTCCTCATCTATAACATAGATATTATAATAGCACCTACTTTCAAGGGTCGTAGGACAGCTAAGTGACAGAGTAGATGCTGGGACTGGAGTTCAAATCTGGCCTCAGACACTAGCTACGTGATCCTGAGCAAGTCACTTAACCCCATTTGCCTCAGTTTCCTCATCTGTAAAATGAGATGGAGAAGTAAATGGCAATTCGCTCCAGTATCTTTGCCAAGAAAACTTCATATGGTGTCATGAAGAGTTAGACACGACTAAAGTGAATGAACAACAACAACCTAGGATTATTACGCAGATAAAATGATATATTTATAAAGTGCTTAATGCAATGTCTGGCACATAGTAGGTGCTATATGTGTTAACTATTATTATCACAGAAATGTAGTTTTGGAGTTAGAAGAGACCTTGCATGTAGAAACCAAGACCCAGAGAGGCTAAGTGATTTCCCCCAAGATCACACAGTAAATATATGACAGAACTAGAATTTGAACCCACATCTTCTGACTTCACATCCAAGATTTTTTTCCTACTACATGATGAAGTCTTCTTGTTCACCATTTAAAAAAAATGTTGCTTCAATATACATGTGAGACCATGTGGCCTAGTGGCTGGAGAGCCAGCCTGAAAATCAGGAATGCATGGATTAAATTCCTGCCTCAAATGTATATTTGTGAATGACTATGGGTAAGTTATTAACATATCTGTGTCCTGAACAAATAAGATTCCAAGTTACAGAGAAGGTGCTAACCAGACATGATATGAAAATTTCCTTATCAAGATGTTCCTTAGGCCAAACACATCCTGGGTCTAATACTGCTACCCTGTTATAATATCCATAGCTTTTTTCAGTATTTTCCCTTTTTGAAATATATTGAAAACCAGTAATATCAAAATTGTTGTGCTTTGAACATTTATCTTTATGTGCCCATGGTCTGGGCCAGCTGTACTTCATGACTTCCATTTCTTCACTGCCCTTTCTACCTCCTCAAAGAGCCCGGCAGGTACTTAAGTGTTAAAAGTCAAATCTGATGGTTCTCCTGTCATCAATAGATGATGAGAATAGATTGTTGTGAAAATGCTGTCAAATCCATTTCATATTTCATGCATTCATCATTCTCTTTTCAGTTTCATTGATAATTGCTCTTGGAATGATCTGGCTTGGTTGAACTCATGACAAACTCTACAAACTCATTTTCCCCTCCACTGCTTTTCACAGTTCTTGGGAGTGATGCTGTTTGTAATCTTTTGCCGTGTCTCCTCACAATGTTTTACAAATGTCTAATTCTAAATAAGTATTGTCCTTAGCTGCCACATCTCCTCACTTAACAAGATAAAAAGGTTGCTAACTCAGGAAATTTCTGGGTTTTTTGGCCTCCCTACTTTTGCAACTGTAAGAAAAGGCCATAGAGGCAACCTAACATAGTAGTTAGGGAGCTGACCTCAGATTCAGGACAAGATGGGTTCAACTCCCTACTCTGACATGTATTGGCTGTGACCCACTTCTCTTCCCACCAATTTTCACTCCTTTGGATTTTACCATCATGCCCCAGGAATCTTATCAGATTGCAAGATCACATGACCCCTAGAAATCACACTTCACCAGTACACTATTTCCCTGGGGACCATCGTTCTGATTAGAGGGAGTGAAATTGGTAAGGTTCTCCCAGAACCTCTGTTTAAAGAGGGTACCTAGGCCAGTCATCTCCTCATTTCCTACCCTGTTGCACTCCTCTAGCCTTCACTATGCCCTTCTCTAGCTTCCTATTATATGTTGTCTTCCCCCATTAGATAATAAGCTCCTTGAAGGGCAGAGATTGTCTTTCTTTTTTTTTCTTTTCTTTCTCCTCGTCTTCTTCCTCTTCCTTTTCCCCTTGAATTTTTTCTTCTTCCTGATCTTCCTCTTCACCCTCCCTTTTCCTTTTCTCATCTGCCTTTCTCTTCCTTCCTCTTTTCCTATTCCCTTTGCCCTTCTCCTTCCCCCTGCCCTTTCTTCTTTCCTTTTTCCCTTTCCTTCTCCTTTTCTCCCTTCCCTTTCCCTTTCTCCCTCTTTCCTTTTTCCCTCTTCCCCAAGGACTTAATACAGTACCTGACACATAGTAGGCATTTAACAAATGTTTATTAACTAATTAATCCAGGTAAACCATAAATGTCTCAGCACCCCAGGCAACTCTCTGAGACTATACATTTCAAAACAGTGGACAAAATGATTTTTATAAAGGGGCTTTAAACACTAGAGAGGTTCTTCTACCAATGAAATTGGAGATGATGTTAGGACTGAAAAGAAAATGATAGTTTAAGTTCATGTCTTTAATTTTATCTGTTTCCAATTTTAAAGTGTCAACAGCTTGTTTGAATAGCCCAAGTTAGATCTCATTAATTATACAGAATTTCTCATTCTTGTTTCTTTTTTAACTAGACTTGTGATTTTATTGGTATAGGGTACCCAATAGGTGTATTGTAGGTGAAGTAGGTGAAGGTACCCTACCTTCAAAGTGAAGAAACTCCTTTCACCAATTCAGATCAGAAAGGTGGTCTCTAATAGCTGCCTGGGACCCTGAGAACTTAAGTGACTTGCCTAAAGTTACAGAGCAATAATCTGCCAGAAGGTCTTGAACAAGAGTAAAATGGATTGTTTCACTACTTTGCCCTTTCCCAAGGTGTGTATATACCCAGAAAACACACGTGTACGTGTATGTATGTATATAGGTAGACTTTAGAGCAATACTTTAGATATATTTATATGTGGGATTTCATATATGTATATTACATGTGTACATGTACAAATATACATGCATTTACATGTGTGCATACAAACACACACATGCCTACATAAACATTATAAGATCAGGACCACCTTGTATTTTAGAAGCCAAGGAAAGCTTTGATGTAAATGAAAGATGACTTTTTCCCCAAAGGCTGAATGTTACTATGCTTTCAATAGGGCAGACTAAAGCCTTTCTGGTCACACAGGGACGTCTTCTAATCTTTATACTTTCTTAAATGCTGATGTTGATTTTGACCTTTGTTCTAATTTGTTGGTGATTGGATTGTGCACTGACAGTTCATTAAAAAAGACAACAACTTCAGTACCTGCTTGTTTCCTGTTATAGTCAGTTTCATTTGTTGGGATTTTATCTTGTGTTCACGAGCTTCGGCACCTTCCTATTTAGAAAAAAAAATATTTGTGGTATGAGGCTTCGGCATAGTCTATAAGCCTCTGGTCTCTTTTATTTCTTAAGTCTAAATAACTCCCTTCTCCTAACATATTTTTTGTTATACTTCCCCTTTACCTTCCCACTCCCCCACTTCAAAGTCATTGAGTATTCAAATATTTTTTGACTTGGCTGACAAATATTTAGTCATCTTAGGTTTTACTGAATTTTGCTCCTTCATCTTCTGAAACCGGAGTTGGCATGTGAGTCTAGATTTTCTTCATGGTGGTCTTTTTGCTTATGCTCATTATGAGAACTGCCTGGAGAATAAACCCAATGTCCCAACAAATAACGTTTTGTTTGGTCTTTTTGAGAATAATGAAAGCAACTCCATTATTTGCTTCTCTAAGGAAAAAAAAATGCAAGCCATCCTTCCTTCTAGTTGTAACTTCCTGCCTTCTCATTTCAGTACTTACAAGGTCACCAGTACTGAGGCAGTTCATTTGTTCTTGTCACATGTCATCTTGGTCACTGGTGAGGTAGGATGGTGCAGTAGAAATTATGCTGGTTTGGGGGTTAGAAGCCCTGAGTTTGAATCCTGGCTCTGCCAGCTGTTATCTGTCTGAATTTTTACAAGTCATTTTAACCTTTCTAAGACTCAGTTTCTTCCTGTTTAATACAAGAGGGTTGAACTAAGTAGCTTCTAAGGATCCTTCCAGCTCTAAACTAATGTTGATATATGATCATTAGACAAAGATATTATATTTCACATGACAGCAGTTAAAATAAGGCACATATACATATACATCTATAATATATACATACTCACACACATATACCTTTATACATACATATATGCACACACATGCATACATATGTGCATATGCACGCACACATGTGTGTGTATGTATAAACTCAATAGACAAGTCAGGATATTGCTTGAAGCCCATGAAGATCTAATGACTTGGACAGGCAGCATGTGTAGTAGATCATTGCTGGGCTTGACACCAGGAAAATTTAGATTCAAATGTCACCTCTTGATGCTTGCTGTATGATATTGGACAATTTACTTCATTTCAATGGGCCTCGATTTTTTCATCTACCAAATAATGAATCTAGATTACATTATCTCTAAATCCCCTTCCAGCTACATCTACCGTTCTATGAAATTTCCAGCATCATACAGCCAATAAAAAAGAGGCAAGATTTTAATCAGTGTCTTCCCAGCCTAGCACTACATCTACTACCCACACAGACTTGCTAAAACTGTTTTTGGGTGCTCTAAGGCCTAGATTCTTTTTGGTACCCATAGTATTTCTTTTCATGACTCCATGACCACACAAAAGACGTACAGGAATGAGGCCCATCCTGAGTTTTTCATTGTTTTCTGGGTTGCCATGGTGAAAGAATCCATCACCTAATGGTCAACCAATTGGTAATGAGCCTCTGTGTACTAAGCTAAGATGGTCCTTGAACGGCAGTCTGACAATTGGACTGAACTCAAAGCCTTCCACAGTTTGCGCTCTGCTGGGATAACCTTTGAAAATTCAGCATCCCTCCTCTACTCTGTGCCCCCCCACACCCCACACCCCAATGAGGAATTAGGAGAGGACTCTGGTAAGGGAGATGATACAGACAGATGATAGATAGATAGATAGATAGATAGATAGATAGATAGATAGATAGATAGACAGACAGACAGACAGACAGACAGACAGACAGACAGACAGACAGACAGACAGACAGATAGATAGATAGATAGATAGATAGATAGATAGATAGATAGATAGATAGATAGATAGATAGAAGATCTATAGGAAAATATTTCTTGGGGAAATCTTATTTTAAAAATAAACAGTATCCTCACAGATGAGGCTTTCAGAATTACTACACTATTGTCATCTGTCTCTATAGCCATCACCTTGGACAATACGCTTAGTAACTTTTATACCTGTTCAGGTCAGGGTTAAAGCAGGGGTAAGGGTCCATGGCAACAAATTGACAAAACACAAATTAATTCATGATCAGCCTGTCCTGGCCCACCCCTGCCATTGTCCTATAAGCTGCTTTGCTCAGTTGTTTGATTCCCTGTTCACTAGATAAGACCAGTTTTTTTTGGGGGGGGGAAGAGAGATGTGTATATACATACATATAATCTCTCTATATAGACATATGTGTATTTGTGTATATATACACAAATAGAAATATGTGTCTATAATATACTTGCATATATACACACATTAACATGTATGTATGTATATATATGTGTATGTATATATATGCATATATATGTATGTGTATGTGTATATATATATATACATATATATATATGTATACACACACAGACACACACACACACACACACGTCACTATTGCTCTCAAATAAGAAAGTGTTTGAGGTAAGGGAACTTTCCTACTATTCTTCAAAGAACCGTATAGGTGACTACGTATTCTACCTGTGAGGTTACAGGCTACACAAATATATAAATTGCTGTCTTCCCCAAATTTACTCTACACTGTTATTCTCCCCTCCATGACTGAGAACCACTCACTTTACTACAACTATGTTGGTTCAGATTACCCGTTGTGATAGAAAGATAGCCGACTTGGAATCAAAAAATCTGGGTTCAATTTCTGGCTTTGCCACTGAGCAGCAATGTGTACCTTGCTTATCAATTTGTCCAAGCCTCAGCTTCCTTATCTGTAAAAAGATAAATGATAAATTATAGTAGATATAGATAACATAGATGAATTATATAGATAATTATATAGATTATATAGATATATATGTATATAGATTATATATATATATTTAAAATATAGATAAATTACAGATCGACTTGGTCCCTTCAAACCATCGGTGTCCCATTTCATCAATATACTCCATTCTCATGACTTCCATCTTCACTCTACTTCAGCTATTCATAGGGATGGTCATTCTGTCACCCTTACACTGATTCCCCTCCCAACTGTGAGCTCTGAAATTCCCCTGTCTGATCCCAATCTCCCCCTATTCTAAATTTCTCTCTCCTGCACTCCTCCTAAACCTCAACTTGGGCTTCATTTTCACAGACTTTCTACCTTCTCCACCCCCATTAATTCTCTTTCAATGCATTATTGCTTCCACAGACCTCATCTTCCTCCTTTACCCCCTATACCTATCTAGTTCAAATATGCACTGTCCTGCACTCTGAAATGCCATGTTCTTTTCTTCTATTACTTCTGTCCTGCCAATCCTCAGTCCCAAATTGCTCTCTGTATCTTTCTTCTCTGGTCCAATTATTAAAATGCTGAACACTGCTGGAGGAAATGCAACCACAGATTCAAGTTATCTTATCTCAACTGGGCCCTCACAGCCACCCAACAATCCTTTTATTCTTTCCTGATTGCATGTCACACCTCCTGTAGCAGCAATTCCAAACTTTTTCCTCTCTCCTAGAGACTCCAAACCTACCCTAACAACTCTTCTACCCACCTCAATAGATAACTTTATCTCCTACTTCACTGAAAACAACAAGAACCAAAATAAAGGTGAAAAAGTGTTGCATTTTGCTCCTTCATCTTCTTCAGTCAATACCTTAAATTCTTATATATCTTCACTATTATTTTTTCTAGTCCCTGAAAAAGTAAAGGACCTTCTTCCTGTGAAGGCCAACCACTGTGCTTAAATCTTCAAACCTATCTATTCCCATTTCTTCTGGAAGTGTGAGCTATTGATAATTCTGTTTCTCTATGTCTTTTGATCCCTATATTTGTGTCTCTGTCTCTTTCTGTCTCTGTCACTCTCTCTGGATCTATGCCTCTGTCTCGGTTTCTTTCTCTCCCCCAATCCCTGCCTGTTTTCCTACATAGTCAGGAATCACACTTAAAAAAATCAAACAACAGCAATAAAACAAAAAACAACAACACTTAATCCTGCTCAGCCAGAAAGAGTATAGAGTGTATTCTCATCGTCTATGCTTATTTCTCAATTCCTTGAAATATGGCTTTTCCAGTCCCACACTCTCCTGAAATTGCTATTCCAAAGGTTATCAATGATCTCTTAACTCATAAAATCTAAAGGCTTTTGTCACTTCCTCTTTGACTTTTAGGTAGTTTTCAGTGCAGCTGCTTACATCTTCTTTCTGAATATTCCCTCCTTTTCCTGGTTTCTGTGACATTACTCTCTCTTTATTTTTTAATAGTCTGCTCCATTTCTGTCAGTCTCTCTTCCAGTCATCATCATCTTCATCTTCTTCTATCTCTTATTGAATAGATGTTTCCCATACCCTATTGCTGAACCAGATCCAGACTAAAATCAGCCTGACATACTTCAACTTCCATCTCTAAGACCTAGCTCAGGATCTCAGACATAAAGCGCTCATTTCTAGAACACAATTTAGCACCTGGACTTTTGACTCCAGACTTCTTGCCTTGTAGGGTCAGGATTTTTTTATGCTTTCCGAACTACAGATAAGTTTTAACTTATGAACAGAATTTCTTTCTAAATTAAAGTTCTCCAGTGGAAGGAAAAAAATCAATGTGAAGATCTGTTTGCTCAAGTGTACCGCTTATGGAAAAGGCTTAGAACCTGCTGCTTTTTGCAGAAACTGAAAAAGGTCCCATTTTTAGGATAAGGAGGAGAAGGATTTGCACTCATCTTTTGCGGGGGGCACATGAAGAGAGAGTGGAGTCTCACAATTCGGGAATTTCTGGAAATTGCCAGAGGAATTGGATGTGCTCTCCAGGAGATGAGTGATGCTTCTTCCCTGAACATTACTCATTTTGCCAGCTATTTTCACCCCAGATGGATAGTCCCAAATGGATGTGTTGGATCTTTGTTCCCGATGAAAAGAGTTTGAAAAAGGAGGACTATCAACTCTTAGTTTCTGGAAACGCTATGCATCTAGCACCACCATTTTGGGATTTACACCATTACTGGCTTCATAATCTTGGAATGGTTCATTAGCTTCTGTGAGTGGAATTCCAAAAAAGAGTAGCTAGGGAATTACTGATGCAATATGTGATCCCCAAGCCCTGCACATCTATACCTCAAATTTCCAACAACTGGTCCTCACCTCAAGGATCCAGGACCAAATACTCCCATATTCTACCTCTTGGAAGAAAGATTCCATATAAAATGAAAGCCATTAATACCAAACCCAATCTCACTTCTTTCATAATGTTTGATAGAGAACTGACACACCCTCTGCCATTCACAGGCAATTTAAAAGTGCGAGTTCCATTAATACGGTACTATATCCTCATCCTGTGGGAAGCATTCTTCTTCTTCCTCTTACAATTCCAAAGATGCTGAATCTCCAGCTACCTAAATTAAATCCATCTCTCTACTCTGCCACTACATCCTGTTATCATTTCCATCTACCTGAGTCACAGCTATATCTATTCCCTCACAAAATGCAGTGACATCAATATCAGGAACACCATGGTCATCATTGGTCACAACTTATACATTAATCATTACAGGTGTTTGGTATACTAGTAGATGCATTTGTCACCCTGCTTCTAAAAGAATACTTCTGTGGCCAATAAAGATACTTATCCTCTGAATTCTGTGCCTTTTCACTGACTGCCACCCATAATGATAATGCTCTCCCTCCTCATCTCCTCCTTTTGGCTTCCTTGGGTTTTCAAGACATATCACTTTATCCCACCTTCTACAAGAAACCTTTCTTGCCACCCCTCATCTCACCCACCCCTCTCCCCCTCAAGGTTCCTACACTGCTAGGGCCTTCCCTCAGAAATTGTTCTTGTTGTTGAGTTGTTTTTCAATTGGGTCCAACTCTTCATGACTCTATTTGGGGTTTTCTTAGCAAAGATACTGGAATGGTTTACCACTTCCTTCTCTAAGCCATTGTATATATGAGCAAACTGAGGCAAACAGGGCTAAGTCACTTGCTCAGGGTCACATACCTAGTAAGTGTCTGAGCCCAGATTTGAACTTGCGAAAAGGAGTCTTCCTGACTCCAGGCCTGGCACTCTATCCACTGCATGATCTAGCTGCCCTCAGAAATTATCCTCTATTTTTATTTATATGTAATATATTTATATATTATATACACACACATATATGTATATAAATATATATGTATGCATGTATTACACACACATACATATTGCACCTTGAAGGGGCAATATGTTTTTGCCTTCTTTATGTCCCCAACACTTTGCATGGTGCCTGGAAAATAGTAAGTGATTAATAAATGCTTGGGCCTGATTGATAACCCTTCGTCTCCAATTGTCCAAATCAGCTTTGCCCAGACTTTCCACTGTACTTGTTGGAACACTTACTCTATCATTAGAAAAATTTCCATTGTCTTAGATCACTTATGCTTGTGATTCTTCCATATTCTGCCATTCATCAGGACCTGACTCCAACCTTCCTCAGTCCCAAGAAGGGATTATATGTTTGGCTATCTTTTCTAGAAGGGGATAAATGTTTTCTCATGCCTCCTAATCTTTGCTTCCCATTATCACTTCCAGAAGGTCTCAATGCTACCATCACCTAGAAACCTTTTTTTTTTTTGAGATCCACTCAAGGCTAATATAACATCTAGAGCCTAACAACAGATATCTCTTGTTTGCCTGATTATTCTCTCTCACGTCTCAAGGAATTCAGTAGCTGGCTGAGAATCTTCCTCTCAACTTCACCTGCTACCCTTGGTAGATTTCAGCGTACATGTTGATGTTCTCTAAAATATCTCAGCCACCCTTGTCAGAAACTCTTCAACTTCCATTACTTACCTCTTCACTCCCATGAAGCCACACACAGAGATGGTCACAGCTTTAACACCACTATTACCTACAGATTCTCTGCTTCCGTAATCAAGGATCTCTAAATCCTCGTTCTGGCCATAGAATCCTTCATCCCACATCTACCTATGTCTCACTACTTCTGAGCATATTCTTTATTCTCACCATGATTTCCAGTTTCTTTACCCCTCAGTACAGTACTTCCAGGGCACCACTCATCTGACTTCATTGTCTTCCCTTTCCAATCTTGACCTTATAGTTAACTAGTTAAATATATTTTCTTTCTCATTCCTTCCCAAATCCTAATCATATACCTCCCCCAAATTTGACATTGTTGAATACAGCCTTTTCCTATATACTCTTTTGTTTCGTTTTTTGTCCTCTTGTTTCTTCCCCTATCTGTCCGCACACTTTCTCAGTCTTCTTTGATGCATCGTCATCCATATCCTACCCTCTAACTTGCTGCCTCACATTTCTGCCCTCAGTCCTCATCTCTTCTTTTTCTATACGCTCTTTTGCGAATGTCTTTGGTTTGAATTGGATTCAATTACCACAGAAAAAACTGTTTCCAGATCTACATATGAAACTCTAATTTCTGCTGAGTTCTAGTGCCTCTTAACCAACTGCCTATTGGACATTTTGTACTGAGTATTTCATAGGCTTAGCAAAGTAAACATGTCTAAAACTGAGTTTTCTCCCAAAATCACTTCTCTTCTGAACTTTTGTATTTCTGTCAAGAAGATCACCATCCTCCAATCAATTAGGTTTGTTGGACTCCCAACACACCCTTACCCCATATAGCCACCCAGTTCGCTCTCCAGTAAATTTTAAAGTACAGATCTTTCCTTTTGAATAAATTCTACTGATTGCCTGCTGCCTCTAGATTCAAATATACATTTTTGGTACTTCACAACTTGGCTCCAGCCTACCTTCTCAGACTTATTACACATTACTCCCTTTCATGTTCTCTTTGGACCAGTCATACCAGTCTTCTTTCTGATCTTAACATATTTCATCTGTCACTTTGCTTTTGCCCAGGCTATTGCCCAAGCCTGAAATACATTTCCTCTTTGTGTCAAGCTACTGGTTTTCCTAACTTCTGTCAAAGCTAAAGTCTAGTCTCCTACATGAAGCCTTTCCCAATCCCCTGGCTACTACCACTTCCCTGCTAGAACCCTTGTCTTTACTTTGCATGGGTTTTGTATATACTTATATGGATAAATATTGTTTCCCCTGATAGAATGCAAGCTCCATGGGCACATGAACTGTTTTAATCTTTGTTTTTGTCTCACTAGCAGCAGAGTACCTGGCACATAGTAGGAGCTTGATTTTTATTAATTTTTTATATTAATTTATATTTTATATTAATTTTTATTATATTTTATATTATTTTTATATTAATTATGTATTTTAATATTAATTCATCATCCCATGGCTTCAATGGTCATATCTGAATATATGACTCCTAAGTCTATATGCCCATTCATAATGAATGGATGAAGCATTTGTTAAGTACTTGCTATATACACAGCACTCTTCCAAGCACTGATGCAAATAGAAAAGTAAGACAGTTCCCCATCTCAAGAAGCTCACATACTAATGTGGGAAACAGCACATATGGAATGTTTAATCTGCAAGTCAGAAAGTCCCATGGTCCTTAGGGTACAATGACAAAACAGATAGTACTGTCTCTTCTTTAAAGTCATTTCCACTGATAAAGTTATATTCTGTTTCTATTGTTGAACCCTTTGATAGTATCAAGGACTTAAGTGACAAGAATTGTCTTCTCTGGGTCTTCAGTAGATATGGCTATAGTAACTGAAGGAGCAGGTATCAAACTCCATCTCCATAGGGAGGATTTGAATGATGAGACTTAGTCTAGCTAGAATGCCTGCATGCACTGGGCTAGAAGTATTATTATTCCAAAGGCTCTTGGGTTTAGGGTAATGGACTATCTTCTTCAGTGGATGAGGGGAGATGGTGATCAAGCTGGTGGTAGTGATCTATCTGACACATACTGCCATATCTCTCTCCCTCAGAGTGCCTTATTGATTCAGTTAGGTTGGACCACCTGGTAGTAGGTTGAAAGATGGTGGGGATGGATGACCCCTTCTTCATACTAGTTGCTGGCCAGAATGAAGGCAGTAAGGACAGACCTCAAAGCAGAACCAGTGGACTGAAAGGTATTGGCACTTCCAGGGATCTCATGCTCATTTAAATGTTGGTGTCAGTTAGTAAGCTGTTGTTGCTGTTGCTGACAAGGAAGGTAGGCCCCTTCTCCGCAATAATATCTCCTCTAAATGATGTCTTTGAGGGCTGGGCTTGAAGCAGTTCTGGTGGTTTGGGACACACTGCTATTCCCAAGGTTCACAGACTTGGAATCCTTGGCTATGTCCATGTATCCCTAAGACAAGATCCATGACCTCAAGGATGACCATGAATATGCCTGTAGGGTTCAGAATCACAAAGTATGAAAAACTCTCTAGGTAGAAGGCAGAGGAAATATAACATTTGTTTCCAATCCCAAGACCAATGACTCCAATTTGATATAGCAGTAATTATATTCCAAAACCAGTAAGCCCACCTCAATGTAGCAACAAGAAAATCATAACACAGCATTATAGGAAGGAACTAAGTCATCATGTAACCTTCCTGCCCACCCCCCACTAGAGCCTCCTGGTAAACAATCACTCATGAATCCTAATTGTCTGCTTGCCTGTGTTCTCTCCCACAGTTCTGAAAGCCTTGCAGTTCTCAGAGTCCTTGCAATCTCCTGGATTCTCTGTATTCTCAGTTCTCCAATCTCTCAGTGCTGTAGGTTCTTAACTCTTTGATCTCTGCAACTCTCTGGTCTGCACTGTCTGCTCATCAGTCTCTCTCAATGCTGGCTCTCTCAATGTCTGCTCTTCAAGGCCTTCTTGATGTCTGCTGCCTCAATGTCTTCTCAATGTTTGCTTCTCAATTTTGCTACTCTGGGCTCTCTTTATATATAATTCTGGCCTGCATCTGATTGGCTAGAACTCAGGTCTCTGATTGGATAGAATTCAGTGCACATACAATTGGCTCTGGTCTTAGCACCTCTCCTTAGGACTCTGAGGGCTTCACACCTCTTGTGACCTAATTAGTAAAAGGGTGTGGGCCTGGGACTTCAATCCTAGTTAGTGAAAGGGTGTGGTCCTGGGGCTTTAAACCTAGTAAGCAAAAGGTATAAGTAAAGGCTCTATTGAATGAGCAAGGAAGATCTTTAATCACATTAACACCACCATCCATCTGGTTGTGAGGGGAGAGATTGGTCAGGGTGGTGGTGGTTATAGTGGTTGGCTTACTTAGTACAAGCTGTCTCATCTCTTCCTCTTTGAGCCTTGCCACTTCAATTTCATTTTCTCTTTTAAATTCTCTTCTATACAGCAACATTTTTGAGAGCATTACCATCCTCTCTGTCAGCCAGGTTTATAATTGCTGAGTCATTCTGGACTCTTCTCTCTTCTTCTCTCCATAGTCAATCACTTGCCAAGACCTATCCATTCTATGCAAATAACATCTCATATTTGCCTACTTATCTCCCCTCATATGGTCATCTGCTGGTGCAATTATTATGGCAGCTTCCCAATTTTCTGTGTACTTCTAATATCTTGTCTTTTCCATCCATCTACCAGATAGCAGCCAAAGTTATCTTCTTGAAGCACAAGTTTGCCCAATTGGTTCCCGTGATCAAAGTCTGCAGAGGTTTTCTTTAACCTTTAATATAAGAAACAAACTGCTTAATGGTGGCATTTAAGGACCTCGACAATCCAACTATAACCTGTTTTTCTAGTCTCATTTCATGTACTCTCCCTCACATACCCTGTGTTCCAGCCAAACAGAATTACTCTTTCCCAAAATCTCGACATTCTCGCCTAGTTGCAATCACTTTGGCCATCTCTCAAGCCGGAAATGTGCTCTCTCTTTATCTTTACTTCTCAAAACCATTTTCAGATCAGATCAGGTATCTCCTCACCCATAAAGCCTTCCCTGATCCCTGCAGTTGCTAGTGTTCTTTTCCTCCTCAAATTACTGTGTATGTTACTTATTTTGTACATACTGTATCCCCATATACCTACTCAATAGGCTACTTGAGATTTAGGTTATGTTGTTTTTCCTTTGTACCATTAGCTCCTAGCACAGAACTATGCATATAGAAATCCTCAACATTTGCTGAATTAATGAACACTATCTGTCTCAGAAGGTTGATAAGAGGATCAAATGAGATAATGTGCATGAAATGCTTTATAACCACCAAGCAATGTATTCATTCATTAATCAACTTTTTAAAAATTGCCCAATATATGTCATGCAGTAGGACTTAGACATAAAGGGAAATTGTAAAGATATATAAGGCATTCACTACCCTCAAGCAGTTTGGAATGGACAGTACTGTCCAGAGTACTGGTTTGGAGTCAGAAGACCTAGATTTGTTTGTTTGTTAAATTTCTACTTAATAGTATTTGATTTTTTCCAATTACATGCAAAGATATCTTTCAACATTCACTTTTATAAGATTTTGAGTTCCAAACTTTTTTATAAATTTTCTCCCCCTCCCCAAAGATAGCAAGCAATCTGATATAGGCTGTGCATGTACAATCATATTAAATACATTTCCACATTAGTCATGTTGTGAAAGGAGAATCAGAACAAAAGGGAAAAACCACAAGAAAGGAAAAAAAAAGAAAAAATAGTATGCTTCAATCTGCATTCAGACACCATAGTTCTTTTTCTGGATGTGGATACCATTTTTCATTCTGGATTATTTGGAATTATCTTTGTTCATTGCATTCATCAGAGTAGCTAAGTCTTTCACAGTTGGTCATCATTACAATATTGTTATTGTGTACAGTGTCCTCCTGGTTTGGCTCACTTTACTTTGCATGAGTTCATGTGTCTTTCCACATTTTTCTGAAACCATCTTGCTCATCATTTCTTAAAGCCGAATAGTATTCTATCACAATCGTAAACCATGATTTGTTCTGCCATTCCTCAATTTATGGGGACTCCCTCCATTTCTAATTCTTTGCTGCCACAAAAACAGCTGTTATAGACATTTTTTTTTTACATATAGGGTACTTTTTTTCTATTTTCTTTGATCTTTTTGGAGTACAGACCTAGTTGTGGTATTTCTGGGTCAAAAGAGTATGCACAATTTTATAACCCTTTGAACATAGTTGTAAATTGTTCCCAGAATGGTTGGATTGCTTTACAAATCCAACAGATCATTAGCATCGTAGTTTTTCTACATCCCCTCCAACATTTGTTATTTTCCTTTTCTGTTATGTTAGCCAATATGATAGGTATGAAGTGGTATCTCAAAGTTGTTTTAATTTGTGTTTTTCTAATGTGGCTATTGACAGCTTTGATTTCTTCTAAAAACTGCCTGCTCATATCCTTTGACCATTTATCAATTGGGGAATGGCTCTTATTTTTATAAATTTGTCTCAGTTCCCTATATATTTGAAAAAATAAGGCCTTTATCAGAGAAACTTGCCATAATTTTTCCCAGTTTCTTGTTTTCCTTTTAATTTTGGCTACATTAGTTTTGTTTGTGCAAAAGCTTTTTAATTTCGGGTCATCAAAATTATCCCTTTTCTTTCCTATGATCCTCTCTATCTCTTGTCTGGTCAGAAACTCTTCCCTTATCCATTGAACTGACAGGTACATATTTTTCCATGCTGCCTAATTTACATCATTTATGTCTAAATGATTCATCCTTTTTGACCTTGTCTTGGTATATGGTGTGAGATTTTGGTCAATGCCTAGTTTCTCCAAAATGCTTTCCAGTTTTCACAAAAAAATTGTCAAATGTTGAATTCTTACCCTTAAAGCTTTGCCACGTGAGCTTAGACAATATATTTATAGGGATTAATATACTCAATTCCTCAAATGATCTGTGATCTCCTCTTTTTAGCTAATTCTTCTAAAGATACAGATTTCAATCCAATTTTTGCCTCCTTATCCTGGAAAACTCTTGCCCTTGTTCACTATTAGAGGCCCAACCAAGAAGGCTAGAGGCCTTCTTCAATTTCTTATGGTATTTTGTCAGCACCAGCAGAAACCTTGTGCCACCAACCTGCCACCACAGGGCTAGTCCATTTTCTTTTCCTATCGTCAGTTTCCCTAATCTCTTAATTCCTTACTGGTTGTATGTCCTGGCATTGTGGTACTCATCACTCACTTTTTAATTATCCTCTGTATGTTATTCATTTTCCATTATCCAAAACTATTATGTTCTATGTTTCCTATAATACCTATGGATTATTAGTATTAAAAAATAGCCTTTTGTTTTTAAAAGAAACCTGGGGTTATACACATAGTTTTACAGTTTACTCAAAGTAGTCCAGCTTTCTTTCCCATTTGATTCTGGATCCCACTCATTGCCCAGTTGTCCTATCTCTAATATACATACTGATGGCCAAGGTCTATGTTTTTCTACTCCTATTGTATCTTATAATCTGGATGGTAGATGTTGTTGATCCATTTAGTCTTCCTTGTGTGAATGGTGGTACCAAACTTTGAGTGGTTACAGAAAATTAAAAGTTAACATAAATTCAATATTCAGTATTTTTGTAATTTATTATTATTTTATTAGAATGAGTATTTTTAATTAAGATCCTCTTTGAAATTTGATGATCTTTAAGTATCACTGTGTCAGAAAAAAAGCATACTGTGGCCAGGTGGGGGCTTTACTAGATGTAGCTAGGTTAGTCCTCAGATCATAGAAATAAAGGCCATCCCTGCGAGCATCATCAAAGCCTTGCCAATTTGGTCAAACCTGCTGGTGCTTGTGTTCCACTGGTATTGCCATAAAAAAGTAGGGTCATTGCCACGCTATAATGATTCAATGGGGTAGGACTTTAGTGGAGAAGTTATCATTGTAGTTATTAATATAGTATCATTAGAGGCCTAATTAATATATATTAATTATCTCAATTATCTCTGAAATAGAGAGGAAATAGAGTGGAAAATGCAGATTTTCTTCATTCTGATTTGTTTTGGCTGATAAAATTGTCCCTTGATGATCAGATGGTAGACCAGAAATATGTTGAGTGTTGTGGGGAGGGGCAGGTTTGAGACCGAAAGTTTTCTGTATATGGAGAATTGACTATATCAGCATGTTATCCTTTGTGTCAAAGATGAATGAGGTATAAGTTGACATGCCTGAAAAAAGCAACACCAATCCAAAGCTTCCTTTCTTATTTTCTTAGCTTCTTTAAGGTACTATATTACTGTTGCCAGTGTATTTACTGCAGTTTAAATAAAAGAAAACATGACTCCTTATGCCCATTTTGAAGTGTTCATCTAACTCTCAAAGCCTGGATTTTGTTTTTGAGGCAAGTTGCAGCTTACTGTTTATACAAATTATGCTTAAACTTGGAATTTGATGGAACTTCAAATTACAGTGTGAAGCTTCAAAAATATATGTAGATACATGCTGAATGCTATATGTTTTCACAGATTACTTGGCAAATTCCTAACTGTTAAAAATCCTTTAGAAAGAACTGCAGATGTTACATTTTCCTCCAGATCTGTTTGGCTCTACCTTTTGATACAGAATTATGAAAGATATCAGCACACAATATGCAATAGGATTGTATAAACCTTGGGTCAAAGAAAGGTTTGAACCTTTCTCATTAAACTTAATAATCATGGTGTTTTCCCAATGCTGCCTCTCATTTTGGGGATTCACAGATGATCAAGTATTTGATGGAGCATGAGGCCAACCTTTAATGCTCATTAGGCAGTCTGCTTTCCACCAAGCATCTACATTTATTTCTTAAAAATCAAAATCTAGGTTTAATATAGCAACAATTTGTCTACCAAGGGTCTCAGATTTAACAGTGATCAAGGTCAGCTGCTACTGGGCTCTCAGTATTTGAGAGAAGGGGGGGGAAGCAGAAAGGGGAAGGAAAAGACGTTAGGGAAGAGAAAAACATAGAACAGACTGACAGAAAGAGGGAGCTGGGGGAGAAACAGAGGCAGATATTGAGAGGGGACAGTACACATGGGAAGATCAGGGAGATGAAGACACACAGAGAAAGGGATGGGCTAGAGATAGATTGACAGAGAAAGGAAGAGAGAGAATGTGTGAGGGAAAGAGAGAGGCGGAGAAAGACAAAGAAGGGGAAAAGAGAAAACAAAGGTGGGGGAGAGAGAAACAGAGAGATTGACTGGAGAGGAGGAGAGGGGAAGGTCAGAAAGAGACAGACAAACATATTGGTGAAGGAGAGACAGACTGACCAAGAGAGATGGAGGAAAATTTTTTTTACAAAAAGGAATGGAGAAGAGACAAGAATGAAGACATTCTGGTACAATGAGAGAGATGGGGAATAGAGAAGGTGCGGAGGAGAGAGACAGAGACAGAGGAGGAGAGAGTGAAGGCAGTAAGGGAGCGACAGAGAGATTCATAGCAAGGCAAGAAAGGGAGGGGTGGAGGAGAGAGTCACAGAGACAAAGAGAGAGACAGAAAATGGAAAAGAATTGAAGTGGGTGTGGGAGAGAAAATCAGAGACGACTAACAGATGGAGACTGACTGAGATAGATAGGGAAGGGGAGTGGGAGAATGAGATAGGGAAGGGGGCAGGCAAGTGGAGAGAACATGACAAGTGAGGTGCCATCAAGTGCATGTTTTGGCAGGAATACTAAAGGGAGGTTTGTTTCTTGCCATAAGAGAGCAATTATTCCTTCAGAGATGTGGCAATTGAGACATATTCATATCCTCAAAAAGTAACAGCCCCTGGAGATAAACTTGCTCTCATGAGGCAAGTATTTTCTCTACACCCCCTTGCTAGGCACTGTTAACTGGAGAATGAAGACTTTTATAGTTTAAAAGATAATTCCCCTCTACAACTGTCAGTAGTTTAAAAAAATTTTTTTTGAATTATTCACATGACCCATACATGCATCTTGCATATTTGCTGCACTTAAAAGGTAATGTTTGAATTAGGGATTGGAAACATACCTTATTTGTTACCCCACTGTGAAAACTACGTTATGAAAAATACATGGGGAAAATCTCACTGCTGTGATGGACTAAGTTGTTGAGAGGGCAAACATTTTAATTATTTATGTAGCTTAATAGAAATATCTTCTATTGTCTCCCTTTGAAGCACAACAAATCTAAAAGATTTTTAGATTTTAGAATTTCCCTCTCTGGTTGGTCCCCATACATGAAAACTCTTTCCTGTTGTCTGCATTTGTCAGGAAGTAGGACTAGACTAGCCTGGGGTATTACATCTCTTTGCAGTATGTGTTATTCAGACTCAGGCAGCAGAATGTTTCAAACCAGAGATGAGATTTTTCCTACTTCTCTTAATGCTTGGCTTCAATTTGTTTAAAAGTCCCAGGCTCTCCTGAAAGCATCATAGATGATGAGCTAGTGGTTTATCGTTTCTCTTTTTATTAATATTTGTTTCTTATATTTAATAGAATTCAGAAGGAGTCTAGGAATGTTAGTTTCCTAGTATTACATTTTTATATTTTTTATGCTTAATGTCTAGCAAATTGTTGTGCAGGTGTATTAAATAATTGCAGTTTTTCGTAGTTGAATAAAAGTGTCGGAATGTAAGCTTATCTTTCATAGAGTCACAGAAAGTTAAATAAAGCATTTATCACGTGCTTACTATGTACCAGGCACTGTACTAAGTGCTGGGAATTCAATTCAAGCAAAAACAGGGCAGGGGCTCCTCTCAATGTGTAGGCATTCTAATGAATGAAGCCAATACATAAAAATGAGCTGAAAAGTAGGAGAAGGAAGGATGCCTGAGTGGGGTGAGGTAGAAACATATGAAGAGTCAGGAGTGGAGCCAAATGAGACGTGAGCATAGATGACCTGGACCTTAAAAGGTGGTCCAGGCATCTGGGTGGCACAGTGGCACAGTCCGAGTTCAGACACAGCCTCAGACAATTACTAGCTGTGTGACCCTACTCAAATCACTTAACTTCTGTTTGCCTCAGTTTCTTCCACTGTAAAATGGGGATCATAATGGTGCCTACCTGACAGAGTTATTGTGAGGATTCAATGAGATAATATTTGTAAAATACTTAATAAAATACCTGGCACATAATAGGTGCTTAATAAACCCTTATTCTTTACTTTCTTCCATGGAAGGAACTTACCAATTAGAGGAGGAGATGACCAGGGAAGAAGTATCTGAAGAAGGATACTTGGGTGGGAGAGTGTTGGAAGGGGCAGAAGTAGAAACTTAGGGTAGCCAGGTGAGAAAGAACCTATGGTTCAATTCCAGTAACAGAGCAGCAGGGAGGATATGCTCTTTCTCCTTCTCTTCAGCCCTCTTCTTGTCATCCCACCCGGTTCTTGCTGCTGCTGCTGCTATACCCTTTGAACCAGAAGTCCTGAGACCATGCCCTGTGATGGCTGAGCCTCTCAGTTTTGGAACTTCCACTCTTGGGCTGTGCTTTACTGATTGGTAAAAAGCCCACCATACCGAGTAGATTATGTGTTTATCACTTACCTTATGTCACCACTCAATCAAACAACAAACATTTATTTAGCACTTATTTTGTACAAGGTAATGAGTTAAGGCCTGGGCATACAAATAGAAAAAAAATGGGATAGTGCCTTAACAGGGGCTTACATTCTGTTGGACAAGACAACACCTACATATATAAGTTGTGGTTATTCAATCACTTCAGTCATATCTGACTCTTCATCACCCCATTTGAGGTTTTCTTGGCAAAGATACTGGAGTGGTTTGCCATTTCCTTTTTGAGTTCATTTTACAGATGAGGAAACTGAGACAAAGAAGGTTAAGTGATTTGTGTAGTGTCTAAGGCTAGATTTGAACTCAGCAAAATGAGTATTCCTGACCCCAGGCCCTGAATTCTATCCACTGAGCCCCCCAGCTGCCTCTCATAAATAAATACATACAGCATAAATAATTTCACAATAAACACGAAACTAATACTAGGTAGTTAAAGAGAGAGCACTAGCAGCTGGAGATGGGGCTCAAGAAGCGTGATTGGAAGCTAGAAGATGGTACATCTTGCAAGTGAGGATTCTAGGACAAAGATGTGCAGAAGGAGGGCATTCCAGGAATGAGAAACAAGTAGTGCAAAGTTACGGAGATGGGAGAGGAAATGTCATGGATGAGGAACCGAGAGACAGCCAATTTGACCAGATCATGGCGAATAGAAAGAAAAGCAATGTAAAATGAGATTGGAAACAGGTTCGATCCAGGTTGTGAAAGGCTTTAAATGCCAAACACAGGAGATTATATTGAGTTCTAGAGGTAATGGGGAGCTACTGGAATTTATTTATTAGGTGTGGGGAAGAATATCGCGGTCAGATTTCTGCTTAAGGAAAATCATTTGGGCAGCTATGTGGAGAATAAACTCAAGTCAGGGGAGAGATTTGAGGCAGAGAAACCAACTAGGATGACATTGCAATAATGTATGTGAAATGTAATAGGAATCTAACTAAGGTGGTTGCTATGTGAGTATAGAGAAGTGATCAGATTCTAGAGATATTTTAGAGGTAGAAATGACAAAATTCAGCAACTGATTGGATATGTGGAGTGAGAGAAGGTGAAGAGTCAAGGAGGGTAACCATTGAGTTTATAAACCTTGGGGAATGAAGAACAGTGGCGACTTTAAAAGTAATAAGGAATATTGGTAGAGGGGTGAGTTTGGGAAGAAACTTCATGAGTTCTGTTTTGGTTATGTTGATCATGAAATGACTCTAGAAAATCTAATTTTAAATGCCTAACAGGCAGTTAGTGACCAAGGGTTGTCTACTCACAGTTACTCAATCTTCCAAGACCAAAATATTGTGCCCTAGCCACCACTCAACCAAGTAGTGTCTCTACTTATTAGAATATATGCTCCTTGAGAGCAGGGAATCTCTTTCTCTATTTGTACCCTTGCCATTTAGCAAAATATCTGGCATCTAACAAATTCTAATGAATTTTCATTCATTCGTCTTGTTCCCACATATTTTTGATTTCTTCTTCTTGGTCTCTATATTATGAGGGTTTTTCATTCCATGTATTTGATGGTTATCAGTACTGAATGTAGCAGCATCTGTCAAAATCATTCTTGAATTTTATAGATCAACTATCATGGCTAACAATTTTATCTGTGATAATGCTTGAGTTCCAGTAGTTTATTTTTGTTGAATTCTCCAGGATATCTTGGGAGTACATGCAAATAAGTCCCAACATTACATATAATGATATAAAATAATGTAAGGCATTATGCATACTGATAAATGATATAACACAACACAACATTGTATCATCACATATCATGATATATATTAATTCAATATATCATAAAACCGTATAATGTGTTACCATTATCTTCCTAATAGCATGTCATATCATGTTACATTGTTATGTCATATGGAACATAACATTATATCAATCCTATTTTATTATATTGTGTTATATAATGTTATATTGTATGCATAATTATTGTCTCATTTTTCTTATCTATTTCAACAGAGTTCAAATAGAAGTGGCCTAAGACAGTAGAATTACCTATTGTCCTTTTAAGTTCAATATTCTGAAGTTTTTTAGGCAAGCGAATGAAAGGGATTGCTTTTTGTGATGGAATAAATATTGGGATGTTTGTTTATTTTCTGTAGACTAACTGAAAGTTTCCTCAGGGCAGCTGTAGTAGCAGACAGGATGACAGAGTGGCATGGTTTGGTGGAGAGAAAGAACTACCTCTAAAGACAGGAAAGGAAGACATGGGTCTAAGTACTGCTACTGACACATACTACCTATGGCACCCAGGACAACAAGTCACTTACCCTGTCAGTACCCCAGCAATTAATGTTATTGGTTGCAGAGAAGGTGGTAGAAATTCCTCACTGAAAGATCCCTAATTTGATAAAATCACAGGTCCATCAATATCATCATCATCATCATCATCATCACCATCATTATCATCATCTTTTTAATTCATTCTTGCCTTTTTAAATGAAGTTCAAATTGAATAGTTCCTGAAAGAAGCTACTATCATACTAGTAACCTTTTATATTTTATGTTCTGAAGACCATTCATTATAAAATGACTGCTTTTTGTAATTGAAAATAAAAGCATTGGGATGTAAGATTACTATAATGACAATAATATTAATTATTATTTCATTCTGTAGGTGATAGGATATTATACTATGAGAAGAATACAAAATGTTTAAAAACTTTAAATTAAACACTAACTTATTTTTATTTGTGATATTTACATATCACTCTAATGTTTGCAAAGTTTTTTTATTACGTATATATCGAAAGTCATTTTCACATTTTCACATATATTTCCACATCAAAGATCAAAATTTATATCCCAGATCTCAGCTAAGTTTATCCCCCCACATCTAGCACATAGAGACTTACTACAATAGCCTTCTCACCTGTTACCCTGCCTCTGGTCTCCCCCACTCCTTCTTTCCTCACTCCTCTACATGCATTCTCATCTACCCTACACACCAAAGCCAGATTAATCTTTTTAAAGCAGGTCTTTCTTTGATCATGTCAACTTGTCTAGTCAAAAACCACCAGTGATTCTCCCAGATTGGGAGCAAAGTTGTTAAAGTGTTTGAAACCTTCTTTTCTTTCATGTACAAACAAGGAACAGGGACTCAATCTCCATGCCACCACTCCTTCACACTCCCCTCACCCCAAGCTACACTTTGCACTTTCCAAGTCTGTCCTTTCATGAAATCCACCTCGCCAAAAGCCCTGTAAATATGTATTGATGAGTGGAATCAGCTGAAATGCACAAGGACTATTCTCCAGCAATTGAAAGAGTTTTATATAATACCTTTTCCTAATGTGGCTCTTTGCAGCAAATATTGCTGTTCTTGGATTTTTTTGGTGATTGAGCAGAAATGGTTTTGTGCTTTATTACTTTGTGAGAATTGACTTTATTTTTGAAAACAAAAAACACATTTCAGAGTGAAAATAAAGTCCCCCTCTCTTTAGATGAAATAGCCAAAACTCATCTTATTTCAGAGAAATAGGTTAAATGGCTTCTTTATACCAAAACAACCAGATATATGTGGAAATTCAATTATACCTTTCATTCTTTAATAATATAAATATTTCAAATGTGATCAAAGGTTGAGGAAGTTGAGGCCTGAATTATTCATTTTAATTCCATGGACCTTTTTTACATTCCTGATTATGTGTAAGGCATAATAGGGGTAGAAAGATAAAGATAATGGAATCCTCCCTTCAAAATCTTGCACTCTAATTTCAAGCAAATAGGGGCATCTAGGTGGCACAGTGGATAGAGTGCTGGGCCTGGAGTAAGGAAGACATCTTCCTGAGTTCAAATCTAGCCTCAGATACTTAGTACCTGTGTGACCCTGGCCAAATCACATAACCCCATTTGCCTCAGTTTTCTCATCTGTAAAATGATCTGGAGAAGGAAATGGCTAACCACTTCAATACCTTTGCCAAGAAAACCCCGAGTGGAGACACTACTGAAACAACTGAACAACAGCAACAATGCAAAGTAGAAAATGATTGGAGCAAAAGAGAGATTCAAAGTGTTGTGGGAAAATTTGCAGAGGAAGAGAAAACAGAGTAGCTCACAGAAAGCTTCATGAGGGAAGAGGGAGATGGGTATCTGAGCCTTGAAGGAAGATGTAGGTTCTGAACATTGGCAATTCCAAGGAAATTCCCTTCAGATAGCAGGAATGAAGCCTTTGGTGACGGAGAGTAAAGACTAGACATGAAGTCAGGAGAGGCTTGAGTTAGCTCTAGTTCTGATGTGCACTAACTGGATGATCAAGGCCTGGTCTTTTGTGACTTTTGAACCTTAGTTTCCTCATGTATAAAACTGGAATAACAGGACTTGCATTATTTATTCCTATTTGGACATTTAGTTTGTAGATATTAAAGTGCTATTTAGGTGTGAATAATCGTATTTACTTTTTTTTTTTGACTGAACATGTGGTTTTATCCACTCAGTGAGCTTCTGGTGAGGAAATTCCCTCTATCTATGCAAATTAATATATAATTTACAACTCATAATGCCTCCCACAAAGTAGTCAGTTAGTCATTCAATAAGCATTTACTAAGGGCCTACTTACTATGTGCCAGGCACTGTGCTAAGCTCTAGGTAAACAAAGAAAAGGAAAGGACAGTCCCTCTTCTTAAAAAGCTCACAGTCTATTAGAGGAAGACACCATGCAAACCAGGAGCAAAGACATCTACAGGATAAATTGAAGATAATCACAGAGGCAAAGCAGTAGCATTAAGGGGGATTGGGAAAGGCCTCTTTTAGATTTTAGCTAGGACTTGAAGCAAGCCAAGGAAGCCCAGAGGAAGAGATGAGGAAAGAGAACATTTCTAGCCAGAGGGAAAGCTGAGGAAATGCCCAGAATTGGGAGATGGAATGTCCTGAGCATGGTACAGCACTGAATCACATAGTATGTCATGGATGGGGAGTAAGATCTAAGAAGTCTGGAAAAGTAGGAAGGGGCTAAGTTAGGAAGGGCTTTAAAAGCTAAATAAAGGAATTTACTGTCTACATAATGTCATATGAAAACTAAGAAATTCAGTAAATTACCTAATATCTGAGACACATTTCATGTCATGTAGACAAAACATCCAGATTTTAAATTCATTTTTTTAAACTTTTCATCAGGATATTTGACATCTGTTTAGACACAGCTTCAAATTTTGAAGGATTTGGGTGTCTTTCCTAGAAAGATATGAATGGCTTTATTTAGCTACGGAGCTCCCTATATAACTTTCATTTACATCCCTTCCCACTTCTAGATCCCTTTTGGGACCCAATTAAATTCTCACCATATTCAGAAGGCTTCCCAGGCCATTGCAACACACAATGAAGTCTCCCTCATATGAATTTGTGGCACTAATCTCTACTACTATTCTAGTACTTTAATAAAGTACTTAATCCTCTTTTTTTTCCTGTGTTAACTATCTCAGCTCTCCCTCTAAACTCTAAGCTGTCTGAGGGCAGGCAGTGAATAGAATGCTGGACTAGAGCCAGGAAGACCTGAGTTCAAATTTGGCCTCAGATATTTATAAACTATTTCACCCTGGGAAAGTCATTTAACTTTCTCTCTCTCTCTCTCTCTCTCTCTCTCTCTCTCTCTCTCTCTCTCTCTCTCTCTCTCTCTCTCTCTCTGTCTCTCTCTTTCTCTCTCTCTCTCTCTTTCTCTCTCTCTCTTCCTCTCTCTCTCTCTCAGTTTCTTCTGTAAAATAGGGATAATAATAGCAGCTATCTCATATTAAGGACCAAATGAGATGATATTAGTAAAGTACCTTGCAAACCTTAAAGTGCTGTACAAATCTTACATATTAGTATAACATCGTTACAGACAGAATGCTCTCCTCAGAATAAAAAAAAGATTTCAGTTTGAATCCTACCACTGACACTTGTGTGCTATGTGTTTGCAAGCAAATCACTTAACCTCTCTGATCCTCAATTTCCTCACCAATAACGTGAGATTAATTATATTAGTAGTACCAACTTCACAAGGGGTTATTGTGAGACTCATATGAGACTACCTGCAGAGAGCATTATGTGCCCCTTAAAGAGATCTGTAAATGTCAGCTTTTATTATTTCTCTCTATCCATAACTACCCCCAAACTTTTCTGGTATAGGTACTTTGTGAGGCTGCTGTGTGATGTAATGGAGAGAACACTGACCCAGCGTGAGGGAGAACTGAATTCAAATCCAGCTTCAGACGGTAACTATGTGATCCTGAGCAAATAATTTGACCTCTGCCTCAGTTTCCTCATCTATAAAATGGGGATAGTAATGGCTTCTTCCTCCCAGGGTTGCTGTGAAGATAAAATGAGATGATATTTATACAGTGTTTTACAAAATTTAAAGTGCTATATAAATGGTAGCTATCATTATTATCATTATTAATTGAATAATGTTGGAAGTGAAAGATAAAAAGAATGGGAAATGGTACTATATATTGCAACAACAGCAACAATGGAAGAGGGGCAGGGCCTGTCATGGCCACACCTCATAGTCTCTGCTCATGGAATAGCATTCTAAGTTAAACATGATCACTCTCATAGAAAACTTTCAGGGTACAAAGTGGGAGTCTGCTAGTAGAACCCAAGTCAGGTAGAGAAGGAAGAAGGAAAAGGAACTAGAATGAAGCCTTTGAGGCAGACTGATTGTTGAGCCAGGGACTTGTCTCAAAAGGGCACAATTGAAAGCCCAGTTCAATATGTCCCTTATAAGGAGAGAAATCTAGGAGCTGAGACAAGTCTCTAAGAGACAGGCAAGAATTAGAGGTTAAAATATCCAAGAGGGCAGAACAAGGTTGGGGGCTGGAAGTCAGCCAGAGCCAGGAAGTACAGAAATAGCAAAGATCTCAGGCTAAGCAGCAGGGCAGAAGCCAGGGAGAAGACAATAACCAGAAAGATGATATCAGAGAGACAGCGAAACAAGAAATTTAAGCAAATTCTTAGGAACCAATTTATTAGATGGGCTAGCTGGGGGTCCCCAGTGGTGTTTAGGGCTGGCCTAGAGATTGCACATGCAGTAATTGAGAGTGATCAGTTTCAGGTAAAAAGAGAAAAGAAAGATATTTCCTGAGAATGCTTCGAGAACTGAGCCCTACTCAATTCAATTTGATTCAAAGGTCATTTGTTAACAGACCTTTTATATCCAAGATACTGTTGGCAAAAGAGAAAAAAATCATTTCCAATCAACAAGCACTTGTGATAGGCATCATAGCATTTAGAACAGAGGTGCTTGTGGCCCATAACACTGGAGTGTTGCCTGAACCAGATTAAAATGTAATATTCAAATAGGTAAACAATAAATTAACAGATGAAAATACAATAAAATGTAGATAATGTTATTATGTGTTTTTCTAAACCAATAGGCACCCACAGGGATCCTAATGTATAGTTCGGATGCCCTGATAGAGTTTGATATTATTGAAAGCTGACAGGTGAGGAATTCCTGGGTTCAAGCCTCCCTCCTAGCCTATATTAACTGTATTACCCAAAGCAAATCATTTAATCTCTCAGTGCCTCAGGGAAGTCTCTTAAGACTAAAAGTGCAAACAGTTACTTATCTGCATTGGTAGTAGGAGTTTTTTGTTCCAGTGGAATTATAAATCTAAGCAAGATTTGACAGCCATCCTGCCAGGGGCAAGGCATAGAAAGACAAAAGCAAAATGGCGATTGTCTTCAAGAAGCTTAACATTTGATTTGCGTAAATGACATAATATGTGAAAAACTGATACAAAATATGTAGAAAGTAATTTCAGGAAGAGAGGCACAATAATCATGAGAAGGATGAGGACAAGACTTGTGTAGGAGAGGATGCTTGAGTGGAGCCTTAAATAGAAGTAGACATTACAAGAGGCAGAGGTAAGCAGGTAAGGCTTTCTGGGAATGGAAAACAGCTTGGGCAAAGACATGGAGATGAGAAATGGAATGTCTAGTTTGAATAATAAGTCCATTTATTATAATACAATGATATATAATAATATAATACAATAAGTCTTTAATAAGTTCTAGGAATAATAAGTCGGTTTGATGAGAACATAAATTACCTTAGGAAAACTATTAGGAAATAAGATGAGAAAATTATTATGGAGCCAGAGTGTGAAGAATTTAAAATGCCAGTGGTTAATCCTTGAGGCAATAGTGAGCAAGTGTAACTTTTTGAAAAAAAAAATGGTTCACATAGTCAGACTTGTACTTTAGGGCTGTTATTTTAGCAGCTATGTTGAAGCTGGATTGAGAAGAAGACCCTGGAAGCAAAAAGGCCACTAACTTTTCCACTGTAATTTCCTCAGGGAAGGTAGAGAGAAAGACTATATTTTGTGATAGATTTGAGGTCAACCTGTTGAAATGGGTCTACTTCAGTAGAAAAAAAAAAACTAACTCTATCTTGATCTCCAATTGGTGGGACTAACCTCATTCAATTTGTACAAAATGACATTTATAGAGGGTATACTGTGTGTAGAGCCCAGTACAATGTTTTTATTTTTTTTTAAAGAGTAACAGTAATGTAAGATTATGAGAGGAACACTACTTTGTAATAGGGAAACAAGCTTGTTTTTTTCTGACAAGGTAAAACAATAGAGTAGAGAAAGAAGCTGTCTGGAAAATACTGTAAACTGCAGTAATTTGGGACTTAACTGACTTTTTCACCATATTCCAGGAAGCTCATTACTGGGATATAACCTCATCATGGGGATAACCTTCATTGTGCTATAAAATATCATCAACCTTACTGCTCTACTTCATCAATACCCTCCAGGCCTCTCTGACTTGGAGGGCAGAGCCACTGTCTCCAAACCTCCTTTTAAGAAAAGATCTCAACCCAGACATCTCATTTCTTAACTGGTTACACTACCTTCAGACTTCTCTCACTGGCTTCTTCGCTTTGCTCTCATTCCCCCTTCTTCCTCAGCAGCTACCTCCTCTTCTATTTTGTTTCTTTTTGTATTTTGCCTTTGACCATTCCATTGCAAGCTCCTTGGGGGCCCATTAGATTGTAAGCACCTTGAGGGTAGGAACTGTCTTTTCCACCCCCACCCCCCATCCCGAGTGCTTAGCACAGTGCCTGGCACATAGTAGGCTCTCAATAAATATTTATTGAGTATTGACTAATGGCTCAATAAAGAGCTAGACAAAAATCCTGTTCTTTTATTCTTCTAGATGGACATAAATAGATATCTTTGTAGATTATGGCCTCACTACTTTACTCAGGATTTTTTTTTACCTCTAGGGATTTAAGTGGATTGGTATTAACCTCATTACTACTGAGGGTTTTTTTTTCTGGTGTGTGTGTCTGTGTGTGTTTGTTTTTGTACAGTCCTGCCAAAGAATTCAAATCTATATTACTTATGCCTCAGTTATTTCTGCGGACTCCTCTGATCATAGATGGATGGATAGATAGATAGATAGACAGACAGACAGATAGGTAGATATAGATAGATGAGAGACAGACATAGGGGCACTGATACTGGCTATTTCAAATCTTATCTTTAAAACACATTACTAATAAATCTATATAACAGTGCCATTTACTTTGATCCAGAAAAAAACACTTTAAAATTCACAAAATGAAGAAACTATAGCAATAAAAATAACTGGCATTTATAAAACACATAAAGGTTGGCAAAATACTTTACAAATATATCATGTGATTTTATCCTCACAAAAACCTTTTAATATTGTTTCTATTATTATATCTGCTTTAAAGATGAGAAAACTGAGGCAAACAGAATTTAAGTGACATGCTGATGGCCATATAGCTACTTAGAATCTAAAGCTAGATTTGAACTTGAGTCCTCCTGCCTCTAGGAATAATGCTCTATCCACTGTGTCACCTAAATTTAGTTGTACATTTCTGTACTAGGCGTTCTAGCACAAATGAATGTATGAATCCCAAACCTAAAAATATATTGAAAAAATAAAATATTTTAAAATTTTAGTTTTTTTAACATTGATTGTCCTTACAAAATTGTTATTATAAAAATCATTCTACTGGGTCTGCTTTTTGCTCTGTATCAGTTCATACCATTCTTCCCAGGTTTTTTTTAAAACCGTTTGTTTCAACAATCCAGCTAGCAGCTGTTGTGGGGGTGAAAGATCAACACAAGCCCAACAACAAGAACGCTACCAGCATGCTGCAAAAGCCCAGGTTCTTTTGATCTGCTTAACTAAGGAAAGCAAAATTAAGGGGTTGACAAGTTTACTTTAATCCAGCATACAGACATCATTCACTTAGTTTAGGGGAAAAAGCCAGCACCCTGAACTTCAGAACAAAATACAAACAAATTACAAACATCAACAGACAGACCTTGTCTGATTCAAATCCCAATTCATAGTTACCAGAATTTAACAAAGTCCCAACATCCGGTTTATGAGCTAGAGGGCTCTTAGCTACAGCTGCCCGGAGTCTCCATGCCACCAAGAGTGATAGCCCTGTGCAAATAGCTCTGTCTTCTCTTCTTATACTGTTCAGATGTCATCAAACAACATTTGAATGACCAGAACTTAGGCTCCTATGATTGGCTTTTGAGTTGGCACCTCCCCTTAGTACCCTGGGATCTTCACACCTACAAAGGTTTAGCACCTAATAGGGGTTTGGGCCTGGGGCTTAGCACCTAGTAAGGCTCAATGAAATACATTGAATTAATCAAAGGAAACAAAAGCTAAACTCTTCAAGGGCACTTGGTCAAACTGAGTGCTAAGAGCCTATTTTGCTTACCAACACACCATTCCATTTATCATTTCTTAATAAATAATAGTATTTCATTACATTCACATACCATAACTTTTTCAGTCATTCCTCAATTTATGGGCATTCCTTTAGTTTCCAATTTTTTTCTACCATAAAAAGAGGTGCTATAAATATTTGTATACATATGTATTGAAGCATATGTTCTTTTCTTTCTTTTTTCCATTTTGGACATGGCTAATGTGGGAATTTGTTTTACATAACTATACGTACTTGCAACAAGCTTTGTTTTTCCTGCCTTCTCAATGAGTGGAGGAGGGAGAAGGAGAGAAACTGTAACTGAAAATAAAAGTGGGGGAAAAATTCAGGTTATTTTGTACATTATTGAAGTTAAATCCTTCACATTAAATTTGAAATAAAGTTGAGGATTAAAGGTGCTTTTGCCAAAATGAAAGTAAGGACTGACACTCTCCAGATCTGCTTGGTGACACGCTCAGCTCACAACTTCACTCATGTGAGAATATTATCAAAAACCCCTAAACAACTGCACAGACTCAGCTATAACCCAGCAACAGATATTTTGTAGATAACTGTTGAAATGCTTAGGTTGACAAAAGAAACAAGTATTTAAAATAAAGGTTGGAATTTGTCCCACTTTCAGTGATTGACCATCCATGTAGCTCTAAAATAATAAAACTCTAGGACTGATGGTTTGTAGCCAGGACATAATAACAATAACATATATGTCTATACGCATACATATTATGTTCACATACATGCACACATATGAGTTAGCCAAGTTCCAGCTAAATTATTTGCAAATTCCTGGAGAAAAGCAAGCCCACACAGCACTAGTACTCAAGAAAAATAAACCAGTCAAGGAATGTTCTTCTATACCAACTGGTATCCTTAGGAATCAGTCCAAAGGATTGTTTGACATTTTGGCTCAGAGATTAGATGATTATTTAATGGTGTGAATCAAAGGATAGAACCTTATTCAAGAACATAACATTATTAATAATTTTATTGCATGCCATATATCTCAATCATGATAATGGGTAAAAACAAGACAGATGTTTCATTAGCAGTTAAGAAGGGAATTTGCTTATATTAATTGCCATGTAATTTGAGTTTCAGCAAAAAAAAAACTAAAGAAATTTGTTCAGGAATAATATCCTTTCTCTATAAGATACAAACAACTTTCAATTGGAAATTTTTATTATTGTAAATCTATCATTTTAAAGTTATCTTCAATTTTCCCTACAAAGTCCCTCTCTCTATACACTTCCAAATGTTGAGTGACAGAAAGCTATGACTTCATAAAATGGTCTCTAAGATTTAAGGCAAGAGATTATGGCATAAATTCTTCTGACTGAGGCAAAAGTTCAAAAAGAGTTCAGGGTAGGTTAGAAAAGGGACAAATGTTATTATTTTGGTTAAAATAAGTTATTTATGGGTTATCTTCATAGAAGTCAATCATTCTGTAATATTTATAAATAACTTTATAGGATAAGAACAAGGAGTCTATTGCAATCATTGAGGTACAACTACTCCTTAGCAGGCAAACTCAAACCATGATCAATATAAAATAAAGTGTAAACTTAGAAACTATACATCCTGAAGACATGCTAAGAAGAAAATATTGTTTTTAGACATGCAAAAAGTTTTTAAAAAAGCATAACACACAAATTACATCCCAGGTTGTAGATTACCTCAGGTATATGACTGAATTTAGACTACACCTTGAATTTAGGCCAATTCTCTGGTACCTATTGGAGCCTAAAATTACATCCAAAGCTTGATATAATTTTAAGGATCCTGAAAAAAACTGGAGTAGAAAATGATATGTTTAAGAGGAAGAATGTTTCAGCGTTTTTCCATCTCTATTTAAGGAGGAGGGTGACCTAATCAGCAGATAAAGAATATTCTTATCTTCTAGGTATCTTATAGGATTTAGAGAAGGAAAAGGACTTTTGAGATCATCACAAACAACCCCTTTATTTTATAGATGAAGAGACTAAGTCCCATTGAAGTGAATGAACAGTTATACAGTCAGTAAGTGACTAAGGCAGGACCTACAGTTTTTGACTCCAAGTCCAGAGCTTAATCCACAATATCACTTGCCTCATTTTCTCTCATTGTAGTTGAAGAATCAACTTTCTGATTTACAGATGTATGTGTGTGTGTGTGTGTGTGTGTGTGTGTGTGAGAGAGAGAGAGAGAGAGAGAGAGAGAGAGAGAGAGAGAGAGAGAGAGAGAGAGTGTAAGCCAATGATCTCAGGGTCTAATTATGAAGGGAATACCCTGACCTATGGCATTCCAGATTCTAGGGCTAGGAAGTCCTATACTGCATTGCCCTTATTCAAGGAATGAAGACCAGGCTAAAACGATTTACCAACCTCAAAGTAATGTTTCCTTGTATTTGTAGAACAAATTACCATTTCAAAGTGCTTTATGTACATTACCTCAGGCATATGGCAGACAGTTGTATTAATTCTAAATAGTATAGTTATAATTCTAAATAGTTTAGCAATATTTAGTATTATATTATATATTAACAGTACTTAGACATTGCCAAATGCAAAGAAACCTTTTTATGCACTACTGTCTTATACAAGTTGTGGATAATTCCTTATGCCAAGTGAGAGGTTTACTCTGGATCAACCGGAGACCAACGCTGTGGCACAAAGTAAAGGTTACTGAATATACTAAGCTCCTGTGTTTTTGCTTTTAATTGTATCACCAGTGTTTAGCATAGTGCCTGGAATATAATAAGTGTTAATAAATGATTGTTGATGATTGTGGTCTCGGTGTAATTTGAAAGACAATGCAAAGGCTCACTTCTCTCCCCACCCCATCAGTATTTTTTGTCACACAAACCTTAAAATTTCCACCATAAATTCGGTGTTGCAAAGACGTTAGAGGTCATGTAGTCCAAACAAATTAGAAACTGAGGCCTAAAGAAGGTAAATGACTCCCCCCAGGATCATTTTGAAGTGAGTGACACATTTGAGAGCTTCTAGCTGCAAGAACTGGAGTTTCAGAGACAAGCATGAGATGCAAGAGGAAGATTTCCTAGACAGTATATAACTGAAAGAAGGAAGACTACCCTGCAGCTGTAAGACTAAGCCATACCAATTCAAAACAGGTTATCTGGGCTTTGACAGCCTTCCATAGCACTGTCTTATATTAGTTGATATTAGTTGATTGGAAGGTGCAGGTCTCATATGAATGGAAAATCTTTTCTCAGCCTTTCCACAAAGTACCTTTACCTTATGGGTCAATCTAATGAATAGAATGGGCTATTTGAGTGTTTTATTTGACCTGCATCTTTTCATACATACTTATAATAAATCCTTTCTGACATATACTTTGGTAGCAAAGATAAAAATTGTCCCATTCCTGATATCCATGTTATATATACATTGAGTGGACCTTTAATGGAAGAGAATCCTGCTCCCCAAAATTGGAAAATCTGGACAAAAGCCATACTTAAACTCTGTTTTAGAGACTTCCCTGAGGTTATACTCTGAGGTGGATAGGTAGCAAGGTAAAGAAAACGAAATTGACTCATTTAGATTAGTCTCCGGCCCCTAAGATTGAACCCTGATCTTGAAAACCAAGCATCCTGGGGATTGGCGAGGCGGTGGGAAAGAGACTGGGAAAGAGACTTAGATGAAATCTTGAAAATGTTGCTTTGAGTTTAACCTATAAGGAAGAATTGGAAGCCTTTCTAGATCCCTATCCATAAAGAAGATGGTACACATTTAACAACTGCCTCCCTGGGAGGAAAAAAGGCACACATACTTTAGAGTTAAGTTTACATTATGAAGACTTTCTTAAGTCAAGACAATCAGCAAAAACATTAATAAGAGTGATTTGTAGAGTCTGCTGATTTTCTAGGTGTAAATGCTCACATCGAAAAGTTAACAAGTTGCTTTTGAGCTGGATGAAGCTAGCTCCAGTAAATCCCAGATTTACTTATTTGTAAATTGCTGTTTTACTAATCTGTAAAAATATGCTACAGAACATAAACTCCTTGAGGGCAGGGATTGTCTTTGCTAGTTTTTATTTTGATCTTTGTAACTCCTGAGCACAGGGACTAGCAAATAATTAAATGTGTGTGTGTGTGTGTGTGTATTTGTTTCAGGTTGTATTAAAGGTATCTAGCACCAGCTTATTAGTTAAAGGACCATCACCAGGAAATAACATCTATCATCTGCTTAATATTTCAGACTAAGTATTATGATTCATTAAAAATAAAACCTATCTTCCCCACCCCCAAAAAAGATACCTCCTAAAACAGTTTTTAAAACCATCAAATCACCTTCAGCAAAAATTGCTTAGGGCTGGGACTGTTCTTGTTTTTCTAAATTGGGGGGGGGCGGTCTTTATATTCTTAGCACTTAGCATAGTGCTTTACAAGTCTTTGGTGCTGAGAGGATGGTGAATCTGGTTCTGTGATTTCACGGGTATAGGGAATTCCTTGTAGAAAACTCAACACATATGGGCTGCCATTCTGCAACATGTTCTTAGAACAGGGGTTCTTTACTTTTTTCTACGATGGAGCACTTTCATGTTAAAATTCAATTATAAAAATAGTTTAAAAAATAAAAGGTCCTGGATCCTGGGTCCTGGTTTATGAATTCTTATACAGTGTTGCTTGGCAGTGGTAAGACATTAAATGACTAGCCCAGAACCACAAATCTCTGTGTGTTTTTTGGGGATAGGGAGAGGAATTTGAGTTGGGAGGAAGGCTTGTACCCAGGTCTCTTTGACCCTGAGGCTAGAAGGCACTTAATATAATAAATGCTAGTTGAATGAATGAAGGAATTGAAGGAATAATAATATTACCTAACATTAAATGATGCTTTAAGGTTTTAAAAGCACTTCATAAAACCTCATTTGTTCCAATTTTTTGTTAGACTTCCTTATTGGATTAAATCTTCAAGCTATTAAGCAAAGTCACAGATATTAGAACCTAGTTGTTGATAAGGACAGGTCTTATAAGACACTCTTCTGGCCATACTTGGGTTTCATGGTTTTCTTCTAATTAGCTTGTATTTAATGCCTTTGTCATTACTTGCATTTATTTCTATTTGTATTTCTATTTATTTCTTTATATTTATGTTGTATACACAAATGTGTGCTTGCTGTCTCTCCCAGTAGAAAGTAAGTTCCTTTTGACTAGGAATTGCTTCACATATTTTATTTGAATCCCGGGTGCCTAGCATAGTGTCCGTCACATAGGAGACTTTTACTAAATACTAATTGCTGAATCCATGGACTTTTCCTTTCACATCTCCCTTAGCTATGGTCCTCCCTAAATATTTCCCTATCCCTGCTAACAGCTTGGTACATGGAGGTCTGGTGAATGCCAGAGAAGTCAGGCTGTCTAGAAACCTTGCTCCTGCCTGATTTCTAAAGAGCTTCTGTTGAACTTGTTGCTTTGGGAGATGGGGGTGGAACTGTATTATGGAGCAGTAAGGGCACCTTAATATATGTCCCCAGATCTCATATCAAAGCTAATACATCAGATACACATTCAAACACTGTACAGGACTGTAATAATAATAATTCTGAATGCTGGCATCATAGTACTCACACTGTTACTCAGATAAATTGCACCTTGAGATTAGATTCAGATTTGAATCTATTCGTGTCTAGAGGGAAGAGAGAGAAAGGGGGAGAGAGAGAGAGAGAGAGAGAGAGAGAGAGAGAGAGAGAGAGAGAGAGAGAGAGAGAGAGAGAGAGAAAAGCACAAAATAATTTTAAAATCTTTCCTCAGTAGAAATTACAACATCAGGCACATCCTGAAAGTAAGCTGGATCTAAAGCATAATTCAGTGGCCCAGGAGAAAAGAACTCCTAGCTTCATTTACAGTTCTTTTCCAGACATGTCTTTGAGAAGGTTATTTTATTTCTCTGTATCTCCACTTCCCTTAAACGTTAAATAGTAAGAAGAGCATGAAACATGGATCGATCCATCCATTTTTTCACACTCCTTAATAAATATGAAAAATCAGGAGGCAGAGCAGTCAGTACTCAGCTTGACATACTTAACCTATCTTTTGTTAAATGAGAATAGGAATAATGTGTTTTAGTACGATTGTTGAAGCAATAATTGAAACCCAGTAATATTTACAAAGTAAGGATTAAAATTTGCAATTGAAAAGTTCTGCTCTATAAATGCATTCACATGCAATCATATGGATATGTTCACTTAATAGTGCAATTCTGGACTTAGAGAGGAATTAAGCCAAAAATTCCTTTTAAGGAATAGCTTTAGAATTTTTCAGGATTGTATTTCCTTCTTTTGGAAGGAGGTATTATCTAAACTGTTCTTGTAACACTTGATTAAGTACTCTCATACTTTCTTTGTTTCTCCTCAACCTGTGATTTCATTAGTGTAGACAATATAGTGACGAGGCAATATCCTCTACTAATAATGTAAATTGAATACTATTCTGCTACAAATATAGCTGTAGAGAGCTGTCTGTACCATGGAGAGGTTGTGACTTGCCCAGGATCACATAGTAAGCTGCCACAACTTCTACTGAAGAAGGATTTTTTATTTACCTATTACTAGGACCTAACTAACAAATGACTGGACATTTCATAACTGATTGACCAGTCTATGTACCAGGAAGTTCCTATGTACCCAATGACTGGCTTGGTCAGGTATATTTAGGAATGCAAGGTAAGCAAACTATCGTCTTAGCAAATTTCATCTAATCCATGTACACAAGAGCAGCAAACTTTATTGGCTATAGAGTCCTTGTGGTTAATAGTGGAGTGGATTTGGAGTCCCAACCACCTGCTGATTGACAGTCCTCTAAATTCTGATTAGAGTACAGATCCCACTATAAGCCTAAGTCACTCCCATTTGTTTTGTGGAGCTGTGGATAATAAACTGCCTGACACATGATCTTTTGAGTGCTTATGTTCCTTTTTGGTACCCACAATTTTAAAATTATTCTCTCTCCCTCTCCCTCTCCCTCTCTGTATCTCTGTCTCTTTATCTCTCTCTGTCTGTCTGTTTCTCTGTCTGTTGCTCTCTCTCTCTCTCTCTCTCTCTCTCTCTCCCTCCCTTCTCATTCTCCCCTCCCCATCCCTTCCCTCTCTCCCCACTCTATCCCTTCCTTCTTCCTGCGTTTCCCTCTCCCTCCTCCTCCCTCTTCCTTCCCTTCGCTCCTTCCTTCTCTCTCCCTTTCCTTCCCCCCTCTTTCTTCCTCCCTTTTCTCCCTCCCTCCCTCTTTCTCTTCTCTAAATATGAATAGATTCAAATCTGAATTAACACTATAATCTTAAAGTGCAATTCATCTGGGTGATAGCATGAGCCCTATGATAACAGAATTCAGAATTATTATTAGAGCCCAATGTAATGTTTGAATCAGAGGTTGGACTTGAGCAAATGTCACCCTCCCTCAGATGCTAACTCTCTAACCATGATGTAACACTGCTGTCAAAGGCAGTCCGCACATTCTAGATCTTTTTTTTCTCCTGTGGTAAATATATGCCAAATTCTCCCTGATAGGCTAATTATCTGTCCACTACACCTATATAACACTGCCTTATAAATTAGCCCACGTAAACAAGATAATGTCTGGAAATGATCAGCAATTTACTACATTCAACAGATCTGCTTATGATGTAACAATAGCCCTGAATGAAGATACTAGGCAAAGGTTTATTAAACAAACCCATCATTTCGCTCAAAACTAACAAGAAAGGGAAGAGCAAAGTAGATGATGCTACAATGTATAACCAGTTTTAAGATTACATAAATTATTGGGGAGGAGGTAGGGCATCAGCATATTTTTCCATGCTGGCTCAAGGAAGATAGACATTTTTTCAAGTGGGGAAAATAAGGTCCAGTCAGTCAAAAAACGGCGATTAAGCATCTACTATGTACCAGACACTGTGCAAAACACTTGAGATATTAAAAAAAGAAGCAAAAGAAAATCTTACCCTGAAGGAGATCACAATTTAATAAGGGAGACAATAAATAGGAAAATGTGTGCAGTCAGTCTTCACGGCACCCAATTGTGATTTTTGTTTCCCCCCACTCCCTCATCAGTTCACCCATTATGAAATTTTTAGTGGGGAGTTTCCACTACCAATGTAGATTGACACATTTTCTGCAAAGCACTGAGAATTTATGTGACTTGGCTAGGGTCACAGAGCCAGGATATACCAATGGTGGGACTTGGAGTTGTGTCTTCCTGGGTTCCAAGACAATTCTCTATCGATCATACCATGTTGCCTTTGTTATTTATTTCATGTTATTAGTGTGTCACTTGGTATCACTTTCAGAAAACAATCCTGTGTTAAAATAAAGCCTCAATCTGGTTGATTTAGGGAATTGAGGAGAGGAAGGAGTCATCTTAGAACGTAAGGCAATCCTGACTGGTTCATGCTGAAGTTA
>CM053627.1:150511100-150527376 GCA_028646595.1 Phalanger gymnotis | reverse complement strand
CCTTCCTTCCTTCCTTCCTTCCTTCCTTCCTTTCTTTTCCTTCCTTCCTTTCTCAGAGGGATATTTGCTTCAAAGATATAGCAAGACACCAAGCATACAAATATTCCCCCCCCAATACCTCATGGGTATACTTTCCCATGAACCATCTCTGTCTCTGTGGGAGTTGGCTCAATTTAGCTCAATCCACCAAAACCTTATTGTAAGCTACAAATTCATTCCCCATGGGAATTGTTCAAAGGAACTTAGGATTTATAGCTGAAAGAGGAGAAGACTTGGGAGGTGAATCGTGATTGTTGTCTTTAAATATGTGACGAGCTGTCCTGTGGAAGAAAGAACATGCTTGATCAGTTGGCCCCAGAAGGCAGTACTGGAAACAATGAGTGAAAATTGCAGACAGGTTTATTTTGAGCTTAATTTAAAAAAAAATTCTACAAATCTAAAAATGATATGCTTTGGAATACCGTGGCTTTTCCTCTCACTGAAGACTTTAAACAAAGTTGGAAAAGCCTTGTCTAAGATGTTACCATGCTAATTATTGTTTAAATGTAAGTTGAAGTTGATGGCATCGGGGATACTTTCTAGTTCTGATGTTCCATGGTTCTGTGAATGATCAACACAAATATAGCCTATTGAAATTTGCTTTACTTGAACATTAGATTTAGAGTTAGAAGGAACCTTAGAGATCACCTTATCTGTCATTCCTTATGTTAAAAATGAAGAAACTGAGGCAAAGCATTTGTTTGACTTGTCTATGGAGTTAGGAAGATCTGAAGTCAAATCCTGCCTCAGACACTACTAGCTCTGTGAGCCTGGGCAAATCATTTAGCCCTTTTTTCCTCATCTGTAAAATGTAGACCTCCCAGGGTCATAATGAAGATAAAATGAGATAATATTTGTAAAGCATTTGTAAATCTTAAATTGCTATGTAAATATCATCAGTATTATTATTTTTCAAGATTACACAGTGGTTGAGCTGAGATTTGAAACAAGTTCCTTTAATTTAAAATCCAGTGTTCTTTTTATGCCACCCTGATAGTTGTCAAATACCCAGGCACTAGGTAACCGTATCTACATGATTCTATATCAGGTGGTAGGGAACAGGCAAATCTGAAGGGTCATTAAAGTGGCAGATGGTGAAGAAGCCATGATAAAGTCTGGATTACCTGTAAGACAGGTAATTTGTAACGTATATTGATTCATGCCTGTAAATCTGGCACCAAAATGGCACCTAGAAGTGCGAGGGGTTAAAGGGAGGGAGGCATGAAGAGGGAAGAGAGAGAGAGAGTCAGAAAGAAAGAGACAGATAGAGAAAGAGAACCTAGAGTCAAAATTAGCAGAGAAATTAGGAACAGAGAAATTAGCCCCAAATGGAGTACATACAATTGAAGTGAAAAGAAACTATGTTTCAAACTTCATGACAAATTAAATAGTAAAGTGAAGCCATCCAAAGATCAGCAAGTGAGTATGATTCAAGTTTGGGTGGGTAGTCAGATATTAAGTTATTAGACACAAGAAATAGGCAAAATAAGAACAAATGAAGATGCTGAAACAAAGCTTTCACTATCAAGCGCTGCCTTCACACCTTGCAGTCTTTATTGAACTCATCAGATATTCAAGAAATATTTAAGTGCCTAGTATGTGGACCATGATCTCAGAGGAAGCAAAATCACAAATAGATCTCAGAACAGAGGCAGCATTCATAGTGGGTGTAAGGAGGCTATAACATGCTCCCAATGATACTGAAAATGCCAAAAGTGATATAAAAAGTAAGAAATAGGAAATGAGATAGGTCAGTCATGTAACTAGAAAGAGAGACAAAAGGTGGGCAGTTTCAGTGCTACATCTAATGAATAGTAAAAGAACTAACTGGAAGATTGCCTTTGTACTGGGTGGATTTTCTAAGGAGACATTAATGGAAAACGTGTATGATAATTGTACGGGAGAGGTTATGAACTATATTTGAAAAAGGAAGTATCCATAATAGTGAAATCATGAATTCACAAAAATATGCAAAAGGCCCTGGAGGATGCAGCAGAAATTCTACTCTCAATACAAATGACAAAACAAATGACATAAATCCTACTTCAATACAAATGATGCCAAGGAATGTGTCCTAAGTATTCTAGGGTTGTGCTAGAAGAAATAACAATGAGGGAGAGTGCATTTTCAACTGAGAACAGGAGGACTCAGCTAAAGATAAAGGGCATTTAAGATCAACCTGGAAAGAAGGGACTTCAACAGATTGAGATTGGGGTGGGCAAGATTTCAGGCATGAGAGATGTCATGAACAGAGGCAAGGAATACTGAAAGAGTCAGATAATAATGGAACATGGCGAATAATTCACTTTGGACCTCCTACCCAGGCAGGAAGCACCCATTCCTGAATAGGAGTACCCAGGAGACTTGCAAGAGAAGGTTATTGAATACAGCTGGTTGGTAGGAGTATGTGTGGGGGTAGGGTAGAAGGGGCAGGGAGCAGATGTCACTTCTAACAGAAGCAATTCCTAACAGGTGACCATGATAGCAAAGCAAGAATTGAACATTTCATCCCTTAATTTATATGCTACTTTAGTCTTCCACCAAAAGATACTCTAACAGACTGTACAGGTGTTCCCGGGTAAAGATGTCTGGAAAGAGGCCATTATATTCAAGTTAATGGGAAACGTGTGTGGGAGTGAGAAGGAGGAAGGAGGCACAAGCGGCAGGGAGAAACTGAAAGGAATTACAAGTTTTACTTTGTATATAAAGTTTAGAAACATTAAAGCTGGGGGAGATTACTCTAGTTTTCAAGATTTTTACCTATATGTCACAATTGTAGTTCCTAAGCTATCATGACCCTACCCTTACTGAAGGTGGAGATTATCTGTTTCTAATCACTGTTCAGATAAAGTGTTTTTCCCTATTGTAAATATAGAATGCCTCCAGGAAAGCCATTCTCTGGCGCTTTTTTTTTTTTTCAGCATGAGGGTAATGCTGTGCTCTTGAAGCCTCTGCCAGAGGAATGCAAGCTTTGGCAAACTTTCCAGTGCAAGCTGCAAAATCTTTGAGTCTGGGTCCAGTGACAGACTGTGTGTCTGTCGCCTGAGAGTGAGTCTGGCTAAGTTTGGAAAGCTCATTACCAGAAGGTTGGCCACCAGATGATTTTTTTTTTTTGGCCACTGCAACTCACGAAGTAACTTCTATTAAGTGGAGGGAGAGTACAGGCCAAAACAGCATGGATCTTTTGAATAATTGAATGAAATCTATAGTGAATGGAACTCTAAGAAATAATTCTCTTCCTCTCTAATGCTAGGGAGGGCATCTGTATTCGAGGTACCTTATAGTGGTTTAATCTAGGAGCAATGATATCCAGGAAACTCTGTGGGGTGTGGACAGGGCTGATATAAGAACCATAGTCATGAAGAGGGATCTTATAGGATCATAGATTTACAGTATAGCTGTGTAATGACAATTTAGATTTGAAGAACTTTCCCCCCACCATTAATAGGCCATGTGACCTGCTTACATCACAGGAAGCCTAAGTCACATGTGGTAGGAGGAGCTTGCTGAGAGGAAAAGGAAAGTATGTCACAAGAAATGCTGAGAGAGCAGTTAGAGCTGAGGGAAAGAACAGATGTGTGGTGGCTGTGAGTTTGTCGGTGGCAAGGCCCCAGCAGTGGGGCGGATGGCTTTGGGATAGAGTGGTTCTCTGCTGTGATACTGTGTATTGAATTCTTTGCTGCTGTGATGGATTAGGTTTATTGATTTTGGGATCTGGTTCCCTGGTGTCTGCATAAATGGTTTTCTTCTACCTTTTATGTGGAGAGCCTCTTACATTTTGTGATACAGAACCACATAGGCGTATTGACAATTATCGTCTATATTGTGATTAATACCTCGCTAATACAAGCTGAAATTGGTCTTAGTGTCCATCTAGACCAATCATCTCATTTTACAGATGAGGAAACTGAGCCTTAGGGAGCTTAAGTGCATTTCCCAAGGTCACAGAGCTAGTAAATGACAGAGTCAGGACTCAGGATGGGCCTGTTGTCTCAACTTTATCAATGATCTGGGAACCGAGACTAGAGAAATTAGGAACTTGGTAGTACATCAGAAAGAGACTTGGGGTTTAGGCAAGGGTAAATACTTGCAGAGGGTGGCATTGACATTTCCTGACAAATGCCACCACAAGACAGACATTTAAGTTCTTTGGAAGTCAATTTTCTCATCTGCTAAATAAGGGAGTTAGACTTGATGACCTCTAAGGTCTCTTCTAGTTCTAAATCTATGCTCTGATCATCCTACAGCAGACTCAATTAAAATGGCAGCCTGAGCCTGAGAAAAGAAACACTGAGCTAACAAAAGGAACGGAGCAGAAATATGCATCTGAGTCAGAACCTGGAAGAGCTATCCTTTACCCAAAAGAAAGAACCAACTAGAATGACTGACAAATGAATCTACTTGAATTCAATCACTAGAGGAGAAGGAAATAGGTAAATAGTATTAGAAATATCAGTCTGATTGAACTTAACATTTATTTATTAAGTGCCTCCTCTGTGACTGGAGAAAGGCAACAAGATAGAACGAACAGAGAACTTGTCTTGGAATCAAGAAGACGTGGATTCACCCTGGGTTAGTCAAATAACATTTCAGGATCCCCAGAAACATTTCAATATTCCATTTATTACAGAATGATTGTAGATCTGCATTGTTATTGATAGCCTCCTTATTGAGCAGCCCCTATACCAAGTGAAATCATAGATCTGACACATGTATAGGTTTTTATACATGTATATGCATATTGTTATTGTTGTTCAGTTATGTCTGACTCTTCATGATCTTGGATGGGGTTTTCTTGGCAAAGATACCTTCCCTAGTAGATTAAGGCAAACAGAAGTTAAGTGACTTGCCCAGGGTCACACAGCTAGTGAGTGTCTGAGGACAGGTTTGAACTCATGTCTTTCTGACTCCAAGCCCAACACTCTATCCACTAAACCACCTAGCTGCCTCCACATATGCATATACATATGTATAAGTATACATATGTGTATGTGTATCACATATATAAAATTTATGTACGTAACATATATAATAGACTATATACACACATACACACATATGTATGTATGTACATGTACATATTATATATGTATACATTACACATAGTATGCACACTGTCCATAGTAGATATGTATACGTGTACATACATCATAACCCATTGTGTATATAATGTATATACATGTATATACTTACATGTTTGTATATGCACAAAGATATTCATATGTGTTTTATATATATATGTATATATATATATATATATATGTACATATGCATCATTATTTGTGTACCTGGCACTGGGGCTAACAAGATAAAAAAATATAGTTACTGCCATCAAGATACTTAGAGTTTAGTGGAGAAATGGTACTAAGACAGTGTTACCATAAATAAATATGCCATAAGATAGATACAGAGCTCAAACACAGGAAGACCTAAGTTCAAATCTTCCTCAGATGCTTGCTTGCTATATGACCTTAGGCAAGTCACCTAATCTATTTGCCTCAGTTTCTTCAACTGTAAAACGAGGATATATATATGTATGTATGTATGTATGTAGATATCTATCTATCTATCTATCTATCTATCTATCTATCTATCTATCTATCTATCTATCTATAGAGAGAGAGCACCTGCCTAGTAAAGTTGTTGTGAGGATCAAATGAGACATTTGTAAAGCACTAAGAGCTTGTCACAGTTGGTGCTATTTAAATGCTAACTATTATTATTATTATTGTTATTATTATTATAAGAGGATAGGGACAATTTCTTCATTTTCAGACAAAGTAAAGATGAGAAAAAGATAGCTAAATTAAAAGATGGACAGCTAGGTGGTACAGTGGATAGAGTACCCGGCCTAGAGTCGGGAAGACTCACAATCTTGAATTTAAATCTGACATCAGACACGTAGTAGCTATGTGACTCTGGACAAGTCACTTAACCCTGTTGGCTTCAGTTTCCTCATCAGCAAAATGAGCTGCAGAAGGAAATGGCAAACCGTTCCAGTATCTCTGCCAAGAAAACCCCAAATGAGGTCATGAAGAGTTGGACGTGTCTGAAAAATGACTGATGTAGTAGTGAAGTAAAGATTGAGAGAAATCTTTTAGCTGGCAGGATCAGGGAAAATTTCTTGGTGGAGATGCCTGAGCCAAGCTTTGAAGGAAAAAAACATCAAATTTTAGCAATAATAATGAAGAGGGAATATATTTCAGCAATAGAGGCCAGGACGTATGAAAGAACCAAAGCAGAACAGTGAAATCAAAAAAGATCTAGAAGTTAGTTGGCTGGAAAATGTATTATTTGAAGGGGAGTCTGTGCAAAGAGAAGAGTATGAAATAAAGCTAAAAAAGGTAAGCTGGTGCCAGATTGTGGAGGGGCTTAGACATTTTTAATTTTTCCTAAAGATAATAGGGAGCCACTCAAGGATTTTAGTAAGAGAATGACATACACCTATGAATGAGGAGGATGACTTTGCTACCAGTGTGAAGCATCTGTTGACGCTCCCCTTCACTCCCTAAACCCCATCCTTTGTGTTGGATGATGTCTAGTGAGGAAGAAAAGTTAGAAACCTTGTCCAAAAATGGAGTAGAATAGGGAAGCTAGTCAGCCAAGTGTTGAGGCTTATGGGCAGAAGAGAAGTAGAAATGTTGGAGTGCCAAACATAGTGGAAGGTTTCCATTCCATGATGGGAGAATCTGCACACTGAGAACTTTTAAAGGAGAAACTCTATCAAAGAGGAAAATTAAATAATCATTTTAATTGTGTGATGCTTTATCTTCCTTACATGATAAACAATAATGATAACTTACCTTTACACAGCACTTTAAGATTTGCACATTGCTTTCCTCACAACAGACTAGTGATATAGGTACCCAACATCTACATAATGCCCTGGCTTTAAGTTTTAAAGATTTCTAAGCACTGTCTTTTCTTTGGTTACATAGAATAATGGTTGTACATTTTCAAAGCAGGAAGGGGCAACATGTCTACATATTGGCAGGACATTGCCCTGGAAAAAATATGAAAATTTGGTAAAAATCAAATGCTTGTTTTATTTCTACAATGAGAAACAATCCGATTTTTTCCTATTTTTTAATTTAATGTTTTGGTTAATTAACAATCTCTTTGGTTCAGGGGGATGTTAAGGATTGCCACTGCCATTTTACAGGTGAAGAAATGAGGCATTGAAAAGTTAAGTAGAATTTTTGTTCACATAAGTAAATGGAGAACTTTCTAGTATTTCTCAATACTTTTCTAGGCTATTCTATATTTTGTTGCTATGAATCTAAAGAAACAACTGATTAACAAGCATTTCTTAAGCCTGTAATTTGCATCAGGTACTGTTCTAGGCACTAGGTTTAAAATGACAAAAATGAAACAATTCCTGCCCTATGAGAATTTAATATTCTCTTGGAAGAAATAACATGTACATATATAAGCATATATAGAAAAATATATAGTTTGAATACAAAGTAAACATAAGATGGTTACTTATAAAATAGTTTGGGAGGGAAGGCACTAACATACGGGTACATCAAAAAAGGCTTCATGTGATGCTTGAGTTGAATCCTGAAGGAAGTGAAGAATTCTATTAGGCAATGTATCAGCTGATCAGTTTCAGTCAGAGCTCTTTTTTCCCAGTCTTGGATTACCCCTAAAAGCAGAAAATAGTGTTTACTATGACATCATAATCTTTTGGCATTGAATTCACATAGATATAACTTCCTGAAAAACATTAAAGGTTTCCTATTGCTTTTAATCCACTTTGGAACAAATGTCATTAGAAGGCCATAGGATCAAAAATTTCAAGATGGTGTATACTGTCATATCAATATTTTTCTTTTGTCAAGATTTTTCTTAAGGTTAAGATTATTTTTTTTTCCAAAGAAAAGAAAGTAAGTTCCTGGATTAATGTGCAGTTAGTGATGATTAAAAGAAATGTTTTGGATTTATTAAGTCTAAGAATGTATTCTGAAAACAGAGGCAACTATTGAATTACATTCATCTTCCCACAAAATCGTGGCATAACAACGGCTGTGTCTAAATGGCACCAAATGTCTTGATAGAAAGTAAAAAGTGCAGACATTACTCAGGATGTGTCTAACCATCTTAATATTTTTGCTCAGTGTAGCCAACACACCAGCAAGACTGCATTTCTTGCTTTTCTCCTGGAAGTTTTAGCATTAGAGAATTTAGCTAAAGTCTAATATTTACTACAGTTCTCCTGAGGGTTGCCTTAGAATAGGTACAAAAGTAAAATCAGAGTGCAATGAAATCATCAAATGCTATTTACAATACTGTGTGATGACTTAGTTATTCTAGGAAAATCGTATCGCCCTGTTGATCTAGATTGATGCTAGCTAATAAATGTAATGTATAATAAAAAATGAAATATTTTCCAAAAAAGCACGTAAATATTCAGGAAATTGTGTTGGGTTTCTGTTGTTGTTGTTTATTTATTTATTTTAAAGCAGAGGGACATTGGAGATGCTTCTATACATCAGTTTATATAGCTGCCTCTTATTTTCTGTGTGGTCTTCAAAATCATTTAACCTTCCTTTGCCTCAGTTTAACCCCATGTAAAATGAAGTTAAACACATTTACCTATCTCACATGGGTCCTGCAAAAATCAACCAACCTTAAAAAAATTCCTGATAATCTCTTGTGTGCAGAAGGCACGAAGTACTCCTGTTATTCTGTGCCTGAAAGATTGAGTTGTAAAGGCCCTCAGTGGGCACAGCTGAAAGAACTTTGCATGAAGAAAATCCATGTCTAGTGCAGTTAAACAGAAGCACTTGCTAACCTATTCACTTGTAACCCTGCAATAACATTTAGAAAACTTTAAAAGTCTTAGCCTTCGGTATTGTGCCATGTTGTAGAGAGACCCACAGGGAAATATGCTCCCACTTCATGAATCCCTAACAAACTCGAAGGAACCTCCTAATGTGTTCGAGTTACACAAAAACAATTTTATGGCAATAATCAACATATCCATGGTGATCCGGAGGGATGATCTCAACTTCCCATTTCGAGGCTGGGAAGGATTAACATAATTAAGATGAATATCCTTCCCCAGAACTTCCCCCACCAACCCCCCCCCATTGTAGATGCTTCTAAAGCTCTATGAAAAATTGCAAGACACAAGCAACTGTTTCAGTTTACTTAGTTCTTTGCAAAAAAAAAATAGTTTTCACACAATGGTCATTCATAAACATGCTCCAAGTGAAGAAGGGATTGTTTAAGGTTGTTTTGCAGGCAGCTGCCTAAGCTGAAACCTATGATTCCACAGATGGGTACATTAGCATGAAGCCCCCATTTTAGCCCCCTCTTTGTCAAGACTCTTATATAATAGCGATTTGCAAGCTAAAGATTGCATTACCCCTCAAGCAAAAATTTAGCTGGAATATCTACTTAGTCATGCCTCCTGTCCTGTGAGGTTTAGCCTATCAAGTAACCAGACAATAAATTAGTGCACAAGTGAGCAGGGAGTAGGAAAAAAGCAATACTGGCATCTGGTGCAGTTTCAAAGCTGATAAATAACATCGTCATAACTAATACAGAGGGGGCCACAGTGGCAGAAGATAAAGGGACAAGAACAAAATCAGCATCGATGGATTTAAATTGCTCATGAGAGACTGGCTCCATCTACATTACTCGTGTAAAAAATAAACATACATATGTATGTTTATATAATTGTATATTTTTATATAAACACATATTCATTACATATACATACATGTAAGCTTCACGCGTACATGTACATACATGTAAGTTTCATGATGGCATGTGTGTATGGGTTCTGGATAATAGATGATACTCTCAAGCTTTCCCAGTCACCAACAGAGTGAAGCAGGGCTTTGTGCTTGTTCTCGTGTTTTTTAGAATGATGTTTTCAGATGCCTTCAATGAGGACAAAAACAGCAACATCAGACAGCTACCACACTGATGGTAAACTATTTAACTTGAAAAGGCTATAACGTAAGACTAAAGTGGAGAGAGAGTTGGTGCACAACCTTTTGTTCAAAGATGATTATATACTCAATGCAGCTTCTGAGGCTCAGATGCAACAGATTACGGATCCATTCTCTGCTGCTTGTGCTAATTTTGGCCTGACGATTAACACCAAGAAATCAGAGTCTCTCTACCAGTCAGCATCACACCTTCCATATGTAGAACGATCAGTTACAGCAAGTGGAGTAATTTTGAATGCTGTGGATAAGTTCACTTACCTTGGCAGTATGCTTTCCAGGGGTGTACACATAGATGATGAGGTTGAAGTGCCCATTGCCAGAGTCAGCTCAGCATTTGGGAGGCTCTGAAAGAAAGTGTGGAAGAGATATTAGGCCGCTTACCAAACTGAAGGTCTATAGAGCTATTGGACTGATTCCATTGTTGTATGCCTATGAAACCTAGACAGTACACTAGCACCATGCCAGAAAACAGAATTGCTTCCATTTAAATTGTCTTAGGAAGATTCTGAAGATCACCTGGTAAGATAAGGGACCAGACAGTAAGGTCCTTTCTCAAGCTGAACTGCCAAGCATTCAAACTGTACTGCAGAAAGCACAGCTCCAAGGGGCTGGCCATGTTGTTTGAATGCTAAACATGTGTTTGCCTAAAAAACTGCTTTACCAAGAACTCGCACAAGGCAAACACCACACAGAGGTCAGAAGCTCTGAAAAACTTTGGAATGGATTGTGTGACACAGGAGACACTGACATAGGGCTGCCCAGCATGGCATGCCTGTGATCAAAGAACTCTGTGACCAAAGCAGAATTTCAGTGGCTTAAAAGAAATGTTAGATATGCAAATTTAGAGACATCTCTATTCCAAATGTTCATATGGACTATTTGTGCTAGACCCACTGAATAGCCTTCCAGACTCATGTAGGTTTCATCAGCCACAGTCTGATGCACTGTACCTTGACCTCACATAGTGATGCCATTTTGGTCCTATATGAGCAAGAAGGCCAATCAACCTCCCTTCCTCCCTACTTCCCTCCCCTCTTAGTTGTAAGTAAATTGTGAATGTTTCAGGATGTTGTCACAAAAGTTATATGAAGTGAAATTGAAATTCAAGTGGGTTACATATTAATGTGTTACTTATTACAATTGTTTATTGCTCTTACTATCTTTCTTTTACTCAACTCCCACTTATATAATAAAACTAATTTGAAACCTAGAAAATATATTGCTAAATTCAGGAATATAATTAGAAACCAACCTTCCTATTTGAAAGAGGAAGAAAGGGAGAGGTGAAAAAAGAGAGAAAGCATATCACAACAAAAATCAGAGTGGTGAATGCTTCTGAATGAGAAGGCAATTGCCACACAGAGGAGAAGACATAATTGATACAATTACATAAAATTTGGTCCTTCTTTGGAACTGAAATGAAGGACCATCACTAGAAAGCAAAAAGACAACCAACCAACACAGCCTCAAGTGTTATGCTATTTTTGACATAGGATTATTGTTGCATATAGCTTTAGTCTAGCTAGGATTTTTAGTTCAAATTGCTTTATAAAATCTGATGTGGGGAAAAATGTGAAGTATACATGATCCTATTTTAAAATATTTATATAAGAACAGAGCTTAGACACTCCTGAGACTTACTTTATACTTATTTGCCTATGTTCTTTTTTCATAGTTATTAGAATAGCTTCCCTTATACATGCAGAGTGATGAATAACTTCAAAATGGAAATTTCACTCCTGCGACAATAGATAGTGCAGATAAAGACAATGTGGAGAGAGATCTTGTTTCCCTATAATTTTCATGAATATCTATAATGCCTTAGAAAAAGGAAAAAAATGGCCTTTGTGTGCTTAAACAGTTCCAGGAAGGCAGATTGTGGATATCCTTTACTTGATATTAACCACCAATGAGGTAGTTTGGAGAAAAGAACAAGATTAAATGTAAAGGGAAAATAATAATAATTGGATATTCCCCTTTCTCCAGGTTAGATTTCCTCCCCATTAGATTATGTTGGCCTTTCAGGGACAGTTAAACAATTGTTCAGTATTAGGTTATGTTATTTTTGAGAGTGTCATGCTATCACATTTGATCACTCTACCCTATTAAGTCAGTTTACTTCATTTCTGGGGGGTTGAGGGGAATGAAGGGGAAGTCCAGATCTGTTACTTCATTTGTATAGGGAACTCCTGGTATAGAAATTCCCTCTACCTCATCAGTTGGTAACTTGAAGTCTTAGAGAATAGGCAGGGACCCTGAGGATAAGGGTAAGCAAGAGGATAATGGTGGCTTACCCTTTGTCACACAGCTGGTATGTGTCAGAAGCAGGACTTGAAACAGGTATTATAGTCTCCCAGGAGGGCCTTCTATTTCTTCCACATATAGTCTTAGTTGCTGGGGGGCATTTAAAGTTTAAATGATTTGTTCATAGTCACACATCTGGTACATGTAAGAGACAAAGGAGTTAAACCAAGACCTTTCTGACTCCAGTGCTGGCTTCTTATCCACTATGCCATGTTGTCCTTCATTTAGAAAGATGATAGGTATATAGATGCATTCATACATACAATACATACAAAGCAATGCACACGTTAAAAATATATGCAATACGTATTTAATGCAAGAGTATGTATATATGTATGTGTACATTTGTTTATTTGCATATTCTGTGAACCTAGTTGAGCTTTTTTTGTTCAATCATACATGTCAGCATTCTCATTCCATTTGTTATTTTCCCCCTGATCATCCTCCCTTGCCTTGTTCTGTTTACATTTTGTATATTCATGATGTCTTTTAACTATAAGAACATACTATTCACTGTGGATAATTTAAATATTCTCAGTCTATGAGAATCTGACATGCTGATTGAATATAAGGTATCCCCAGTTCACTGCTCCCTTTACAGAGTCTTTTGCTAGTCATAACAAAAATTAGATGTGGTAATATCAGTACTCATTGGCCATTGCAAGATCTGGCTCTGCCTCTTGAATGGAGGGGGTGGGATGGGGAAAGTTTTAGATGAGGCAAAAAGGGAGACATAGTTTCTCACATCTCATCGTAATTGAATAGTGGGCAGTGTTTTGATTTTTGTTGTTGTTTCTAGCATGATCTCTATTGTCTTCTCTCAGAACTGACTGTCAGAACACCTGCTTCTAAAACCCAGATCTCCTCTTTGTGATGTCATTCATGGGTAAAGTGAGAAACTGGTTATCTTACTCCACACCTAATTTCATAGAGTGGTCATGAAAAAGAGAGGGCTTGAGTTTCTAATAAGAAAGGACATCTTTAGGTGAACTTTTGGGAATCCCTAATTCATACTAAAGCTCCAAGACAGAGCCTGATTGAAATTCCTTTGCTTGTTTTTGTTTTTTTGTTTGTTCTTATTTCTGAAGTCACCTACTCTACCACAACATCTTTGGAGTCAACTCCAAACTGCCTACCTCTGTACAATGGACTAGGACCTTTAACTTGGATCTCACTGGTGCCTGCCACCAACTCCTCCAAAATTATATAAATGAAGGGAAATACATCACTCTTGAATGATATACATGCTTTCTTCATGTGCTGCACATGCACAGCTCTACCAGGACGCTCTCCTGACTTTCACTCATAGTCATAGGTTGAGTCCCTAGAGGGTGACTGCTACCTCAGGTTTTAGTGGTTACTTTGAGGGTGGCTACCTTTACTACTCTATCTCATGAACACACACCAACATTATTTCAGTTAATAATCAGTCAACAGACAATTAATAACAGTCAACAGTTAGCCTCGGGCAATGGCATTTCTTAAGATTGAATAGTAGGAACGCTAGATTCAAAACACTTCCCACCATAAACCTGGGCTACACTATCACATAAAGCAATAGTTTCTGGCTAATGCTCACAAGAGGAAATAGAACGTAGGCAGCCAGGAACTCAACATTCAAGGACTCCCTTCTCATTCTCTATTGAGCAAGCATAAGCCACTCTCCGTGTAATTCTCTTGAAAGTTGACATTTTCCATTCCTGAGTGGAGAGAGGGACCGAGAAATTTCACTGTTTACTTGCTGTATACTCCAGTATTAGAGATTACAGAGTGGGATAGCTTCTTTTTCAAGCATCTATCCTCCTAAATCTTGAGTAGCTGATCATAAAGAGGTAGCTCCTGTCCTTGGGGACTTATCAAAGGAGTTCTCTGTGTTGTCTCAGTAAAGGGGGTAAGGTATATGTCTACTTCATTGGAGATGACCCTTTAAAAATGGACTGACTCTATAATAGCTAGAAATTAGTAGTAGTAGTAGTAGTAGTAGTAGTAGTAGTAGTAGTAGTAGTAAATATGGCTAGCCATTATTATTAAGCCATAATCTCATCAAGTTGATCGAGTACTCATTAAATTGATTAAAGACTCCTCTCATCAATATGTCCTATTGTGTTTGTCCTTCATTCTTGAAGAGGAGCATGACATCAGAGAGATGGTGACATGACTTACAGTTGACTTTGATTTGAGGGAGGGAGGGCTGTGCAAGGTCAACAGCCTCACTTTATCCTTCAGAGCCATCTGGGTCAAGTGGCCAGATATTCAAAAGAATGACTGCAGATGGCCCAGAATATGTGCTTTAATGATAAGGAAATTGAGTCTCTGAGATATCAAATGATTTTCACATATTCACAAAGTCACATTTAAACTCTAGTCTCCATACACTTTGCCCTACTGCTTCTGTATAAGGCAATACTGATAATCATCCACTGGATTACCATAGGAAGCATCGTGACAAAATGAAAAGAACAGGAACATCTCTTAGCCTCTTTGCCTATCAGTGATTCTAAAGACAGGATTTCAGTTGACAGGAACCAACTTGAGATTATCTGAGGGTGTGAGGGCTGTAAAACAGAACTATTTTCTGTTTAGAAAAAAAAATTGGATGTAAATCACTGAATAATAACCAATAGTAGCCTCTTTCTGAACCAATGTCACATACAAATATATACATACTTGTAGATATGCACATATGTTTGTATATATGTATATACATACATTTACATAGCTAAAATGTTGTGGTTCAAAAACTGCAGTGGAGTAATGATTATATTTTACTTTGAATGAAAAGATCAGTGTGCCAAGTCAGGAAAACAGGATTGCAGTCTTGGCTCTGTATCGATGAACTATGTGATCTTGTACAAATCACTTGTTGTCTTTGGATCTCAGTTTCCTCATTAATAAAATGAGAAGGTTGGACCAAATTGTCTCTAAGACCTCTTCCAACTTAAAGCCAATCTCTTTGTATTCACTTTCCTAATCTATCAAGCTAATGTGTTGGATTAGAGTGTGTCTAAGATGCTGTACATCTCTATAACAAAATGATTTTAAGACATTTACTGTCAAAAGTTTTTTTTTTAAGATGTTTGATATATTGTCAGTCATTTTATTCCATTTCCAAATGACATGAAACCTGGAGAGAAGGGTCATATGAGGGCTCCCATGGCTGATGTAAATATTTACATTCAGATTGTAAATCTCAAAAATTATACTGATCCCAAAAGAACTGTGTTGACCCTGTCCAGTCATGTTGTTTCAATTCAAGATGTCCTGTTCTAATCCTATAGCTGGCACTTCACAACGAGTTCATTTTCTGTAACAGCAAGACCAAACACTTACACTTTCCTTCCACCGTATGTTCAACCAAACAAGCATCATTAGATTTACATTAAAAAAAAGATTAAAAGAGTTAAAAAAAATTGTACTGCCCCCTGGGGTGGCACCAAATAATCCAAAGTAATTGATTAGAGTCATAGTGCTATTAAAATTCAGAAAGCTTACACTTACACTGAGGGGACTAAAACTATCCCCCTCCTCAATTCCCAGCCCATAACTTTGTGGCCAAAACATTGAATTTGTGATAGCTATGGAACTCCAGGTGGGCTTTAAGAACAGATAAATGGTATGTAGTTTGGAGCGTGGAAGACATGATTTAGAGTTTATGGGATTAAGAGACCTTACAGGTTATGTGCAGCAAGATCGCAGGAAGCTTGTGAAGTTAAAAGGGAAAAAAAGAACCTTGAACTTTAGTTTTCGCTTCACTGGAAGGCACTGAAGCAAGAACAACACAGGGGGTAATGTTAGAAATACGTCACTCCACAGTCATGGTGCAAGTCATAGCTGCAAGAGGTCAGGAGACACCAAAATATTTGGAGAGAGGGGAGAGATTTTCCCCTCTCTGCTTTCTTCAAAAGAGCCATTGTTTAAAGGGAAGGAAGGAAGCAAGCAAGAAAGAAAGAAAAAAGAAAGAAAGAAAG
>CM053627.1:150491600-150510600 GCA_028646595.1 Phalanger gymnotis | reverse complement strand
GAACCTACATGACATAATGCTGAGTGAGCGGAGCAGGGCCAGGAAAACATTATACACAACCACAGATATATGGATTGTGTGATGACTAACCCTGACAGACTTTGCTCTTCTCAGCAACACAATATGCAGAGACAGCTCCAAAAGACTCACGATGGAGAGTGCTATCTACATCCAGAGAAGGAACTATGAAGTATGAATGCAGATAGAGGCACACTTCATGCTCGCCTTTATCTCCCCCAACCTTTTTTTCTCTCTTTTGTATTTGTTGTTGGGTTGTGTTTTTGGTTTTTTTTTTTTGGTTCTGGTTTTTCTTTCTCATGATTCATTCCATTGGTCATAATTCTCCACACAAGAAAAGAAAAAAAGAAATATAGTTTAGTTATGGCTCAATATACTCTCTGAAGATGGTTTCTGAATGTAGATTCTTCAATTTCCACATGAACTCTTTATGTATAATACGGACATCAGGTAAAGAACAGTCTTTATTTATTTTATTTTTACCACTACAGAAAATACATAAGCCAAATGACTCACAGGAGTCTGTGAACAGATACGTAAAGACATAAAGTATTCAAATAGTCCATTAGACTACCCCAGGAAGGTAAGCACACTTTGAGTGGGGTTGCTGAATAAACAATCCCTTTCCCATAGGACCTGCATTGTCTGAATAACTTACTGCAAAAGTGGGGTTGGCAAGGTTCAGACAGTAGCTTAATAGCTAGCATTTATATAGCACTTCAAGGTTTGCAAAATGCTTCACATAGGTTATTTCATTTGATTCACACAAAAGCTCTGTGAAGTAAGTGCTGTTATTGTCTCTATTTTACCGATGAGGAAATAGGCTGAAGAATGTAAAGGGACTCGCCCAGGGTCACACAGCTAGTAACTGATGAAGGAAAGATTTGAAAGCAGGTCTTCATGATGCTCAGTCTAACACTACCTAGCTGCCTCAGTCCTATTGCTCTCTAACACCAGAGGCATGGCTTTGTTTGCTCAGTTATGGGATAGTTTTCTATTGGCAGTTTTATTCCATCTCCTCCCCTCTCCCCCGCAAAAAGCTTGCTGTTAAAGAAACTTTTCTCTAAGGAGCCAATACTTGAATATTTGAACTCAAGAACTATTAAACTTTATGCTACCCAGGAAGAATCTCCCACAAGTAGTTTTCCTACCTCTGATGTTTCACTTCTCCAGATAAAAAGTGGATTCTGGGATCCTAGAGCTTTGGTGATTCAAACCACAACCCCATCTTCTATATGGAAGTTTTTTTGGGAGGTGAGTCAATGAAAATATCAGTCAACTGTCTTTCAAATCACCACCAAGCATATGTCCACCACTTCCATGTGCTTCTGTAGAAATTCAACCTATATTCTAGTAGCTACTATATAGCAGAGAGAAAATCGCAAGAACTCTAGACTTGGCTTCAGCAAAGAAAACCGAAAGGCAAAAAGTGAGAAGGATCCTGAAGTCCAAGAACTCTCATATCAGATCATTTGGGCATCAGTATAGCTTGCCTTGTCCTTACTTGCTAATTGCCATTATCCTCTTGAGGGAAACTTCATTCTTCTCTGGAAATCCAAGGATTAAAAACAAAGCATGAATGTGAGGAGCTGGCATTTTAGCCAACTTTTGTATAGTAGGGGTGAGAATGTCAGTTTTTCTGATGAGATTCCAACCCCTCCCTCCTTCTACAATTATCAAAAAATAGCCCCAGTTTATCAAAAGGTAGTGACTATTCACCAACCAGAAAAGTTCCCTGTGTTTTGTCAGCAAGATGCTACTATGGGAAATGCTATTCTGCCTAAGGTCCATGCCTGATAATCTCATCAAATTGATGAGAGAGGTCGTCAAATTCATCAGGGAATCCCCTAAAAAACCTCCTTTATGCTTTTTTCTTCTTCTCCTTCCAAATTTAACCACACGTGTTGTTCTATATATTTTAGTCTTGTCTCTCCAACTAGATTATAAATTCCACAAGGGAAAAGAATGTGTTTTACATTATTTCTGAATTCTGTTTAACACATAGCATTGTACCAGAGTATAGTAGACTCAGTAAATATTTATTGACAGAATGGTCAAATGGGTGATAGAATCCACTAACCAGGCCCACAGCAAGTACCAAGGTCATGATCCTTTGCTCTATCAATTGCATTCAATTAATAAGATATTTATTAAATGTTTCCCAGACATCTCCATGCCATGCCACCCATTTTTAAGTAATCAAAGGTCCTACTCTTGTGGGTTGGTGAGTATTTCACCCATTTTTACCTGAGCTTGGGCAATCCATGCTATTTCCTGGCTACCTCAATGACATGACAATCAGTCAATCAATAAACAAACATTTATTATGGGCCTAATGTGCAGGTATGCTTCTACCCAATTGCTTCACAAATTTGGCTCTGAGAACTGTAATCAAATCAGCCCTTACCATTCTCAGAATATTTTAGTCATTTTCCCCCTCGTAATCCAGTCATAATTTCCTTATCTTCCCTTACTAAAATATAAGTTTTATATACATATATATATATATAGATAGATAGATAGATAGATAGATAGATAGATAGATAGATAGATAGATAGACATACATATGTATGGGACTATTTTGCTTGTTTGTATTTGTATTCTCAGCCCTTAGTATAAGATCAGGCACATAGTAAATATTTAATAAATATTTTAATTCATTCATTTATTCACCAGTCAAGGCTTCTTAACCTGAGGTATACAAACTTTTTTCAATATAATAATTTTCCTTTGTGATCCTATGTATTCTATTTTATGCATTTGAAAACATTCCGGGACTATGTCCATGACACACATAAGAAGGTTAAGAACCTCTGGAGTGATGCTGGTATCCTTTAAACCTCAGAGAACTAACGTTTCATTGAAATTAGATGCCGGGGCAATGGCATGAACATACACAGGACCCACGAGGCTTTTTATACTAGGTATGTAACTAAATGACAACAAAGAACCATTGCAAAGCCTCTGGAGAGCACCCTTAGTTTATCTCAATAACCCTGCCTAATCTCAAAATGATAGCCAGTTTCACCTGCTCAATTGGCTCAAGATGTTAGAACCCAGAAAACGGTGAGCCCTTGCTCATGTTCGTAGTAAATTTAAGCTTCCTAGCCAGTCTTGCTTTGAATGTCACAGTGTAGGTTATTAACAAAACTGATAGGCAGAGGTCAGGTTACACCTTTGAAATTTCTAATGTGATTCATTACCAAGTCTTCTCTGATGCTACTATCAGTTTCAATGAGATCCAGGTCATTGTAACCTCATTATCTTATTAAAAAAAAGCTTTGTAGGATTTTCCCCTATCTTTTCAATTCAATTTCCAAAGGCTATTAAAATGAATACTATATAAAACTCAGGAACAATAGTCCAGAATATATGGTCTTTCTATTATTTGTTATGTTTCTGGTTGCTCCAAACATCCGGTTGGTCCATTTGTTTTGGTTATCTTCAATGAATGCAGTTATTGGATCTGGTTCATGCTCATTACTGTTTCTTTTCCTGAGCACCCATAATATGTGTAACATGTGGCTTCACTTAGTCTAATTCTTCTTTTCTTGCACATGCTTAAGTGCTGTAGATATGCTCCACAAAATACTATCTAAATAACATATCTACTTAAATTGAATAAAATGTTCATTTTAAATAATAGACACAAACCTATTTACCTATATCATCTGGTTCAACCCTTCATTTTAAAGATGAAGAAAATGACATCAGAAAGATGAAAAAACTTGCCCAAGTTTACACAGCAAGTTGCAGAGCTAGGATTTAAAAAGGGGTCTTCTGATGTCAAATCGATTTTTTTTCTCACACTATGTCATAAATCTATCTGAATCAAATGAAAGAATATATGTAAAGCACTTTGGAAACCTTAATGCATGATAAATGATAGTTATTATGCATACTTTATATAGACACATAGCATATATATATTATAACAGTAACCAGGGGCTTTCAGCCTACTTACAAACAAAGATATAATCAAGCTTTCTCAGGTAGGCCCACCTGAGGTCTATTGAATGGCTGGGGAAACTATCACATTAATACTACATATATACACATATATACGTATATATAACTTTTGTTATTGAGTTATTTTTAATCATGTCTGATTCTTCATGATACCAGTTTCTTGGCAAAGATACTGGAATGGTTTGTCGTATCCTTCTCCAGATCAGTTTACAGAAGAAGAAACTGAGACAAACAAGGTTAAATGACTTGGCCAGGGTCCTACAGCTAGGACATTTCTAAGACCAGATTTGAACTTGGGTCTTCCTGATTCCAGGCCTAGCACTCTATCCACTCACTGTGCCACCTAGCTACCTTATACACAAACACACACACACACACGTACTTTTATACGTATACACGCATATATATATATGTGTCTCTATGTATATATGTCTGTATATAATTGTGTATATATATCATGTATAGGCACTTTTGCATACTGGATTGACATACAGATTGACAGCCTTGGAATCAGAAAGACTAGCTTCAGGTCTTGCCTCTGACACTTCTGACCATGACCTTGGGGAATTTACTTCACCTGTCAGCGCCCCTTAAGCAATTCTTTAAGATGCAAATCTGCATTGGTAGAGGGGATTTCCTCACCAGGTGTACAATATATTAATGAAATCACAGGTCTGACCAAATACGCATGCTCACACAAACAATGTACTCTTGTACATATCCTGGCTCTGCCATTTATCCTGTAATCTTAAGGGGTTATTTCATGTTTTGGGGTCTCAGTTTCTTCACCTCTAAAATGAAAGGATTGGATTAGATGACATTTAAGTTCCCTTCTAGTTCCAAATTAATGATTCTACACAAATGCATTAAATTGTACACACATAAATATACACACATATAATATGCATAAACATATACATATACGTATATGTATGTATATATCTGTATATATCTATGTCTTTAACAATATCTATCTACCTACTTAGGTAGTTAGATATCTAGATAGATAGATAGATAGACAGACACATACATATATACATACATAGGCAAGACCTCATCATGTGGAACCTATGTTGTTGCAAAAAGCTAATAACAAATGTCATTTATGTAGCATTTGAAGGTTTGCAAAATGCTTCACATAAATTATCTCATTTGAGCCTTACAACAACTCAGTGACCTAGCTACTAAGGGCGATATTATCTACATTTTATGAGATCCTGAAAGAAAAGTCACTTACCCATTTTCATCCAAATAGTAATTATCAGAGTTCATCCTGGCTCCAAGTCATATTTCCTATCCTGCTCCACCACTGGGCCTACTAACATAGGTAGGGTGCAGGCAGAAGGATTTGAGTTTTTCAGTATGGAGAGAATATTAGACTTAAAATATTATCTAGACTTTTGGGATCCTAGCTTTGCTATTTGTTAGCTGGTTGATGTTGAATTAGTCATCGTTCTGCTCTGAAATTTCATTACTAATTTCCTAATTTAGGAACCCAAAAATTTGCACTACCTACTTTACAGGATTGTTAATAAGGAAAATGCTGCATAAATTTAAAAATGCTAAGGAAATATAAGATTATTTGATTGAAGATGCTATATTTAAGTACTATTTTTAAGAATATATGACTCATTTTTAGAATCTCTTTTCCTGAGAACTTCAAATGACTTAATATCAGCTGTTGTCCGAAGACTCAAGGAAAATTTGACTAAGGCAGGACTATTGATGCCACCAACCATTGTGCAATCTAACCAATGTCAATGGACAAGATGATTACACTCATTTTATTTCATTAAATTTGAAGTTACTAGAGGGAAGAGACCAACTTTCACCTCTTTGTGTATCCCCAGAACTTAACACAGTGCTTGGCACATAGTAGGTGTTTAATAAATGTTTATTAATTGGTTGATAGATTGATTTTATTATGAAGTTCAATGAGAAAAGAAGAGATTCTATTTTTCATTTCCTTAGCACCATTGGTAGGGGAAATCCATTCCAAACACTTGCTCTCTCTAAAGAGGCTGGCAAAAAATGCTCCTGCAGAAATATGGAGGTCTCCTTTACCTACCTTTCCAATTACAACAGGCTGCCATTGCTGGAAGAAAAAGAAAAGTCAGGTGGAGGTTCATTGAGTGGGGTACAAACATGAAGACAAGAAAGATGCAATTCTCTTCATTGTTGCTTTGAAGAGTTCCCCAGTATTTAATAGGAAATGATCTGAACTCCAGAGGATCACGTACTTTATTCACTTATTTCTGAATGTCAATAATTATGGTTCTGTGACCTTAGCAAGTTGATCATGTCTCAGCTTTGTATGTGTGTTCCTTCCATTCGGCCACAAATCTAAGAAACCATGGCTGGGCCTGCGTTTCAGATAGGCACATAACTCAAGCAATGAAAGGGGAAAATTTGTGTTTTAGGAAGATTTAAATTACTTTACAAATGTACTTTCCAAAGATATGTTACATTTCTGTGGTATTAAACTTGTATGGATATTCATGTGGGGAGGAGAAAGGAGAGTAAGGCAGAGAGAGATCAGAGAAAAGTTATTGGCATTAGTACAATTTTGTATTTGTATATTATTTAAGAAATTCCATCTTTCTAAAGAAATATATAGTTTTTATCTCAACTAACCAGTCCAATCATCCATTTTGTGTATTATCCAGAAGGCTGTTTACATTCTTTTTCATTCCTTAAACCTGCCATATTGTTCATTTCTTTCATGTAAGCAACCATGACTAGACTGTGGGTAAGGGAAATGAAGGACGTTTTCTGTGCTGCGTGTCTGATGGTGAAGAGGTTAAAGCAACTAGTTGGAATGAGCTTTATGAATTAGCTATGGCTTTTAGTTAACCACCTGTCTCTGTCTCTTATTTCCACATGTATGTGAGTAACTAATATCATCTCCCAGATCATAGTTTATAAACTTATCTTCCTGAAAACAGAAGTACTGTTAGCAGGGGTTATCATTAATAATTGTTTATGGAAAGGAAGATGAGATCATTGATTTAAGCGATGACAGGTTAAACATGTCAGTTTTTCAGTAGGCCTCAAAGTTCGTGAAAAGACGTGTTGAGGCAGTGATTTTGTAATTGTTTAGAACCAAAATTTTAAACTAAAAAGATTCAGCCAACCAGCAGGATTAATCATTTTCCCTCCATCTCTCTGTGTCTCTGCCTTTTTCTATCTCTGTCTTGTCTAGGCTCCCATGATCACTATAGGCAGTGGCAAATTAGCTACAGTACTGGAAGCTCTGAATTAGACAAGCGTTATGTGAGAGGCCAAGGAAAGCAAACGGAATCATTTGCTTCCCTAATAACAGCACAGCATCCAAAGGGAGCATGATTATGGTGACGTAATAAGGAGTAAATTCTGATCAGACTACAACTATAGTGTTAGCTTTCAGGGAGATTTTAGAACTGACATTGACAAGTGGAAGGCATTAGAAGGAAAATGATGAGGCCAAATACAAAATAAAACGTTGTATGAGGATCAGATTGAAGAATGAAGGATGAAATCCAGAAGTCTGAGTGGGGGACATGATTGCAATCTTCATATATTTCAAGTGTTTGAAGGATTGTTGCTTAACTAGTTTTACCTGACCACAGAATATAGAACTTAGAGTAGAGGAAGTTACGGAGAGGTGGAAGTTACTGAGAGAAAGATTTTGACCAGATCAAATTGGTGGAAAAATCCTTACAAAGTTGTCAAAAATCAATGGAATTGGCAGTTTTGAAAGGCATTGAGTTCCCAGGCACTGAAGGTTTTCAAATGGTATCTAGATGGCCCCTTATTGTGGCTATTCGAGGCCATTCTTGCTCTGGTATGAATTGAACTAGGTAACCAGTGAGGTTTCTTCTGACTTACTAGCATTCAAACCCTCCAAACCACTTCCCTTGGCTTCCACACCTTACTCATTTAAATAAAATAGTTTGCAGAATGCATGAAGATTCATTCTTTTTTTTGTCTTTGAATTTTTTTTTGCTATAATAATAATAATAGTAATTCACATTTTTGTAGCACAATACATTTTATAAAGCACTTTCCCCACAACAACCCTGTGAGGTAGGCAGTGCAAGTTGTATTGTCCACATTTTACAGATGAGGACAATGAAGGCTCCGAGAGGTGAATCAATTTGTTCAAGGTCACATGAGCAAGGACTCTAACACAGTTCTTCAAACTCCGTCTATTGTTCTTTCTACTCAGACACGTGGTCCACCTACCCCATACATGAATGACCAAGATAAAGAGTTTTTGCCCCAGGTGCCTGTCAGTGGTGTTTTGAAGGCACTCCTTTCAGCAGGCATGCATGATAGTCTCGAAGGACTAGAATGTTAAAGGAGTACACACAGGTAACAAGAAAAGGTGTGAGAGAATAGTTTCTGGTGGAACCAGACTGGCTCAATTAAGTGTTGGAACAAAACGCTGACTATCCACAGGGCCTCTTTCTTAATAAAAGATGGGTAGGGACACCAAGCAATCCATCAATGAGTAGAGACAGTGTTTTCTTTACATAGTCTATTAGACTCGTTTATTATTATTATTATTTTTTGCGCTGGTAAAAAGACTTTTTTTTTTAAAGATTGGTGTTGAAGAAAGAGTTATTTGTGCTTGATACATTAAGATACTGTTCCAAGTCAGTTTGTCCTTGTAAAAGGATGACCCTTGTAGTAATTCTTAGGCAAGGAGGGACAAATCCAGCAAACAAAAAAGCACATCTCTCCCCAATTCCCCCATGATTTCTCAACATCTAGAAAGAAAAAATTTACACCAACAATTGCTTTGCACATGCACATCTTATAGTCATACAGTGAGCAAGCAGCCTGCTTCTCAGGTTGCTCATCAAGAAACAGAAGGGAGAATACCACCATTGCCTAAATAATAATTTTTTTAAAAAGGTGAATTACACCCATTTGTTCAATTGATGTAAAAACACTGATAAGAGCAATTAAAATAGAGTTCCGAATAGCTCTAGCTAACGTAGATTACATGAGTATACAGCATGATTCAACTAATAGGGCTCTGCCAAGCATCACCCATGAGTTCCAGCAAACAAGGCCCAATCCAATTGCTCAGAAAAGGTTAGATCCAGATTTAATAAAAGTTATTTTTATTTCAGTACTGAAGGCAAAACACAAGTCAAGTGTGAAGACAGTGTTCTTTAAAAAAAGAAAAGGTGGCTAGATTAAATCAAGGAGGCCATGTCCTTTGCAGCTTTATAATTTCGCAATCTTATTTCTGACTCTCACTTTCTCATCCTTTCCTCCCCTGAGCACTAATTTCTCAATAAAAGTTTCAAGGTGCATTTTGTACATTCTTGTCATTATACTGCTTCATCTCTTTCTGGAAGAAAGCATTACAATCAGCATTACAATGTTGAGTCTCTCTCAATCAATACTTGGTTCACATACATGTAATCCAAAATGATAACGGTGAGGGGGGATAATTGACCTAAAATGAGATAGCGGTGTAAGCATACATTTCCTATTGTGCTCTGTGTCTTTCCCATCCCTTCTCCCTTTTCCCTGTATTGAGCTGTAAAAAATTTAAGGCAGATGAGGTATATTGCTGAAGAAAAAAGTCATTTCCGAAAAAAACAAACCCAACACTTTTATTCTGCCCTTCTACTCAAGAAAGATTACTCAGCTATAAATCTAGTGCTAGAAAAAAGCAGGAAAGACACAATTTGCATGTACCATATGCTATATCTCCTAGGTCTAGAATGGCTTTTTTGTTAATTTGATTTCTAATAGAAAAAATAAGCACCTTAAGCTATGAACAAGAAAAGAACCTCATTATTAGTGAGTTTAAAAGCTAAACTGTACTAATGGCACTCACTCAGTCTCTTTCACTCACTCTCTCAAAGGCCAATGCTACTGATTAGAATTGTAAAGTGCTGTACTTAGTATAAACACGGATATACACTGCCGACACTGAAAAATAACCCTCGAGCACATGGTGTTATAGTTCCAAAAATATATTTACAGTCTATTACAAAGATTACAAATGGAAGTGTCTATGGAACGGGATTATGCTAATTCAAAGCATTTTTTTTTACAGTTTTTTTTTCTTAAGGGACAAAAGAAAACAGTTTAGTGAAATTATACTGGCTGTTTTTCTAGTTGATCAAACAAAAAATAAATAAACTGTCAAATAACACTGTACAGTGATCTAAAAGAAAAGTAAAAAGGGGGAACTAGAAGGTCATGGGGAGGGGAGGGAGCAATCCATTTGAATTTTTCTGTAGCCATCTTTGGTCCTAAATGTGGGAAAACACATTATGTAGCACTGAAAATACCTGTTCTTTTGTGATGCTCTGCAAGTAAAATAGAAAAATATAGTGCATTTTCAATGTATTCAGAGCTCACTACAGAGAAATATGTATACAAAACAAGACAGTATAAATAAAATTTACAAGTTTTACAAAGGAACATTTACAGTTTTTGTGTGGATGCCCACATTATCAAACAAGACCAATTTATGACCGATCCCTGGGATCTTTTCTCTATTAAAATCAATATAAACAGCCCAATTCTCTTTGGAAGTACAATAGTTCTCTTCTGGGGTAGTTCATGATTTTCCTGACTTTTGAAAGCCTCACTTTCACTTTTTGTATGCATTCTTGCAATATCTATAAAGACACATTTGATTATTGCTTATGATATTCTAACAACTTTGTCAAATCATATACTTCAATAAATAAAGCTTAAAAAAAAGCTAGGCCCTCCCCACTCTTTCTCATAGTGTGAAAGAGTTCTTTCTTTCAAAATAAATCTTTTTTTCTACATCAATGTTCCCAAAGGAAAGATTTCCACTGCGGTGATGGGGTTCTGAGCAGCAAATTTGTTCTAAAAAGGAGAAAATTGTGAACTGCCCCTTTCATCATGCTCCCGAGTTCTAATATAAAATCTAATTCTTGAACCTCACATTTGGACTGCATTCAACTCAATAGATATAAAATATATGCCAACTATTTCTCTTAAATTTCCTAATGTTCAGATATTGAAAAATCTGGATGTGCTCAGATCAAATTTTAAGTAACACTGGATAACTTCCTGCTCTGAGACATGTCTCCACACATGTTCATTACAGGAAGTGTTTCATCTTTTTTTTTTCTTTTTTTCCCCTTTTTGTTTAAAGTTGTGGATCTACAATTTGAGCTTTCTTATTAAATTATGTCTAGTAAAATCATCCTACAAATAATTTTTTTAAAAGTGCCTTACACTACTTAGGGGTCATTATTGCTTTTAAATTTCATTGAAAAGATAGTGTCTGATCTTTACAAAAAAGTATTCTAAAAATATCAGAGCTCTTGGCAACTTGCATTTTCTTGATGACCTGCCAATTAGCAAACCATTTCAGAACAGCACTGATTTAACAGAAAAAAAATGGCACAGAAAAGATACCAATGTTCCGACGGAAATACATTTTCAATCATGCTTTCTATGTTTCTAACGACTTGAGATTCCTTCAAAGGTACCCAGTGTAGTAATGTGTCACAGAATTAACACTAAAAAGGTCCAAAGCTATAAACAACTTACCAAAACAAAGTCCTTATGAAGAATAAACACAAATGATTTAAAAAAAAGATTCTGAAATCACATATTTAAGGAAAATATTTTGAATTTAACAATAAGATCATGATTTTATTTGACAAATATATTCTTTCTTAAATTTTTATGTACACTTTAAAAAGTCTATAAGATAAAAAGGAGGTTAGAGAGCTCAAGGTGTTTGGATGTTTTTGTTTTTTTCAGGTAGTACTTTGTTTATTGTCACTGCTGTTTTCCTGGCCACCAGCGGTGGATCCGTATTCCCTTTTTGTGAATTCTGGTGGCACTTAGGAGTTCAAGTCTTTAGGTGCTTCTTGTAGACCTGTTTACTGCAGGAAGGAACCAGCAAATCAAGTGTCTTCTAGCAGCACTCCACGCCTATAATGAAGGCCAGCACTGTTCTCTCACAGTCTGTCACCTCCCTCATAAGGGAGAAATTCTGTCTATCACACTTGGATGCCAGTGCCGTGTAAATGTAGCATTTGTGCTCTCATAGTCTGAATGCTGCTCATGATTTTCTTTTGATGACCAACCAATGTGATCCCTAAACTCATCACATCCCTGAGGAAAAGAAAGACATTTTTGATAGGTTATCTTACATTGTAGTTATGTGGTTATCTTCTTTCTATCAACCCCTTCACTGAGTCCTCTTTTGATCTCAGCCACCAGTCGCTGTCCTTATATTATTATTATAACGAGTCACCTTGGTGGCCTAAAGCCATGCTCAATTTGTAAAAAAAAATCTCACTGCTCAGATACTCAATTTACAATCATGTGGAATGATTTTGGTTTTATTGACTTTTGATAACTGAATTTATAAGTAGTCTGAAAAATGATTATGCTGAAGAAAAGCTTGGAAATGTTATTTCTAAATTTAAATAATGAGACTTGAATCTATGTAGGGCATAGGATCATAGATTTAGAACTGAAAGAGACCTTAGAGATCATCTAGAACAATCTCTTCATTTTAAAGAACCCAGAATGATTAATTGTTCAAAGCAGCCCCACAGGTTGTAAATAGCAGACCCAGAATTTGAACTCATATCTGCTGACTGCAAATATAGTGTTTTTACATCTGCGCCACGTGGAAAGGAGTGAGAATGCTCACAGCATTAGAAGATGAAGAGAAGGAGAACTTTACATGTAATCTAGTGAAACTTCATCGTTTTATGTATTATTCATATTTTATTTATTTATTTTATTTTTAGGATACTAAGGCCCAGATGCCTTAAGTGTGAGGATATACAAGTAAGTGTGAATTTGAAACTAGGTTCTGTGGTACCAAACCAATTACTTACTCTATCACACTGTATACCTTAGCTAGTAATAGCAGCAGAATTCAAAAGTCGCTGAATATATATGTATACATGTACATACATGTTCACAGACATATTATGTTACGTTATATAGGTTTTACCTAGCTCCATATTTACGAAGTGCTTATTGAAGATACAATTACTTGAAAATTTTCAATTCAGTAAATTTTTATGACCGTATGCCATAAAAATTCATGGCAAGAATATTGAAGTCAGATGCATAAAATAACAAATTCCTCTCAGACATGTAGTTGGAACTTGTTTTGTTTTACCCCCTTCTTTCTTTGACCTTTCTGCTCAAAATAGATGTTAAAGGTTGGATGGCATGCATTATTCAGCATGGAGACCTCTGAAGTCTGAATATAACACAGTAGTGAAGTGCTCCACAGCTGTTGTGTAGTGGGATTTTGATAACTCTTTTGATTCGTGGGCAGTAACTCTTTGAATAGTACATATGGGAGAACCTCCAGGCTCATTTCTGTGACCAGCAGAGGCAGAATCAAGAAACACTGATGACATCAAAGAGATGAACAATCTACATTTCCTAATCAGCGGCAATAGGTATATAGCTTTTAGGTCTGTCTCATTTTGATTCTAATCCTATGAATATCTTCCCTCGAGTTTAGGATATATCCTTCATGGTACTGTTTGGCTACCAAAACAATGAATCCTATCTGACATGTATACTTTCGTACTTTTAAAAACTGAGTACATATGCCATATCTAACCTTATAGCATTATTTTGAGGTTGATGGGCTCAGTACTGCTTTCATCATTTTAGGTACGAGGAAATTAAGGCCCAGAGGTTACATGAGTTCCTAATGGCCATGTGAAGGAGTAGTGAAGTGGTATAAAAAATTCAGCATTCTGACAATCTAGATATCGAGCAACTAGGTGGTGCAGCGGATATGACATGGGATCTGGAGTCAGGAAAAACTGAGTTCAAATTTCAGCTTCAGATACTAGCTGTGTAATCCTCGGCATGTCAACTAACTTCTGTTTGCCTCAATTTCCTCATCTGCAAAATGAGGGTAATAATAGCAGCTACCTCCCAGAGATGTTGCGATGATAAACTGAAAAAAAAACTGTAAACTGTGTTGTGAACTATAAAGAAGCATATAAATAACAGTTTTACTACTACTCCTGCTGTTACTGTTGCCGCTGATTCAGTTTACAGTAACATCAAAGCATTTAAGGTGAAGTGTCGAACAGAAATTTCAAGCAAATCAACCAAAAAATTAATTGGGTTAAGTAAGTAACAAGTTCACAGAGTTACGCTTCCCTAGTTGAACTCAAGATATCACCATAATGTATGCCTCAGTGCACCTTCCTTGGTCATGGTGTGTTGAGATCTCATGCCCAACAGGACTGCTACGGGGAAACTTACTTGAGGCACAAACTTTCTCTGGCACATCCCTCTCAGCCTATATAAACTTAAATGTATCTGGAGTAGAAAGAAATCATCCAGAATGAATTTTTGCCTAATGTTTGCAGCACAGAATACTTGGGTAGGAAAGACTACTTTTTTAATCATGGCAGATTTAGTTTAGTTTCAAATGAACCTAGAAATCCTCTCCCCCTTCTCACCCTGCCATATAATTCAAACTCATACTTACTCAATAGTCATTCTGGCCACTGATTCAAGGGAGTTGTAGCCAGCTGCCGTGAAGTTATCCTTATACCTTTCCATCTTGATAGCTTGAAGCCATTCTCCCACAGAACAGAAGGTAGTGAAGTCAGGAGTATTCTGATCCAAAAGGGGACTAATTGGCCTAGTTAAAAGCAAAAGAGCAAGGCAAACCTTGATTGACCAAAGCAGGTGGCAAAGAAGCCTACCAACACAAATGTATGGCACAAAGAGAATGAGGTCAGATATGTTTCCTTTGTTTTATATATTTAAAAATCCAGAAAATTCTTTACTAATATCCTTTTAGTGTAAAAGTTGTAGCCCCCTACATTTTGCTTGTCTTTATTCAGATTTTAAGACTACTAGGCTATGTCTTCTGAGTGTGCGTGTATGTGTGTATGTATGTGTGTGTGTGTGTGTGTGTGTTTAAGTACAGACTACACTATTTATATTCAGTAAATATTTGCTCAGCCTCTTCTCTGGAAGTAACTGGTAGTAAATTAAGCACATTTGGCGGTACACTAACTTGTTCAGGCCACAAGGGGACTATTTAGTAAATTACTCTTCTACTGTAGTAATGGCACCCTTGTGGGCTGCATGAGTTAATACACCTTTAGAAGGGCCTAACTTACTACCAATAACAGCCACAGAATACTAGGCTTACAAGGCAGCAGGGGGCTAAATAACAACTCCTATGTTACAATCCAGGCAAACAACTCATGAGAATGAATTGAGCGTCATGATTCTTCTTACTAAATAGATATTCCTCTTACTTTATTTTATCACTATTTATAAGGTTGTTCTTTGCACAATTACCTCAAGAAAAGAATTAAAAATCAAAATAGAGTAGATCAAAGAGGGAAAAGACTTAATCAGGGCATGGAAATAAAATCATAGGTCAAAAAACTTGACTACTGTAATTCAGAACGTTACCTTATCATGAAAAGGTAGTAGAAAAATGTCTTTTAAGATACATATTTTAAGAAGGGATAATAATATATGCCATACCTGGCACCTTCTCATGGGTGAGGATGAGGAATGGAGACCAAAAATAGTAGTTAGCTTTAATTATTTACACAGGACAAGATATCAAAAGAGAGTATTTGGGGAAAGATTAATAAATTAAAACTAGTATTCAATTTACAAGCATAACTTGTTTCATAAGAAAACTTGAATTTACCCAGTGCAAAAATTTTCCAGTGTTTCAAATTCTTGTCCCTGATAGAAATAGGCACTTACCTGCTACAGGTTCCCAAGGGTGTTTTCAAGCTATTTGGGTTTCTGATCATTTTGTCCAGAATTCCAACTATCTGTTCAAACTTTGGCCTTTCAGCACGATCCTTCTGCCAACAATCTAGCATTAGCTGATGGAGACCAGCTGGGCAGTCCATGGGTGCTGGCAAACGATAACCTTCTTCAATTGCTTTTATAACCTAACAGTGAAAATGGCATTAAAAATACTGATTGAATGAGCTATCAGTGTACATTTGGATCATTAACAATGGTCAACGTGGAATGCAACAATGGAATAATGTACAAAAGCAATACCAAGAGAATAAAGAAGGTCAAAAAAGTTCTCAAAAATCAAGATAATATGGGCACTAATATGTTAAGAGTAAAATATGAACTTTTTTAGGGTGAATTCAACAAATGGTAAAGAGTAGAAGTTTACAGACATAAAATCTTTGCCAATCTCCTTTTAAAAAAAGTTATTTCTTCTTGTACAATCATTTTTCTTATGCTCTTTTTAATTTGTCTGAATACTTGTACTCATCAATGGAAGAAAAAAATAAAATATAAATTTTTTAGCTCCCCATATGGATTTAATTTTTATCTCCATCAAAATTAATCAAATAGAATTTGTTTTAATAAAGATTTTTTAAACAACCACACTGTATTTCAGAACATTTGGTGTACTTTTTCCATAGCATCCATGAATATTAAAGAAATTAGTCTAAGGTAGCACTTCTTAAGCTGTTTCTGATTAGGAGCCCTCTTGCACTCTGGCAAAAACTATGGATCCTTATCAGAATAATGTTTTAAAATTAATAAAATAAAATACATGAGATTACCAAGGAAACCAAATATATTGAACAAAAAGGTTCGAGGATTCCAAGTTAAGAACTTGTGATGTAAGGGTATTGTATCAAATGCCGTATAATTATTGTACCAAATATAATCATTACACCATATATTGTATCATATATAATTATATTTCCTAGTCAGGTCAGCAGCAAGGGAGCTATATTTAAGTTCACGAGGGATATAGTAGATGGCAATATTATTAATCCTGGCCCAGAGATTTTCAAAATGGAGAATATTATGGAAATAACTGACTTGGATGTAGCAGGATGCAAACATATTTACCCATAAGTGTTCAAAGTGTAATAGAAAACTGTTGCCTAAAATGATGCGCTTCATCGAATTTTCCAAATATTTACAATAATAGTTTTTCAAATGGATATATATTTAAATTGCCATGAAAAAAGCAAGTGCTAGTGAGTACTTTATCACACTGGGGAAAATTCTTATTTTAGGAATCCAGAGAGCATTATAGTTAAATTTCTTGTATTCTACTAAGCAATATGCATAGATGATTTTCTAGTAGATGCTGTGAAGCTTGGAATTCTGCATTCTTCCTTTCCCTTTCCCCTGAGCTACTCATTCTACTTTTATTCTAAATACCATAAAGATATTAGGATTCTGAGTTCAAGAAGGGGAGAAAATAATAGGATAAGATGACCACTGTCAACTGGTAAGCGATGAAGATACAAGAATTATGACTTCAGTTTGATTCTTTCACACTTGACCATTTGGATTTACATGGAAACCAAAATGAGTTTCTAAAAAAACTGAACCTCAATGGTGAAATATGAAAATGTAGCTGGATGACACAAAGGGCTTATTTTAAGGGCAAAAAACATTAAATCACCCTTTGTGAGGTTTTTCAAGAACAGCGACTGATATAACATTATCAAAATTCCTAAAGAACTGTGACTGTTTTGCACAGTAGCAAGACACTCCTTCCAAATACTTGGCAAAACAAAGACTTAATGTGAATAAAATGTGGATGAGCTTAATAATGATCTTATTTTTTTTAAGGAAAAATAAGAATAAGAACATAATGTAAAAGGCTATTTAACAAATTGAAGATAGTAGTTGGCATCAACAATTTTCTATATAGAAGCTTCTGTGAAAGGAGAAATGAAGAGAGAATTTAGTTAAAAAGCACAATCTTCACTTTGACTAAAACCAATGTCCTCAGGGGATTATGACTTTAGAGCCATAAAGGACCTTTGAGGCTATCTAGTTCCTCCCCTCACCTCCTACTTTTGGAACAAATATAAGGCAACTGAAGTCAACAGAGGGTACGTGATAGGTCTAATGTCACACAGATAGTAAACGACAATACCAGAGTATGAGACACTGAATTCTTGTGACTGTGAATCCTTTCTTTCCATAGCACTATGCTACCTAAAACTTGAATGAACCACAGAGAAAAGGAAGCCAGTTGTGAAAATGACAATAGTATCATGTAAAGGGTGGAGTCTCCAACAGTTATTTCATTACTTTGTGATACTCTTGGTATGGAGAACCTCTCCTAATACACATTAATAATTCATCTGTAATTTATAGTTTTAGAGTTTGCCTCTGGCACAAATGTTTAAGTGACTTGCACAGAGTCACATAGCTATTTCCTAAATCCAAAGGTGGCCTTCTACTACATCATGATGACAAAGTTCCAGATAAATTTAGTATGAGTGTTTGAAATTTAAGACAAAAAATACTGTATAAAAATGCCTGAAATGATCCTTAAAAATGAAATATAAACAACGATGCTGAAATACACTATGTGGTGCCTGCTTTAGTGGCTTAAATGGGTTAATGACCTATTCTGAATTTCCTTTCTTATTACCAAGGACTTATTTTACCTTTAGAGAGATTCAGGTTATAGGTTATTTTCCTAGAAGGGAAAAATGAGGAACATAGGACACTAGACTGACTTTTAGTACAATAACTGCCAATAGCTGGATATATAATTTTAAATCTATGGAGCTCAGTTTCTCATTTGTAAAAGGAGAAGGGATAACAGTCGATGATACTATTGTTTCTTATGGGGTAGAGACACTGATTTTATCTTGCCACAAAATGAAATGTTAAAGAACTGAAGATGTAGACCTTATCTGTATGTGACTATACATACACAAGACTGGAAATTAGTTCAGGAGTCACAGAATCACAAGCTCTCAGAGTTGAAATGGACTTTGGAGATTATCTAATCCAATCCATTTCTGAATAAAATTTCCTCTACAATATTATAATATCCTCTAAAGGAGACCATCCAGCCTTTGATGACTTCCAGTGAAGGGAAATATATATGACACAATTCATTGCATTTTGGGGTGCCTACAATTATTAGAAAGTCTTTCTTTGCAATATCTATATCTGTGTCTTTTGCAATCTCTATCAAAAAGTTCTATTTTTGCAAGATGGCGACTGGAAAGCAGTAACTGG
>CM053627.1:150404875-150491100 GCA_028646595.1 Phalanger gymnotis | reverse complement strand
ACTTTTGATTGTAATTGGAAATAAATGTTAAAGTCTGAATGATTGGAGACCACTGAAAGTTTCTGTTAGTACTGGAAAGGCAACAGGATGAGAGGCCATATGAATGATTGAATTACACAACATAATGCTGGTTCAATGTAGGTTTCCAATGCAGTAGCTTAAAATGGGAATAGGAAATAAGAAGACAAGAGTTAAACATCCATGGACTTAAAAAGATGGCTAATTTATGGATGAGAGCTGCCTACAGACAGGTGCCTACAATTGCCAAGGGAATTCTGATAAAAATCCTCCTGTTTGTCTTTTTTTTGGGGGGGGGCACGAGCAGCAGAAGGAAGGGGACAAAGTTAAAGCTGAATTACCGAAATAATTGTACTTGTATTTGGCTGTATGGATCTGGACTTAAGTGTGCTAAAAAGTCAGCACAGAAATTAAGGAAATATTAGTTAGCAGTTTTCCAAGCTAGCTTTGCTCTAGATAGTTCCCAGAGGACCCAGAAGTGACTAAGGTAATGACATCATTTTTTTTTAAAAGGCCTTTGGGACACACAAGGACCAGTTCCTTTGATACTATGAAAAAATTCTTAGAAAAGTTTAAAAAAAATCACCCTGCTTGGAATAATCTTGGCAAGATGATCATAAAGGTTACTGGGAGGTAAGGAAGAAGAGGGAAAAGATCCAAAATTTAAAATTTATTTCCATGTTTACACGAAAGATGAAAAAAATCTAACTTAGTGGTTAGTGCTAAATAAAAATGGAAACCCAAGGACTACTTATTAATGAGAATATGAATTTTAGTCATGAACTGATTAATTTTTCAAAGGCTGAAACTGATTACTAATGCAATATTTTAACAACTATCCAAGACCCTGCCCTTATTACCTTTACTCCCATTTATCTTGTTCATGAAAGCTAGTCATCACAGGAACTATTTGTTGACCTAGTTTAAGTTTTCAATAATACTTCACAGGGAATTGGGGGAAAAGCAACTTTATTAAGTTTCCTTAACTGGAAAAAAAAGAACTTTTAAAAATCAGCAATGTTGGAAGAGAAGAAGGTGGCCTAATGAAGAAAAAAAATCATTCAAGAATATTACTGGTAACTAGCCTGAAGCAGGTATTAAAATTATGCAAAGCCTTTTCTGGGTACCCCCTTTTCACAGTGAAAGGGTCCTATCAGAGGATCCTCAATCTGGTGCTGGACAGGACCTTGATCATCAATCTAATCAAAATTCCTCAAATGAAGAAAAAGAGGCCCAGTGAGGTAAGTGACTGATCCAAAAATCACAGGGTTAGTAACCAAGAGAGTCAGGCTATAGATATCCTTCCAACAATAAATGTGATGTTCTTCCCCTCTGAACCACACTTTGGGGGTGAGGGTTTTAAATGAGTCAGGATGTCATTATTTTTTTTTTTTTTGTCAATCATTATTGGGGAAGAGGTGGTCAATATGGTCTTGAATGATACACGATCTGAGTACAAGTGAGAATTTGAGTTTTTGTTGTTTTTATTTATTTTTTTTAAGGCAAGCTCTTTTTGGACTTCTTTTCCAAGTTCTTTAAATGATTTTACTACCTTTAGATATTTTTGATGCTGCTCCAAGTGAGGCAGTCAACAGACACTCAGTAAGCATTTATGAAGCACCTATAGTGTTCCAGACACTATCCTAAGCACTGGGAATACAAAGACAAAACCGGGTCCTCACCCTCTTGAGCTCCTGGAACCTATGAGTGGCAAAAGCTCAAACAAGGTTAAGCACTTAGTAAGAAAGAAAAACTTAGGCACTCCTCTAGCTTAGAGTACCTAAACAAGAGCGTGGCTGGAGGGCAGCAGCTGTGACTAATTTCCCGAGGGCCTTCTTTCTTTCATGCTGAAGCTGCTTTTAACGGAAAAGAAAAGGCTCCTCATGTTGGCATTTGCAAATTAACCCTCCTCATACTCTGTCTACCATAGTGTTTGGAGAACAGACTGAGGAACTTTTCAGTTTGGGTCAGCAACGTTATGGGATCCGACTTTAAAATGGGGATAAAAATAACACCTACCTCCCAGGGTTGTTGTGAGGAAAAAGTGAAATGATATCTGTAAAATGCTTTGCAAATTTTAAAATAACATATAAACGTTAGCTGTAATCATTCCAATATGCCTACATGTCGCTTCTTGTGAGTTCATTGGTGTATTTCTCTTATCCTGTGCTTCCTTGATAGTTATTGTGTAGCTATCTCACTGAGCTACTGAGCTTCTCCAGACCCACAAGGAACCAATACAGAGCTGCCTGACTTTGTGAGACTAAGTCTGTACCATGAGTAACTGTATCTCATTGAACTGGTTGAAGACATATCCCTCACTCCATTTATTGTTTTGAGTAAAACAAACTGCTGTGCATATTAAATGCTGCTTCTGAAACTTGTTATTTAACAGATGTTTGTGTATTGTACCACATACCTACTGTGTGCACGGCTTTTGTTTTCTCTCCTGGTTAAAACTTTACTATTTTCTCCTTGGTAGTTAATTTGAATCTGCCTCCTTGGGGCCCAGTTTCCTGTATTTATGCTATGGACTCATCCTTTCTTATGTCCCCAGACTCTGGTTAACTAAACTTGAATTAATCTCATCATTATCCCTTCTACAAGTTTGCTGCTGTTCCTGCCTTTAAGAAATCCAATACCCTTTCCCCTGATTTGAGAAGCTTGGGACCTGAAGCGGCTATACAGATTGTACCTCACAGACAGTGAAGGGCTATATCCTTGACTTTTGGCCTTTACTGCAGATAGTACCTTCTCCTTAGGGCATCTAGGTGGCACAGTGGATAGAGTGCCAGGCCTGGAGTCAGGAAGACATGAGTTCAAATCTGGTCTCCCACACTTACTAGCTGAGTGACCCTGGGCAACTCATTTAACCCTGTTAGCCTAAGTTTCCTTGTCTGTAAAATGGTCTGGAGAAGGAAATGGCAAACTACTCCAAAATCTTTGCCAAGAAAACCTCAGATAGGTTCATGAAGAGTTGGGCATGATTGAAACAACTGAACGACAACAACAAAATCTCCTTCCTGTGCTAAAGTTAGAAAGATACCCTGGGAAATACCATGGCTCCTACACGTGGTCTTGCCTTGGAAAAAGACAAGAAATGAAAGTTCAGCTGAGTTAAAAATCCAAGGAGAACACTCAAGAGGTTGTTTGGCATATCAGAAGTTGCATCAATGATAATAAATTTTCAACCATACTTCCCCTTCTTAAGTCATTTCAATATCAAAGGTCTGCAGATCATGAAAGAGTTTTAAGAATCTGACACCAACTCAAAATATCCATAGTCTGACCAACTTTTCCTCCCCCTGATTCTACCTTCTCTCTTTTATTTCTGAACTCTTTCCCTTGATTAGGACAGATGGCAAGTTGCTCTTGGCCAAAGACCTGGTGGTGTTATACAGAACAGTATGAATCACTGGTTCTTCCACACTGCTTCATTTCTCCTTCTTCAGTATGATTAATCCGATGCCGTTCTTTTTACCACTCAAAACTCAGCTAATTCTTCCTCAAATCTTTTCTCCATAATCCTCTTTGACATCCTTTGTCTCTTCCAACTCATTCTAACTTTGTTAGCTCTGAATGATCTCTCCCTGTTGCTGGTTGCTCCCTGTTCCTCTTCATTTGTGAGCAAAAATGTAACTTGCAACTAAGCATCTGAGAGCAGAAGAGTAGTACAGGTGGCACACAGTTTTTTTTTTAAAAAAAGGAAGTTGTGAAGAGAAAATAAAGTACTTGTGCCATTAGCCTCTAAAGTCTCGAAGAAATGCCCAGTAGTCCTCTTCAGAATATCCAAAATTCCTATCTATTTTCAAGGCTTCATCTAGTTAAGAGTAGGTTTTCAAGCATCAGCTTTTGTTAATCTTTTTAAAATTATTAAAATCTATGTGTAAATTGTTAAAAGTTTCCTGCTTTACTTCAAATATTGTTTTCTATTAATCTTATACGGAAACAAGTAAGAATTCATCTGTATTACACTGTCTTGCATTCTGAGTTCTTTACTTACATGTGAACATTTGGAATACAACCGATACTATGTGTGTGTATCTCTACCTCTGTCTACATATATTAAGCCTGACATCTCCTACTAGAATGGGCATGGAACCATATATAGCAGCAGGTACAGTGGTAATCTGGTTGACTTAGCTAATCAAAGTTAGATATTCCATACTCCAGAGTAGATTCTTTTTTTTTTTTTGCTTAATTATCCAATTTGTCTGTGTATATAGTTAGAATTAACCGAATAACTGCTAAATTTCCATTTACCTACTTGTGAATAGTAAGATAATGAGACTGATGCTACCAAACTACATGGCTAAAATGAATATTACTACACATATTATATGAAATATGAAGTACCAAAGTAAATTAATAACAATATTATTTATAATTAATATTATGACCTAGCATCAATCCAAAAATATATGGTGTGTTTGTGATATGACATGCATATGCATGTGTGTATGTACACACACATATAATATAAACATAAATGAAGGACATTTAATTTCATCAGCATAGAGGAGTGCCAGTTAAGAAACTTCCTTGAGCAATGGAGATCATAACTTATCTTTGCTCTGTTAGATAAACTTTAAGGTATCTCATGAAATTTAACAACTAGCTAATTCACAGAGCTAGTGAATACCAAAGGCAAGATGTTAACCTAGGTCATTCTAACTCCATATCTAACATCACAATATTCTCTCCATTATGATATGTGTCTCTGTGCTTGTCCCTCTCTTTCCTCTCTGAAGAGATCTGTTCTCAGAAGAAGCAAAATTTCACTTATGGACACAAGAGTAAATGCTTTTATCAATCAAAACACATAATGGGTATGAAGTGCACTAATTAAATACATTTATTTAATTTTAAACTTTCTTGAGGCTAAATTTTTAATCAAGAAAAATATTCAAAATATACTTTTTGAACTATATTTGGTGGAATTACAATATTAAATTTGAAGATACTAATTTTCTAAATTTAGTACTTTTCATTATTCCTTTTTGAAAGGTAAGTAAACACTGAATTTTAGTCATCTTAAATTCCTGTCAGACCCCTTTATGTTTGGATCCACTACAGAAGGAAGGTGTCAAAAGAAATGAAACTCTATGGAGTGTTTAGGGAATGTAAATATTTCTCTTTCTCTGCCCCAAGGATTTGTTTGCCCACATTTTGACAGTCCATGAAATCTTTGACACTGAGACCTGTCAAATATTAACAACTTTGCACTCTGCCAAACTGACTCATCATTTAGACTTTTATCTTAAAAAAAAGGAACTTTCATGTCGATCACTCAATCCAAAATACCAAAAAAAAATTGAACTGACTTAAAATGTTCTTTTTTCAGTTTGTTTTGTTTCTGAGGTTTAATAACTATCTATATGGCTTTTTGAAAATGCCAACAAGATTATGCTAACAAAATAAAAATATTAAGTTTTGGAAAGAGTGTTATTTTTGTTGCCTAAATATGATTATAGAATCAGGAAACTATTTCTATTTCATTCTAGTACATGCTCTTGTTGCTTTATGCTTAATACTATGGCATTAGTCCTGTAGAGCTGCCAGCATGCAATCTCTCACAGTTACAGTTGCTAAAGAATTATTTTATTATTATTAGTTCATTGTTTTGCTCAGGAACTTCCAGGGATGCTGTATGGCCTCTCCCATCAACCTTGAAATCTTTTGCCTGATGTTTAAAAGGCGATTCACCAATATTCCTTCTCATCTCTATCTCCTGCCCGCCCTAGCTTCCTTCAAGTCCCAGCTAAAATCCTAGCCTCCATAGGAAGCCTTTTGTAATTCCTCTTAATTCTAGTCCTTTCCTTTTATTGATTTTTTCTAATTAATCTGGTATATATCACATTTACATATTGTTGTTTTCATGTTGTCTCCCCTGTTAGACTGTGGAGCAGGGATTGTCGATTGCCTTTCTTTGTATCAGTAGTGCTTAACACAGTACCTGACATATTGCAGACACTTAATAAACATTTATTTTACTAACTGATATCTCATCTACTTAGTTTCTTTTTTTTTTTAAATTTTCCCTCATTCCTCCCCCTTCTGTCTAATAACTATTCTCTACTAAAATAAGAAGCCATGAAATTTTGGTTTGGTGACCCTTTCATAAAGAATTTGCTTCTTTTCAACAATGGAACCTTTAAGCATACTCCCTTGGAATAATCTCCCCCATCTAATTCATTACTTAATTTCTCTTTCTTTTAAAAAAATACAAAACAAAAAAATCGAGAAAAATCTGCTACAAAATTCAAATAAATAAAGATTTCCCTGATTGACTTAACTTTCCCCTAACAAACTATGTACAGTACAGTTGTAATATATTTTTCTAACTATGAGGTAGCCAGGGGGTAGCATATAGAGAGCTGGCCTCAGAGTCTGGAAGACCTAGGTTAAAATTCTGCCCATGACACATACTGACAAATGACCCTGGGCAAGTCACTTAATCTTTATGTGCCCCCAGGCAATGCTCTAAGAGTATAAACTGCAGTGCAGTAGAGTAAGTTTCTTCATTGGGATTCCCCTATACCAAACTGCAGGAACAGTTCCTATTTATCCATACCAATATGCTGCTTTGTAAGGTTTCAGTCTAATGGTTTCTCCTTTCAAGAGACTTAAATATTTTATACATATTTTGCTTTTAGCAGCTTATACATAGGCCAGTAGATGGTGAAACCTGAATAAATACACTGGTTTTCAGGTGAATACAAGTTACGTGCTCATCTAATAAAACTGATAGTCAGATTCTAAAAGTTCCTGTGGTAACTATAATTTAATTCCACAGTATCAATGTTGTGATGTTGATCACTGTTGATCACAAAATGCTAGTTTCTTTGAAAAAAAATAAAAAAATCTAACTAATCAGTAATTAAGAAAGGAATAAGTCATGGATGGTTTCATTAGTTAAGTTCTAAATTTTACAATATTTTCTGATAAAAATATGTATATGAAATTTCTTTCATTTAAAAAATGATATGGAGTGTAGCATCTATCTAGATAGATCTATCTAGACATCTAGATAGATCTAAATTTTGTTCTTACTCAACTATGGGACATTTTCTGATAACTGGAAATAATAAACTCTGAACTTTATCAGTTATTAAAAAATTACCTTTCAATGTTTGCATTCCTCATTCTAAAGGAGGTCATATTTCACAAGACTTGTCCTTCACGTTCCTAATTGAGTAGATTTGAGAAAATTATCCTGATTCTCCTATTTCAACTATGCCAGTAGAACAATCCCTCCCAATAAACTCAAAATCCTTCCCTTAATACATTCCTGTAAGATAGACCTTTGGGGTGCATGATTGAACTGCATTTTCTCAATCTGTGTAAACCAGAAGATTGATTACTTTGCAGTTTTATGTCATCAAGATCCTAATCTATTAAGAAACAAACAAGAATTTGCTATGTATTTTTTTGTGTTCAGTCTTGTATTTACTGTAGAAGATGAAGAAAATGTGAATATTCATGTTATTTAAAGCCCACCTAAAGTCATATATAGAACAATTTTTTTTTCTGTAGAGGCCTGTGATTTCTTTAATGTAGTAAACTCCCAGTATGGAAATTCTTTTCTCCAAAAGACTTAAAATTTAGGATTACAAAATCATTGATTTAAAGGTAGAAAAGTCCTTAGACAGCAATGATTTGGTCTTAATAGTTTTAGTGAGATATCTAGGTCCTTGAGAAATTGAATGAACTGACCTATAAGTACATATGACATTCAAAGGTATATAAGACAAAAAAAAATCCTACTACTAAAAGAAAATCTAAAATTCTCTTAGGAAATTATTTACGTCTATTATTATAGTAAAAAGAAAACTAGGTTAATCTGATATTTTTCCATTTGTGTTAATCTTAGATTTATAAATTATGTATACAATTCACTATAAGCATAAATGTATATGGGTACATTATTTCTGTGCCTAGGTAAAACTTACATCTTGATTTGACATGTCCCAATAAGGCCGCTCTCCATAAGACATTACTTCCCACATAACTATTCCATAGCTCCATACATCACTGGCAGATGTAAATTTCCGATACTGGATGGCTTCTGGGGCTGTCCACCGCACTGGGATTTTTCCTCCCTATTTTAAAAAGAAATTAGCAATTAATCATACCACAGTTATGCATAGAACATATCCATTGTACTCATGCCGATAAATCAGTGTCAATAAAAAAAAAGATTTATTAAGAGCATACTATGTGCAAGGTACTTTGCTAAGTGCTCAAAATACAAAAAGAGATAAAAGACAGTCCTTGTCCTCAAGGATCTTACAATTTAAAGGTGGAGAAAATAAGCAAACAGATGTGTACAAACAAGCTATATATAGGATAAACAGGAAACAATTTAAAAAATGAAGGCACTGGAATTAAAAGAAGTTGGGAAAGACATCCTATGAAAGATATTTTGGAACTTAAAGGAAGCCAGGAAGAAGTAGAGCATTCCATTTATAGGAGACAGCCAAAGAAAACGCCTAGAGACAGGAGGAGGATCTTGTTCTTGAAACAGGAAGGAAGTTATTTTATTGAAGTCTTTGTGGTGAGGTGTAATAAGACTGGAAAGGTAGATGGGACAGATTGTGAAGGGCTTTGAATCCTGGAGGCTATTGGGAGCTACTGATGTTTCCTGAGGTAGGATGAGGGTGAAAGGTGACATGGTTGGATTTGTGCTTTAGGGAAATCACTTTGTTGGCTGAATAGAAGAAGGACTGGAGTGCCAAGAGCCATAATATGATTGGAACTATAATACTATTTCTAATAATGTGGGATAAAATATAAAATGGAACCTCCTTTTGTGTCCAGTGGGATAAAATGTGGATCATAATATATAACTTCCTGGCAGAAGTGTTTTGAAGGTCAAATTAGATAGTGGATATGAGGGTACTCTGAAAATGGCTGTATTGATTTCAGTATTATTGATGATATTTAAAGTCACGCTCAATTAGTGAGGCAGCATGCTGTGTTGGGCAGAGAGCTGGATTTGAAGCCAGTAATACCTGAGTCTAAATCCCATCTCTAACACATACTGATTATGTGACCCTGGTCAAGTCATTTAATTCTAAGTGATCTAGGCAAATCTCTTAAGTTATCAAAGAGGATGCCTACCTACATTGGTAGAGAGATTTTCCTCATCCAGGATTCCCTACACCAATGGAATGGAATCAGAGGTCCAGTACCTATTCCTATCTTTTTATTACAATAGACTAGAGGATATTTTAATTGGAGGGAGGCTCACACACTTACATTAACATTAGTCACACACATGATAAAAAGTAGAAAAGAGAACAGTATCCACAAATCATCACTAATAACCTTAACAATCATCATTTAAGATAGAATACCTTCTTAATTTATTATGACTGTGAAAAAGTGGCCATTCTGGATTGATTTGTGAACATGCGTATGGTATTTGCATAGATATCCCTATAAAACATGATAAACACGTTTCTGAGTCCAAAATCATCTGGCTTGTTTAGTATTGAGTATATGGATTACTGGAAAACCAATTATTTCTCCAAAACAAGGAAAGCTCCATTATTTTAAAAGTATGTAGTTGGTCTTGCATTTCTAGGGTTCTATGAAGATTATTATTGCTGCATTATAATTTTTAAAATCATTTCAATTAATGAGGAAATATGGAGTATACATGCAGAATATGAAGGAAGGAGCGCAGTAATACACACACACACACACACACACACACATATTTTAAATTTCTTACAGTAGTTGTGTAGACAGCTTCTGGATCATCTTCTATAACTCGGGACAGGCCAAAATCTGACACTTTGCAAACAAGATTACTGTTGACAAGAATATTGCGGGCTGCAAGGTCCCTATGAACATAACCCATATCGGCCAAATATCTCATTCCAGCAGCAATCCCTCTCAGCATTCCTACAAGCTGAATGACTGTAAATTGCCCATCATGTTTCTGCAGGGAAGACAACAGTTGAAACCCAGTTAACTCGACTTTGATGGGGAAAATGTCATCATGGGATATTTTCTATATACTAACCCATCTTCCCTAGTCAGAGAGGAGCGATTAATTATTTATTGAATTCCCATACCGTATTAGACACTTGTAAAAGGATAAACTTAGAGCCTATCAGATATATAGACCGTATCCAGATAGCACAGAACATAATGGGAATTTAGCAATCACATGGTCACTGTCATAAACGTCAATAGCCAAGGCAGGTAATTAAAACTGAAAAAGCCCACCATGAGAATGGGCACAGCCAAACATAAAAGCTGTTAGAAAAAAACTGTTCTGGAGAATCAGGCACGAATGTTCCAAAATAGTATAAAGAGATCCCCTAAGATAAATGATATCTTATGCTTCCCATCCCTGACCCAAAAGTGTTGGGTTGAGTTATGGTAGTAGTTTTTTTCAAACACACATATTAATTTTTTTATTGACAATTCTTTCTTTTTAACTATCTAATACCTTAAGGATAATTCAGTGAAAGGGCAAAGAGGGAAATTCTGGTTGGTTTCTAAGTCTAATACAGCTCTATTACCAGACTTAAATGTATAAACACGGGAGTGGGAGGTAATGGCAGTGATTAGGTTGGATTATTTCTTGTCATTGATAAGTCTGGCCACTTAAATATCTGTGGCAAAAACGGATTTAGAGGAGTTATGATCTGGAACAGTCTTTGTGTTCTATAGCCTATAGGCCTGGTATGTATTCCCAATCCAGAAAAATTTATAGTCCTACGATTTCTTTTTTTGAGGCATGAGTTGTGGAGTGACTAAGGATGAAAGACCACCTCTGGGTTGTACTACCCAATCCTAAATAAAGGAAAAAAAATCTAAAATAGTGCAGTTTAGTAGAATAAAAAGAGCCCTGAAAGTGTTGTCAGAAGACATGAGTTTGAGTGCCAATTCTACCACTAACTAAATATGTGAAATGAGGGACATCGTTTAACTTGCCTGGGCCTCAGTGTTAATATCTGCAGGGTCAGGATAATGATACTTTACAGTTCATACCTCACACTACTGGGTCAGCAATGTTATGAGAAAAGCAATTTAAAAATTTTAAAACCAATACGTAAATGTTGGCTATTGTTATCATGATAATTTTAGTACTTGATCTTGTACAGACGGCTAGGTGGTACGGTAGATACAGCCCTTGACCTGGAGTCAGATCGGCCCTCAGATGCTTACTAGCTATGTGACATTTGTAAAGTCGCTTAGTCTGCCCAACTTAGTTTCCCCATCTGTAAAATGGGCATAATAGTAACACCTGCCCCCTCAGCTTGTTTTAAGGATCTAATGAGATGATATTTGAAAAGCTCTTTGTAAACCTTAAAATGATATATTGATGCTAGCTATTATTGTTGTTTTTATTACCATAAAAGAGAATTCTGCTGCCATTTTAGTCTGTAGTTGAAAGTTGACATTTATGTACACATTGGGACCGAAGGCATGTAACTAACTGTGACTAAAGAGTCAGAAATTATTTAGAACTTATTTATGAAACAAACCACATTACATTAAATTATTCTAAATAACTTGTACAGTATTTCTACATTTTCTGTCTTGCCTTTGTTTGTTGTCAGGATAACCAAAGACACTCCACAGTTACGTTGTGGTTTCTACCAGAGATCACTGCATTGCTTTGTCACTTTTATCATCTTCTTAGAACTTCCCCTGTGTTCTATTTCAGATATCTTTATGATGACTTCCACCATCCCGAACAAATGAAATGCTACTTTATAGCATGTGTTCATGTGTTCCCTCTACGGGGCTTCAGGTAATCTGTTCTTAACTTCAATATCTAGCAGTAATGAAAACCACTTTTGCCTTACCACATTGTACCACTTAAACGTTCAGAAAAGCTTTAGTTTAAGGCAGTCTCGTCCCCTGATGTTTAATCTGATTCTGTTCATATAAATTCCCGATCTGTTCATGTTTATAATGTTCACATTTTACACTGCAAAAAATAGTTTGTGACATTCAGTTGGTAGCATGCAGAGTCTATTTTGAAGTAGTGTGTATTTTAAGTTACTTACCCTAAGAAATGCATCAAGGGCTCCATTTTCCATATATTCTATTACAATCATGACTGGTTTCCCTATAAAGCAAGGGGGGGAAAAGGAACAGCACATTCTGAGAAACTGTAGCCTATGTTGGAAGTGCCATTGTGTGCATACGTATGTGTGTATAAAGCACATGTTGCTCCTTTTAGGGTTGAATAGCTGAAATATGAGTGTTTCTAATGCCTCCAGCACTGTTACTAAGCTCTAATAAGTCTTTAAATGTCTGCATGGAGCACGGTCATGATTCACAAAATTAAACCATACAAATCAAAATGTCAGTGTGTTTCTCTTGACTCCTGCTGTGAGAACAAAACTCAGAAAAAGCAACACTTCATATAATATATACAGACTTAAGAAAGTATATCTTTTTTTTTGCCTGACCTTTTTAGTAAAATGAAAGTAAAAAGTATATATGCATGTATGTATATACACACTTATAGATGTATGAATATATAATACAAAATATCTTCATTTCCTTATCATACATGCCCCTTTCCTATCGTTTCCCCTCAGGATGTAGTATAAAATAGGTATTGTTTTAGTTAGACATCAAGAGAAAATCCATTAAAAGAATGCAAATATGTTCCTAATTTAGATTTCTGACCATGCATACACCAAAGCAATTTCTGTCTTTCAGTCCATTAGTCAAGTAAAAGATGTAAGCAGTACTTACCCCTTGTGACAACCCCTTCTAAATGAACAACATTAGGGTGGTCAAACTGCCCCATGATGCTTGCTTCACATAAAAAATCTCGTCTTTGCTTTTCTGTATAACCAACTTTCAGGGTCTTTATGGCTACTGCAACATCTCTCTTCCCTGGGAGTTTCAAGCGGCCACTGCAGACTTCTCCAAACTCTCCTGAGGTAAAACAGTAGGCAGATACATGTAAATCTCTTCTCACTCCATGTCACATTCACTCTTTCAAAGTAAATGGAGCAAACTTCTAAATCACACATTTTCCTGTAAAGCAGCTATTTCTATTCAAAAGCATTTGCAAAGCTGTCTAGGTTACAATGGACATCATCCCTGCTGCTGGCTAATTTTATCCTCAGGTCTGAAAGTAATGCAAACACAATGAAGCCATTTGTGAAATGGAAGGTGTGAATTAAATCAAACATAAAGTGATTTAAAAAGAGGGACATTTTTGTCCACTCACACAACCTCACTAGCCTAATCTATGTGATAGGTCCTTATCTGATATAAACAATGGGTTATTTAGCAAAATTTTGAATTTTTTTAAGGTTGAATTTTTAGATTGGGTGCTGGTTGCATAAGAATCACTATAGCATATGAAGAAACTCTGAACATTGCCACTGTCACTACCTCCTCCACCGCCCAAAGATAAAAGCTAAAGCTTTGTTAAAGATCTTAACAAGAAGCCTGTAATTCATGTGTGCAGCTTGTGCCAGAAATCAGTAATCTGGTTTCAAGGCATCTATTATTTTTCATGAAATAGCATTTTACTAAGAAAAATTAAAGGAATTTTCTTTATTTGGAAGTAGCTGACTAATAGCCAATTTCACTACACACCTTGAACAATAAACGTATCTGTTGTATTCTCGTGCACACATGCAACAAATTTGAAATGTGAGGTCCTCAGAAGATGGTGGATGCTCAAAGAAGTAAATTAAATTTATATCACAGACAAATATAATTAGGGACTTTTTTTGGATTTTTAAAAATATGCCACCAAATTGTTTCCTGAGCTACAAGTTGCAGCTACTTTTTCATCATCTATACAACTCCAATGTTTTTAAGCCAACGGAAGAGCAAAAGTATATGAGCTCTTTGTGCCACATGGTTCACTTTCTCAAGATTTTTATAAGTGCAGGTTCATTGCTCCCAACAGCTTCAGTAAATGCAAAAGTTCTATACGTGAGGCATAATTATTTGCCTGTCATTATGATGTATGACTTTCGATCTCGGCTAAATGGAACAGCTGAATAAGGAAGCCACAACAGCCTTACCTGCGCCAATCACACGCTCAATTTTAATACAAGAGGCATCTAGCTCCTTGGCGAATTGATGGACAGCTCTATTTGGGTCCTCATAGGTTTCAGGGTCAATGTAGGTTTTGGTGCCTGGAAATTTAACTGTAATGATGTAAGAAAGCATGACTGTGATGAAGCAAAGCACTTATTGTGCAGTCAGCCCAGGAATTTCATTATGCAGAGTGCTCCTTGGAACAGTGAGCTTGCAGCCACATCACCTGATTCAGAGCAGTTTTAACAGACTACTTCAGTATGCTGGAGCTATAGGCAAGCTTGGGATCCAGCTCAAACAGGGCTAAACTGCATTCTTTTCCTAGTGAATGAAAAAAAAAAGATATCCACCAAAATATTCTGGCAAGCTTCTCATCTGATTTGGTGACTACTCAGATTCCCTGCTATCGTGGCATATTTTGCCATATTGTGAACGTCTTCCCTGTGTCCCTGATGCCTTGAAATTGGCTCGGGCACATTTTGGTAATTAAAAAAAATAGCAGGCAAAATGCCTATAATATGAAAATGAAGAAATTTAACTCGAAGTCCATTTACTTCTTTGACAACAATACTAAAATAATTTAGACATTTTCCTTTTGCTTTTTGGTTTATTTGTATATATATATAAAAAAGTTCAACCACTCTTGACATTTACATAAAATTAATACAAGATGCTAGTGGCTGTGATTACAGAATCAAAGAGGTATACACGAAAGACATACTTTGTACTCCAGCTTCAAGGGCAATTGAGGCCAGATCTACAGAGCACAAAGTGAAGTGTATGGCTGGGCAAATGACAAGAGAATTCAGGCTGCACTTCGGATCTAGTGACCAGGTATCAGGAATGGGGGAATTTTGGAGGAAGCACCATGGAATACAATTCCAGTGACTTTCTGTCACAGGGCTCTGGCAGATCTTAACTATTACATGGAAGGAGGCTATTGTCCTCCTTAAAGTCAGCCATATTTTAAACCACATAGGGCTTTAGGGATAAAAATCATCTTTAAATCATACCCAGTACATGCAGGTAACAAATAACGATTGTGACAAGTTTAAATTGAATCCATTCATAATCATGTGTTCCCAATCTAAGTGTTTGATTAAAGATGTAGATAAAAATGATTGGCATACCGTTTGGTCAACTAATGCAACGAAAAAAAAATTATGTCAGAACTTAAACAGTAGTTCCATTGTTTAAGGAAGCAACTGAACAATCTTTTAATTAAAGCTTAATGCTTTTAAAATAATGTATTTCCATACATATCATGCCACAACTTAAGTGTGTTTATGTCATCAAATGATATTAAGCATTTATTAAGTTCCTTGTGCATAGCAGGTACTTAATAAATGCTTATGGAATTGAATTAATTGTTTGATTTTTTTTTAAAAAAGATAAAAGCATAATGAAAAATGAAATAGAAACATATAAAGAAAAGAATGGAATAATTTTGAAACTCTAGGTTTGTCCTCATGGAGTTGATTGTTTATCCAAATTTGATTGTTATTTTTTTTTGCTGCAGTTTATAGAACTGACAGATGTTCGTTTGTCACTAAAGCTGAACAACAAAAATAAAACAAGAAGAAAAGAGGAAGACAAGAAGCAGAGAGAGAGGATAGAAAGAGAAAAGAGAGAAGAAGCAGGAGGACAGGGAGAAAGGGAGAGAGAGAGAGAAAGAGAGAGGGGAAGAAAACAATAGGTTAACCTCCTATATTGTGTTTTCAGGCAGGCAGATGGAGAATGAGCCATCCTCTCTCTCTGTCTCTTTTTTTTTGTGATAAGGGGCCTAGATTGGAGGTAACCTTCTGCATCTCAAATGTGTCTCTGATGGTTCTTTATTCAAGCTGTCATAAAACATTTTGACAGGCCAAAGCTATTTTGGCATGCCAACATGAAATACTGCTGGCTTGAATTCGAAGACATTGTTAGAAGAAAATGGTAGGAGGAAACAAAATGTAAATTGGAATTGCTTCACTTAAAACTCCTCCATTGTGTTTATACCTTTAAATGTAGCACTTGGGGCCATGGAAAGTTGAGAGGGTTTGAAATAAAAGACTGGACATTCTATTAAATCCAGTGCTCTAAAAGCCAGTTAAATGGTTGCTTTCAAGTTGCTGTGAAAATTCAATCTGGTGTCTTAGCACATCAGAAAATTGTACATACATAAAAAGAATGAAAAGACACCAACTTGTAAATAGCGGGTGACCCTAGTGCTGTACTTCACCCCCACTCTGGATACAGTCGTCAGAGTAAATTCAATGCCAGAATTTCCATTCAGTGATCCTGAACAAGTATTCTCTAAAAGGAGTGATTTACAAATATCCTAAGCCATCAATAATATCATATGCTCGCTGCTCTGGCAGATTTTTTTCTGGCTATTGGATTGGGAGTAACTGGATGTACTGTAACAAGTAAGAAAGAAATGACTGACGCAGTCTCTCAGCATTCTGGCCAGTTTCTGGGTCTCAAGTATAAGTGTGGGTGGTTTTAAACTGATTTTCGTTTCCAAAGAAAGTTAAACATTTGAAAACCAGAACCATTAACATTTTGGGCTGTCAATGAAAACTGGCAACCTCATTTTACCTATGTTTGAAGGAAATAAACATAATTGGTTTTTCCTAGTCCAAAACTGAATGTCAAATGTGAAATAAATGAATGGCATTAAAATATTAAAACTGGGCGATGACAACTCAGCATATGGTGTTTAGGCAACTGTTGGAATTCCAATTTTACCTCAGTTTCAAAATGCAATATTACAAGGAAACAAATTGAAATGCATCGTGTAAGTGATACCTTATTACTACTTTCCTTTTCTTAGTTACTTGAAAAAAATATTTGTTGCTGAGAAGTGAGAAGCCTCATTCTATTTGTGTGACACTGATAATCACAAGTCAAATATGAAAGGATCTGTTTTATCATGCCCTCTTCCCCATAAACAGTATCAAGTATATATGACACATTAAAAACTGAGATATTTTCATTTTGATCCTCTCTTTAATTTCTGGGATAGTGTTGCCCATGCTCCTTCCAGCTATGGAGGTCAGAAAGAAAAGCCTTCTTTTGAGTTTCCTAAGTGTTCTCTAGCTACTCAGAGTCTACTTGGGAGTGGCTGATCTGAAAACCAAACCAATAAAATTTTTTTAAGTACCTACTATGTGCCAGACTTTGGGGGGATACAATTACAAAGAATGAAGTCACACTTTCTGTTTCCATTGTACAGTAGCCACAACCCTTTCCAGGAGTCAATTGATAGAAGTTAGTTTTTAAGTGATCTAATATCCCCCTTTCTCTAAAAAGGGGGAACACTAACTATAGGTGAGTAATGGATCTGGCAAGTAGAAACTCAGACAATTAAAGGAATTAGATGAACACTATCAAAATGTTGGTTTCCAGTCTAGCATTTTCAGTTTTTTTTTAAATCATTAATTCCTCAATTAAAATAATAGATGCTACCATTTTGTTTTCACTCATGTATTGTTGGTAACCTTAAGAAACTTACATGGCATAATCTTGTTAAATACTATCCTACTACTTAAAACCCAATATTTAAAATAAAAAGTAATGAGAGATGTCATTTTTATGTCACTTCTTTGAGATCTGGCTTTTTACCATTATCGCTGGCCAAGCAATATAAAACAAGATTAAACCTTGCAGGGGCAAAGAATGGAATGGTAGAGCTATTATTTTATTTAAATGAAAAGAGGACACTGGTCTTTTATAAAACAAATAAAATTATTTGGTGTCAAAACTGAAATGAATTATATGATATGCTTTATTGGCATACTTTTATTTTTCTCTGGATAAATCAATAATTGTACGTAGTCTTATTTCCCATTTTTTCTATTGTCCAGACTATATAGCTAATTAAAAGTTTTAAATGATCTATCTAGCAAAAAAGAATGGCAAATTCTGGGCCCAAAATTTAAAAGTATCCAAAACTTCATGACTCCAAGAACATACAAATTTTATGGTATGAAAAGTAACCTGACATAATATACTGATATAGAAATATGAACTTTTATAATAAGATATATATATGTATATATCTCAAGTACACAAGATAGAAAACAAAGTAATTATGTGCCTTATTTTTCCTGTGCTATTTACAATAGCTATATATCTATCAGTAACATGAAGTTTACAGTAGCAAGAACAGAGAGCATCTTTGACCAGCTTAGCATTATTTGTGGGGTGACATGGTGACCCCATGTTTCCCAGTGAGGAGCTTGCCTGAGGAAAGTCACTTGGCCAGGCAGCTATCAATTATAAGATCTCATGGGGAATCATTAGGATGGTGTGACATACTTAGGCAAAACACCATAGAAGGAAAGAATGCCAAAGAAAAATAACTGCATAGCCTACAGGTGCATCAAATCCTAGGGAATGAAAGTGTTTATTTCAGCATACACTTTATTTGTTTTTCAACTGCAGCATGCATTTTTTTCCATTCCAAATTTTTCCATTTAAATGCTCTTGGAGCATTCATTTAAAGCTTTTAATTTAAAACCAAGTATGATGCTTTAGTAATTTTTTCCATGTAATTATTACCACTAATCAAGTCTCTATTATAATTTGGCTATGTATTAATAAAGAAAAGCCAAACACTTACAATGAAAGTAAAGCTCTTCATCTCCTTCTTGGTCAGCTTTGCTATAGCCACAGTGCCTAAAAAAGGGAGGAGAGGAAAATTTTTATGATCTAATATGGAGATTTTACTTTAGACATTCATATTTCAAATAGTCAAATCTTATTTGATGATTAAGTTTCGATAAAATAAAAAATTCAAGCAATGGACGTATTCTTCATCTATTCACAAGCAAAGTAAAATTTAGAAAACCAAATCCCCTCCCACATTACAAAATACATCTAATGATAGGGAGTTCATTCCATAAAGAAAAAAATGAATATATCACATTATATTAATCCTCAAAGCTCTGAGGCTCAAAAGAATAAAGTCTGATTTTTCTTCTCCAAATGAGTGATGGTTCTAAATTTTTCAACTGAAAAACACAATTATTTTAAATTTAGCACTAGGCTCACATCTCTAAATACTGTTGCTCGATTAGCTTCAAGACTAAAATAGATAGTTTTCCTAGGTACTTAGTATTGTATATGCAGAAAACATAACCTGAAGATAACCAAATGGGTTGGTTTTATTGCAAAAACCTATATAAGACATTCCCCCATATGACCAAAAAACCCAAGAAACAAAAACAATCCCAGGACCTAAGCTACTCCTCTACATTGAATGCATATCTTTTATCCTGCTATGATGAGGAACATTTTCATTATGATTTAATAATTCTCATATGTCAGAATCTAACAAGATACAGGTTGGCCCAGCTTAGAAAAGACCAAACGAGTTAAGCTAGAAATGTGTGCAACTGTGTGCTATACCTTCTTCCAATGATGAAGCCAAATACCATGAAGACCAGAATGATAGTTCCTGCCACAGCAACCACAGCTATGATAATTACAGGATTCTGTTCACTGGAGACAGCCGTGGCTGCAAAGAGATAAAAGTACCAGAGAATAACTCAAAAATATGCAGAAGCACTGGTTGGGTTAGATAAACCCTTATAAGTAAGAATCACAATAGTCTCTTTACTTGTCTATAACATAGGGGTTCTTAACCTGGGGTCTGGAGTCTATGAACTATTTCAATATAATTGATTTCCATCGTAATGTTATATATTATAAAACATCATTTTGAGAGGGGGTCCACAGGCTTCAGACTGTCAAAGGAGTCTTTGACATGATATTAGCTAAAGCAGCTAAAGAACCTAGATTGTCTTCTTGAATAATCACACATTTTCTGAGAGTTAGAAGGTCAAGAGACCCAGATTTTAAACTCTGCTCTGATGTTGGTTCACTGTGTAAACAGGGACAAATCATTTTCCCCCTCTTTGCTTTGTTAGAGCACCAGACCCAGAGTGAGGAAGACCCGAGTTCACATCGGGCATCAGAAATGATACTATCTGTGTGACCCTGGGCAAGTCACTTAACCCTGCTGGCCTCAGTTTCCTCATCTGTAAAATGACCTGGGGAAGGAAACGGTAAACCATTCCAGTATCTCTGCCAAGAAAACCCAAACGGTGTCACAAGGAGTTGGATACAACTGAAAGGACTGAACAACAACAAACATGCTTTGATTCCTCAGTGGTAAAATGGGAACAGAAAAATTAGCAATCAATTAGTCAACATGCATTTATTTACAATAGTATCTGGAATTTCTATAGCCATTGTGAGTTAGATATTTCAAATTTTTTTCTAAGTCATATAAAATACATGAGATCATTTTATTTTTTGATCACCACCATAAAATTAAAGCACTTACACAACCAATAAGGTCTCTAAATACATTTAAGATTTATCATAATTAATATGTATGGCTGAAATTTACCTTATATTTTTAAAATGTGCATCCTAAGTAAAATGATAGTAAACAACATTATGGAGGGAAACTATAGCCTATTTACACAACAGACTTTTTTTTTCCCTCGAAGCATTCTTAAGGATACTTTAGAAGCCCTCATTTTAATTAAAATGTAAATTTACAAATGAGAGATAACTGTATAGTGAAAAGAACACTGGGAGATACCTAGATACCTGAATTCTTGAATACCTAAAATTATATTTTGTACCTTTTCACAATTCTAAAATACAATTTACAGCAATCCTGATTTCTCTTTCTCCAACTGCCCCCAAAATTGAATAAGTTTTTGTTTTGTTTTGCTGTGTTCAATTAGGTTAGTTTAGGTTAGATTCAATAAGCATTTATTCAAAGCTCACTATGCTTCAGGCACTGTGTTTGGCACTGGGAATTACAAAGGCAAAAATAAAAGAGGAACAGCTCTATCATCATATTTTTCTTGTACATTTTAAATATTCAGGCCTCACTGAAACAATGGGGTAAAATAAACTTCATTTACCCACCAGAGACACATAAAGCAATAACTGATGAATGCTCATCCCATTGTAAGATACATTTTGAAAGTACTTCCTTATAATTTGCAATGCCAGGAAAATGAACTTGGTTTTCTTTTGAAGCAATCAACATCTGCACTCTGACGCAAGGCAAAGTGAATGGAAAATCCTTCACCCTCTCTGGGGGGACAAGGGACTGTGTCTCCAGATAGAGTAGGAGTAGCAAATTATATGTAATCTCACCATGCCTCACCACAGTGGGAAACATAAAGTTCTTTCTATTGGTCCTTTTTTTTTTCCTGAAAGTGTGATTCATTTGCATGCTCCAACTCTGTGAACTGCAATTATCTAAGGTCATGTATGCACACACTAGCAACAGGTATACCCTGATTGAAAATGCATCAAACAATGAAAACATCTTCTATCCCTGGTCTAGACACAGTTTCTGAACTGAGGTCATTACATACACTCTCTAATTCAGCACCTGCTGCTTTATTCCCTTCCCTCCCTCATCCCTCAGGGAACTGAACAGAAAAACACAACTGTTAAGCTTTAATCTCCAAATTATTACCTCTTGTTAAACAACTGACCAAAGACAACTTTCAAGCGTTTTGTGTGTTTTCCTCCCTCTTTCTTACTCTGACTCTTCAAATATATTTTGAGAGGAAGGAAAATGGAGGAGCTCTGTTCATGTGGGTGGAAAGATTTATACATATATGGGTTGAAATAATTTTCCACAAATCAGATTGTGTCCCATGAGCCTAATTCTCTGCTTGTCTTAGGTTCAATCCTCTCATTAGCTTCAGAAACAGGCTCCAATGAGAGATTTGGACTAAGATAAATGGCAAATTGGAATCTATGTGTCTTTGTTTATTCTTTTCTATATATAGTTAAGGCGGAGAAGTTTGGAAAAAGGTCTCTCAGCATCACTCACTTTTTGAATCAGGCATAAATATGAATTTCAATTTCTCCATATTCAACAACAGTGGCAAAAATTACAGTCTATTTCATCAACAAATTGATTTTGGAAAGGAAGTTTGGGATGTAGTGAAACTGCCTAATTTATAAGCACAACAATCATTTTGCTATGTACATCTTAAAATTTTATGCTTTTTCCCTGGAATGGCTGGTGAAGAGACTTCTGATTAACGGGTTATATGTAACATACAAATATACTGCCCAACTTCCCAATTTTCAAAGCATTAGGGTGCCAAAAAAAGAAAAAAAAAGAAATAAAGCTATACTGAGCACAATTTGTTTTTCCTTTGATTATAAAAAGCACTTTGGGATCTTGAAAGGTTACAGAGTGATCAAATATAAATATTATAGGTCACAGAATTTAAAGCCAGAAGGAACCTCAGTGGCCATGTAGTCCAATCTTATAATTTTACAGATGAAGAAACTGATTTTCCAGAAAAGTTAAGTCACTTGCCCTGGGTCTAATAAGTGATAAAAGAAGGAATTTAAATAAAATCCTCTGGGTCTCCAGCTAGTGCTCTTATACCAAATTGCTTTCTTGGATTGGACAACCATATTGGACATCATCTGTACTTATCCTATCATATGAAAAATATTAGGCAATTTTAAAGTTCGAAGGCCTCTACCTTAGGTATTATTTAGTTTAATCTCCCATTTTACAGATGAACAGAGATTCAGAGAGGTGAAGCAATTTGTTCAACATCAAGGTCAGGGTCATACCATTAATGGTTGAGTTGGATCAAAACTCCACTTTCTTGACTTGCTATGCAATATTCTTTATTGCAATTGTCTCAGAAATGCTTCTTAAACATAAGCTTGTGATACCAACTCATGGGTTTTTCATTTGTCTCATGAAAGTAGAACGAAAATGTTCCCAAAAAATCTATTTTAGCTTTCAATTGACTAGTTAAAAAACAACATTTCCACTTCTGCTTTAGGCAAAGTTGCCTGGTCAAAGCAAAATGTTTCTGATAGCGGGCATGTAGTAAGCAACAAAGACTTCCATGGCATATAACAAGATCAATACATATTTAACCAGCCGATCCTTTTTTGAATACTACTGTACAATGAAAAAGATATTCCAAAGGATTAACCTGAAGTATTACAATATCTAGAATTATTTAAAAACCAAAGAGTTCAATTATGCTAAGCCTATTAAATTTTTTAAAGCAGAGAAACAGAGATTATTTTGAAAAGTTTTCAACACCAAGGGTAAAACCAAGAAGAATTTCTAATTACCACTAAGGTAAGCCAAAGTTCAATTAAATAGACCTCATTTACCTGCTTACCCTAGGCCCCAAACAAATAAATTTAAGAATTTTTTTATTGTAACTCAATAAATATTGCTAATATAAGCCAAAGTATTATTTTAATAAGCCATTTTGTAACTCCTCCCCTCAAATTAGAGAATGCGAGAGAGTAGTTGCAACCATAGAACACATAAGAAAAAACTGCGGTCTTGCCTGACCAGGTGGGATACCTATTAAAAGGGAGTAGCATGTTGAAATTTGGAGCTTTGATGAATAGAGAGGAATTGGCATGAGTGATAAAAGTTAGATTGTAGTAACCTTTTTATTTTGCCAAAAGCCATACAAAACTATTTTCAAAACGTTTTAATAATTGTTTTAGTATTCAAACATATGAATCCTCTATCTATCTATCACAAGAAAAAACCCAATGATTTTTTCCCCTTAAAATGAGTCAGATATGGATCTTTATATCAATCTAAATTGCCTGCCTCAGTGTATGGCAATTTTCCATGTTTATTTTGTCTAGCCTACAGTTCTGTCTATCCTTCCTATTTTGCATATATTTAAAAAATATTCTTGTTCCTTGTCCATATTTTAAAACAACAATAAAAGGCTGGGAAGACCATTACTAACTGGCCACTCATTCTTAGCGAACAATATGGTTAGCAAAAGCAGCAAATTAGGGTTGGTTATGGGTTAAGGACTAAGAATATTTCTAAGATATACTCCCTCAAATTCTACAAAGATCTACAACAATAGAATAGATAAAACAAAAAGGTGAATAATATAAACTACATTAATTTTAATTATTTTTTAATTCTTCAATTTTCATAAAAATCAGAATCAAGATTCAGTTGTCATTTCCAAGAGTACTGAGAGCATCTACAAATATTTAACATGCAAAAACCTAGGCAGCTTCTGTGGCAACATGTGCATAGGGACTGTTCCTGTGATTTCACGGATAGAGTAAACTCCAATATACTCATAGAGAAGAATACAATTTTGTAAAGATAGGGCAGCCAATGTCAATTTAAGCAGGTGGCTCAGACTCAACAAAAGCAAGTCCCTCAATAATAAACAAACAAAAAAACCCCTGAACTTTAGCCCAGCATAATTCATAAAACAGAGGGAAAATGGGCCAAGTAAAGAACAATTCTCTCATATTCCTCCCTCCCCCAATTCCCAGCACCACAGAAATGCCCTTCTTAATTTCCAGGCAAGACAGTCATCCTGCCTCGAAAATCTATCAACCCTATAAATTATTATGAATGGATTAGTTTTGACTGCTCATTATCATGTTGCATGCACACAACTATTTAGTGGAAGGTATCGTTACTTTCCAGAATAATTTAGGTGTTTTTTTTAAAAGCAAATAAATTGGCTATTTATTATTTACTGATTGTTTTCAAAAATAAGTAGGGACTTAATTCTTTCAAAAGAAACAAAAATCTATTACATTTGTTTTTGAAACAAGTTTTAGTAAACCTTAGTGCTTCTACTTCCTGAGTGATCTTGGTTAGAATATTTCATTTCCTTGCCCTTTACTTTCCTCATCTATAAAATGAGAGGGTTGTTACCTTTACTAATCTCTAAGGCCCCTTATTGCTTTAAAGCTGATAATACTACATAATACTTCTAAAATGTCTAAATAAAATTGTTCAATGATGAAAAGATTTAAATTCACCTATTTTAATGGTTGTAATCTGGATTAAGATTAGGATGGTGATGTGGAAGATAATTAGGCTCCCTCTTTTTACAAGGTACCTAATCACCTCAGTTCACAGAGTTTAACGAATGCATCACTCTATGTGCCTTATGTATATTTATGTTTCAGGACTCAAGATTATGAGGGTGAGAGGGAGACAGGAGGCTCCAGTAAAGAGGTTAGAGACCAGGTTGAAGTACCTGAATAATGCCTACTTGTTGGTTCACTCTCATCTGTAATGGCCACAGGGTATGACAATGACCCACATATGTTCAGTATATCAATCCCACACTGAGTACCTAGTCTGAACAGAGCACATAGTGCTGCCTTGAGACAAAGGATTTAAAAGTTTCATGATATAATCCTTGTTCAAGGGGATCACAAGTCTCATTTAAAAACAAGGATTTCAATTATGGCTAAAGAAATTCTGCTCTGGGATTCTGACTAAATCAGCCAACCTTGGCTTCCCAGATTCTGAGTCGCATTAGCTTATGGATGACGTCTTATCTAATCATTAGATTCCATCTCTCCTCTCTCCAGTGGACATTCCACACGGCAGCCAAATTGATATTCCTAAAGTGTAAGTCTGACACATCATTCCCCTGCTACAGAAAGCTTCAGTGGGTCCATAGTATTTCTAATATAAAATAAAAAATACTCAGCCTGGTGTTTCTAGCCCTTCACAATCTAGCTCCAACCTCTCTTTCCGGAGTGGATTCATGTTGCTTCCTCCAAGTAGACTACAAGCACTTTGGGTACAAGGCTCTTTTTAGTTTGTCTTTTTGCTCTACCACCCAGCACAGTGGCTAAAAAATGCTTATATAACTAAACTGAATATATGACCAAAGAAACCAAAATCTTCCTGGAAACAATTGTTCATATGAAACCCCTCCTTGGTCCCCTGCTTAAACTCATTTAGAAGTTTTGACCACGCCAACTGCAGACAAACTGGCTCTTCAGTTCTGCATTGGTCCCACTGGCATTTGTTGGCATTTCTGGCAATTACCAACTCTTACTGTTCCCTAAATCCAGAGGGCTAATGAACTAAGAGAACACAAACTTTTTTCTGCAACTAGCACAAGAACCATCCACACACACAGAATCACAAATACACATCTCACAAAAAACAAAAGGTAGATTATATGTGAAAAGAAAGAATCCATACAATTTCTTCAGGAATGTTTCTGATTCTCTTAAGCATAGAAGCCATATATCTGGCAGTGTATTAGATGCTATAAATTTAATACCATGTATTCTATGCTTTGAATTCTTCAGAATAAAGTCTATACATATATCAAGACAATGACCTCTTTGGTAGGGAGAAACTTCATCTTTTTTTTCCAATTCCCTTGAAAATTCTTCAATAATTCTGTTTTTTGAAATTCAGAATTTATCTTTATAAACTCCACCCTTTTCAAGACAGGGAAGGCATAATTATTTTGTTCTTAAACTACTTTACATATCTTCTGAAAAGATACTGATACTACTGCTATTTTAAAACAGCTATGATTTATTGGACAAAACTAAAAATTCTCTTTGCCATATAAAAGTGCATAATTTACTCTGAGTGGTATCACAATACATTTGAAATTTTGTCTTCTTTTTTACTTTACAAAGACTATATATAAAAATGGCACAAATGAAAATTGATCCTGATCCTCACTATATATTAATCTTTGGAGATCGCATCAGACTTAGAGGGTCAGAATCCAAAGCTTTGATGGTAATTACCTTCAAACATTTTACCTGTAGCTTCCTCTAGTGTAGCAACATCAAGCCTGGGACTGTAATTTCCATAACCAGCAGCAGTGAAAGCACGAATCTGGAAAACATACACTGTTCCTGGTTTCAGGTTATTAATGGAGGCTGAAGTGGACTTGGTTTTTACTGTCGAGTAGGTCCGTTCCCTTTGATCCTAGAAAGAATATTTACAGGGTATATTTAATTATTGTTGCAAACAGGCAATGTGACAATTCTTGCCCATTTATTTCAATTTGCCGTATTGTTCTCATAAAGACTACACAGCACCCTGTGGAGTGTTACAACACTGCTGTTTCACTAAGGTGTTCCTAAGTTGATATAAAATGTAAATGGCAAGCACATGCCTTTAGTCATAAAATTCCAGAGAGAAAATGAGCACTTTATCCCAATGATGAAGCCAAATCTAGCCATGATTTTTTTTTTCCTTGGGGGCTTGTGTGGGTGTGTTTTGAAGAGAGAATATTTAGCTACAAATAGACTCAAATTTTCTGTGAGTTAAAACAAGGGAAAATGACTCTCAGTAGAAGGAGGGCCTTACAGCTATAATATCATTTTTAAATGTTTTTTTTTCTCTCTTAAAGGTCAATAAAAGCAAACTGATTATGTTTTCCTTTAAACATGAAAAATATTTTAGGAATTTTCCATTAGTAACCTTTACTGATCTCTTTTTACAAGTTTCAAAAGACGATTTTCATGTATGTCTTTAGATATGCTCTGGAACAAAATTGGTCACAAGTAATACAAAGTAATCCTTCACAAGCCCTTTCAAAATACATAAATGAATAAAAAAGCAAGTGAAAACTCCCTACATGTATGCCTGTCCTTTGGAGCTAGGTCCCAATGAGTGTGAAAAACAAATCCCCTGAAGTAGTGAACTTATTCAAAATCACACTACATATTTCCTTTTGGCGGGAACTAACTACCGTATTTTACACGCCATGATTATAAATTTGAATACTGCAAATTCAAATATATCTGAATCATTTCAGCATGTTCATTATTTGTATTAATTAAGACTTAGCTGTACTTAATGGAAGAAAAATGTTACTTAAAAATCTACTTCATTTCATTAGCTAATCAATCAGGATTTTTTTGAGACTGGGTCTCTCTATCTCACCTAGGCTGGATGTGCAATAGCCATTCATGGTCCTGGACCTATTGGTGATTTGTATGGAAGTTTTGAGCTGCTCTATTTTCAACCTGAGCTGGGGTTTGCCTCTGCTTAGGCAATGGCCCCAACTGGTGTTGGACATATTGCAAACCATCTGATTTGCTTTATCCCTACTACAACTCAGAATTCCCAAACTCAAGTGATCCACCAGCCTCAGAGTTCCCAGTGCAAGAGTCTATGGGCATGTGCCACCAAAACCAGAACAAGTTCACTTTAAAAATAATACATTCTGTATTTTTGTCACGCTTATTTTTAAATGTGGCAAATGTCACTTAATGACCTTTAAGTGTATGTGTCAACAATATCTAAATATTTTTTCCCCAAGTTCCATAGAAACCATGTTTTGGTAAAAACAGGTCAAAGGTTATACTTTTAGCTGCATAGAAGTGAATCAATATATGTGACAGAAAAACAGGTAGTTCTTGAGGGAAAATTTCTGCCAAACAATCCATTCACCATTTTATAGATTTAACTAGGTTTAATTAAGCTAATGTATATTTCATAGTTGGTTTATCATATTCATCTATGAAACAAAAAATAAGTTATTTGTCAATGTGCATCCCTTGAATGAAAAGAATAGGAGGATGTATTACATTAGAATATAAGGCTGTAAGTTTATGATGCTCAAATATAATGTAAAAAATTATATTTCCAAGTAAAAAACATACATCAAATTCACTTTGAATTTTGTTACTCTGGATAAGTATTACAACTAATTGAAAAATAGATTTTGCAAATAAAAGAATAAACACCGAAGTCCCTCTAGCTGATTCTATGAGGTCAGATTGTCTTCACAATTAGTAAGGGAGACCTTCAATAGGTAATTTTTGTCAGGAGAAACACAAAGTAAGAAATAAATGGCAAAACAATACCATTTAAATGTTAGTCTTTGATAAAAAATTTCTTCACATCCTAAATTCAACAATAATTTGTGGTTGAAATAGGCTGTCTTCAGTTACTGAAATAACTTGTTTATTTATTAAAAGAGCTCATTTTTCAGCATCCTCATTCCAGTTTTGTTAAAAAGACACACTGGGTATTTGTGTATAAAGAGATACAGCTAAATTAGGAAAGGTAAAAAGCAGCTCAAGTTATCAGTTTTCTAGGTTCTTTAAAACTCTGTCACTTATAATGAATAAATACAGCAGTCAATTATTGGGTTTAACTTTATTCTATAGTTACTAACTTTTTTAAAAAAGATTTTTTTTTCTGACAATACCAACAAATGGGAAACATTTTAAAATTTCACATTTTAAAACTACAAATATAAAATTATTTTAATGCATATAAACAATACCAATTAGATCGCATATGTTACATTTATATCACCCAGTTATCCAAAATAAAATATTAATAGGCTGTGTAGCCCTGTGTACATGTGTTAGTTGAATTCTACTAACAGAGCTATTTTGAATTAAGAAAAAATAAATCGTTATACTAGCCAACAACTGGATACTTGCTTTTATAAAATCAAAGTTGTTTTGATATTAACATCATGACTTTATAACTTTTTGAACTGTTTCTCTGCTATTTGACAGGTACTATATATAAAATTTGAGAATGGACTGACTTTTACTCATGGGCTTTATTGAAAAAAATTCCCACAGTGACCACTTCATATATCGCCAAATTTCAGCCATGATTAGTATAGGAAAACAACAGGGTTTTAGTTCTAGTAATAATATAAAACTTTGTGTTAAAAAGCTTTTAAGTCAATAGAAAGATCTAAAAGAGCCCAGAAAAACACTTTGCATTCTCCCTCACTATTTTTGTTTGTTTTTAGTTAAAGAGGTAGCTAGGTTCTTTTTTATATTAGTTCACAGCTACAGCACAATGCAATATATCAGAGTTAAGGACCCATATAATACCATGAAACAAACAACAAAAATTAAAAAAGGAGAAGGTTGGGCTAAAATTTCCGTGTTACAAAAACATGCTGAATCGAATTCTTTTAATAACATTAAAGCTGACTAGAAAAGTATGCTATCAAGTAGATTATTTTCATTTGTGTAATATACAAATATAACACACAGAAATTATAATTATAATAATTAACCAGAGAATCTGGGAGATGGTTATTAAAAATGGGTAAAATTAACTATGAATTTTGAAGTGGCTCCAAATAGATGGCTGACAGATAATAGTTGGTATAATTACCAACTTTTGTCTCTGATAGAGCCGGCTGACATGATGTGCACAGCACACCGCTGTACATTTTAGCTGCTCTTAGCACTTACTTTCTCGTAATACTTGATTTCATATTCAGTGATGACTCCATTGGGATGCTCCGGCTCCTGCCAGGAAAGCTCGACGCTCCGCTGCAGCACTCTTTCCTTCATTACTCCACTAACTTGCGAGGGAGCTGTTTGGACAAGATGTGTCAATAAACAATGAGAAAATTCACTGGATGCTTCAAATCAAATGTCACAACTGATCAGTCCCATGCTGTGCCAGTTTCATTAAGGTAAAAGAAAGCACCTTTTCATAGCTCACAATTCAAAAGCTAATGAATATTCAAACAGGACCTTATTACTGTTCATAAACCTTAATAGAAATTTAAATTAAAGTGCAAACAGCAGAAGATAGCATTGTTCAAGTTAGTGAAAAACTGAAAGTGATGGGGATGAGAATGGCAATTAAGCAAATGAATGCTAATTAAGGCCAGAAAATGATTTCAGATAAATCTCGTGATAAATTAAAACTACAAATATTTATTGCACATGCTCCTGCAACGAACTTTTAAAAAGCAAAAACCAGGGTCATGCTGGGGAATTCTTGTAAGCAGTTACTTTAATTTCCAATCCAGAGAATGACCCATTACTTATTAATGTTTCTTTTGTAGTACTATTTAGAAAATCCCAAAGAACCTGAATTGTTATTATAGATAAATTATGGCCTCATCCAAGTCATCGTCAAATACCTCCCCCTTTTGTAGGGTGGTAAGGTTGGGAAGGGTGGGCATAGACTCCTGCACTGATACAATTTTAGACCCGCCTCACTGAGGCTTCGTGCTTTGGCAATGGCGGAACAAAACACGACCTTCCTCTTTCCCTCTCTTTAGATAACAGAATGCTCATAGTATTTTCCTTCTAATTAGTGGTGTACACTTCTCTCAGTAGCTAAGACTCTGGAATATAGCAAACTAATTTGCTCTGTCTAATTTGCTCAGTGATGATTAACTAGTTGTCTTCTCTGTCTAAACGAGAGAATGAAGTGCACTGGCTGAATTTCCGTGGGGTCATTATGTTTCATGTATCACATTCTATCTCATTCTGTAGAATATTTTCAGGCTGTTAATTTAATTTTCAGATGTCCAAAATCATTAACGTTCCTGCTGACAGAAAAACAGTTCGACACGGCCAAAGCTATCTAAGATTGCTCCCCATGTTTATCCCTTTGGCTTTATTTTGTTTCTTTAGTGATAGCTCATTTTGGTACCTAGAAAGCATAATTTTCTGCTTCCTTCTGGTCTTGCCTATCTTGAGGGAATAACAGGCAAGATATATGACTCCCATTTCCCCTCAGACTACATTTAACAATAGCATAACTAGGGCAGATTAAGTGGGGCAACTTTCCCTGAAGGAGATGCTGGGATTCAGTTACTCAGTAAACTATGGACTGACTGGAGAAGTTTCAAGAGTTGCTAATAAAGCAAAATGCTTAATACTGGACTTTATTTTCCTGTTAAATTTTCAGTTTGGATCTGCTCCTAAAGAGAACTTGGCTCGAAGACATAATAAAATATTTGCACTCAAGGCATGCTGTCCTTTGCAGGAGATACAGGCATCATCACCGTGCCTCTTAGGACTCATATCCACTTTCTTCCTTAGGAAACTGAAAAAGCAGCCATGTGTTACCAGGCAAGCTAAAGAGATAGGACACACAGAAGCAGAAAAAAAGATGGGGAGGTAAGAAAACCAGGGTTCAAATTCTGACCCTTCCAACTATACTGTGTCACACTGGGTCCTATCACAACCTTTCCGAGGTCTCAGTTTCCCCTTCTATAAATGGCAAAAACACTATGGCTACCCTGTTACAGAACTGCTCTGAAGATCAAATGAGAAAAGTACATTGGGAACTATTTTTTTAAAAAAAAGACATAAATGTATATATAACGCAGTCTATAAAAGCATACAGTACATACAAAACTACCAAGTAGGAAGGAAACACATTTATTAAGCACCTACTATATGCCACGCACTACATTAAGCACTTTATAAATAACTCATTTGATCTTCACAATAACCCTTAGGAGCTGGTATTATCATTACTCCCATTTTACAGTTGAGGAAACTGAGACAGATAAAAGCTAGTTGACTTGTCTCTTATATACACGCAGCTACTAAGTATCTGGGGCCAAATTTGAAGTCAGGTCTTCCTTACTCCAGGCCCAGCACTCTATATACTGTGCCACCAACCTGACACAAATCATATATCATAGTACAGACACATACATGTTTTTGGTGGTGAAAGGTAGAGCAAGTAGCTACAGAGTTAACTGATTTATTGGTATAGGAAATTCCCAGGGAGGAAAGTGACTCACTCACCTTTGGTCAAATAATCTGTATATAATACAGCTGACAATTGAACCCAGGTCTTTCTACACCAAGGCCAGTACACTACTGATTAAATTATTAAACTGCATCTCTTTAGACAACTTACGATATCTACTTTGTTTTCAAAACTTTTTTTGGCTTAAGAGAGAAAATTGTAAAAAGAAATTTAGTGTTATTTAATAAATTGACAAAGCATTTAATAATAAATTAAGGGGGGTGTGGTACTACAGCCACTACAGGGCATGGTCTCATGAATATTCACATATTAACAAAAATAGGATACACAGCATGATACTAGACTGTATAGTGCTAGACCTATGACCAAGAATACCTGGGTTCAAATCCTACCTCTGACATTTAGTGCTTATATGACCCTAGGCAAGTCATTTAAACTTTCCATGGCTCAGGCAATAACTTAAAACATACCGTTTAAAAATTAAGTGGGATTGAAACCACAGATCATCCGTGGGTTTGTATACACATTTTTCTGTATCAGGGGTGGGGAACCTGTGGCCTTGAGGCTACATGTGGCCTTCTAGGTCCTTGGGTGTGGCCTTTTAACTGAGTCCAAGTTTTACAGAACAAATTCTTTTATTAAGGGGATTTGTTCTGTGAAGTTTAGAGTCAATCAAAGGGCTGCACTTGAGGACCTAGAGGGCCACATTCAAGGCCGCAGGTTACCCACCCCTTTTCTACACAGTAGCCATAGATTGTAAAATGAGATAACATTTTAAAATGCTTACTATGTGCCTGGCACATAGTAAAAGCCATATGACTGTTAGTTATTAGCTATTATTAAGAAACTGGGATGCTCAGACAGTTGTTCTGTTCTAGATAGGATACAAACTATTTGTTAGTTTGGAAATGATCATGCTGTGATTCTTGGGGAGGGAAGTATTGTGTGTGCACCTCTGTTTTCCCAAAAGTGGTCATATAAAGTTTAACAAACATTCTATACATATATATGTATATATATACATATATATATATATATATACATAAATTATAGAATTGTTCTGACATTCCAGTTTGTGAAGAAGAGAGGAAGAGAAAAACAGTATGGGATATGTATTTAGTAAGGTATAGCAGATCTAAGTATGATACCATAAGACTGATAACCATAAATCACATTGAAATACTAGTCTCATCATTTTGTTCTTATTCTACCTTCTCAAAGAGACATTATAACCAGAATTAGGGCAAATCAAGATCCAAAGAAAAGGAAGAAGGAAAACGTAGCATTTGAAGCAACCCACTGAGGTATTTTCGGCATGTTATTACTTGAAGAGACAGTATCACATTCTTGGCTAACATTACCTTATTGTGTAACAATAGACAATATCATATTTCTATAGTACACTAAGGACACATCTCCAGGCAACTGTATACCTCATTTCCTGTCTAAACATATGCCTACTTCTTTTTTTATCCCCTGTCGACACAACATCTAGTCCCACGGTAGAATAGGGTAGACAGGCAAAAGCAACAGCACATGTCACATAAGGCAGCATCACTTGAACAGGAGGAATTAGAACTTTACCTTTTATCTTCTAAAAAGTCCTTCGAATATGGTATTTAGCACGAGAAAAATGGATTTTTCACTTAATTTTAACACTTAAAAACAGAACTCTGTTGGATTTGACTAACAAAAACTCCAAGTCATCTGGGTTTTAAGCTGGCCATTATTTTCTAGGGTAGGATGTCCAGAAAGTTTAATGCAATGGTACAGGATCCAAATGAACCTATAATCCCTCAGCTATTATCCAGAGATAACAAATATGTACCACATAGGACGTGTTCAACTAATCTTGGAAGACACGTGCTCATTAGGCATGTGAAGATTTATATTTGGAGCCTTAAAAGGTTAATTTTTGAAGAAGAAACTTGCATACTTTTATAGCCCTGTGCACTCAACTTATATACAAAGGTCAAAGACCAATGTGGAGTCTACTCATTTAAATCCAGATTTTTTTTCCTTAAAGAGGAAAAATGTCAGACATTCCATCACATGACTATGAAAAAACATAGTGAAAATAAAACCTAGTAAAAAATTTGACCCGTGGGAAAATAGAAAACTCCCCCTTTATTGTGAGTACGATACATATAGCTAGCTAGCCTAAAAGGCATTTAGCGCTTACTATGTGCTAGGCACTGTGCAAAAGTTGCGCATGCAAATACAAGCAAATAAGTACTGCTACCTTTAAAGAGCTTAAATTCGAATGGCAAAAGATACGAAATAACAGGAAGCTAGAAGGAGTGGGGGATGCACTTCGAAGTGTAGACAAAGCACTCCAGGGACTAAGTCACGTGCTTGATTTCCAGGATGGCAGTGGGGTGGCAAGGAGGCCAAAGTAGAGGAAGAATAGTGTAGTTCTAGGCTAGATTAAGGAAAAAGTTCACCCCTCATAACTTGGTGTTCCAGTCATAGTGAAGGCAGATGGGGTGGCGGGTAAGGTTCATTTCTATTATTTTCTCACATGATTATCTTCAGTCAGTCAACAAGCATTTACAAATTAAATATCTTGGCATTTTAGGACATTCTCATTATTAGCACGGTTCAGTGAAAGACCACTTTACTAGGAGTCAGAAGTCTTGAGGTCAACCTGCTCTGTGGTTTACCAGTCACATGACTTTGTGTGATTCATTTAAACTTACAAGAATGTGGTTCCTCATTTTTTAAAACAAGAGGATTGGAACAAAGGAATCTATAAGGACCCTTCCAGTTCCAGTGTTATATAATTTTAATAAAATTAGTAACTAGACATCTTTTAAGTTTTTTCAAGTGTTCAGACACAACTGCATAAATCATTTGGATTTCTGCTAGTATTTTTTTTTCTGCCAGGAAAAAAAGAGATAGGCATAAGAACCATGTGCGTTATTCTATAATTGGTAAGTCATGTAGCCACACTTTGAAATAGAAGAAAAAAAAACAGACTGTATAGTCCTGAACTTGTGATAAATAGTGCCTCAGAAGCTAGAAATATCAATTTTCAAGTCGAAAATAATGAACTCCCATTTTTAAGAGAAAAAAAAAATTTAAACAGAAAATTTCCCAGGTTTTATTTTCACCAAAACAGTAAAAATCACAAAATACTGTTCTTGACACTAACCAGTGGGTGATATCCCAGGAAATGGTGAAGTATAGTATTTAGTTTGAAACAGTGAAGGAAAAAAAACAGTGATCCCTTCAAACACTGTGCTAAGATATGCTTCTGAATTTTTGGGGAAAAGTAAGAAAAGTACTTCTGGTGGCCATGATGCTAAAAGAAAGAACAAGGCTTTTACTGGTCAAATGAAATATAGTAAAGTACTGACAGAACGGCAATATTGTCCATACGAAGGCAGAAAACATCAGCTTTAAAAGGAAATTAATGTCTAGTAAAATTTTTGTTAAAGAAGAGCATTTCTATGTGTAAAGACATTTGGTGAGCACATTGTACATGGTATTTCTGATTGGAACTTTCCTCACTTGTGGAATGAGCCATTAGGGTGACTAACTTGGTGTGTATATATGCATAATACATACTTGCACATATACACACAAGGATGTGTAATATATATATATATAAATATACATATACACACGTATATAGTTATATATATATGTACCTTCAGCTACATATAAATATACATACATAAAACTGTAGATATAGGTAGCTGAATCTAGTTTCCTAGGAAGAGAAATGGATGAAGTACATGGGAATAGGAAAACACCAATGTTTCGCTAATAGTAAAAAAAAATGTCAATTTGTACGGAGTCACTTTTAACTGATAACAACTCAGCTGATTTAAGTAAAGCTCACAGTGGTAAGCTCAAAAAACAATAATTGGCCTACCATGTGAATAAAATATTAAAATACATATGAATAAAGGAAAGGAAAATGGATTCAATTCATATATAGAAGAAATTTAATTGACAGGGGGCAATATTATTGTACTGACCACTTTTTAGCACCAAAAATTTAACTAGCTATATTTAAACTTTAAATATCGTCTTATTCAATTCTCTGGAATTCAAATCCAATTTACAGTGAAGGGAAAAGTTGACAAATGACCTCCCCAAAATCCTCTTGATTTTCAGTGTTCTATCTGTAGGATGCTAAAAATGCAAAGATAGAAACAATACCAAACTTCTAAGACATAAGGTGCCAAATAGAAAGTGAGTTAAGCAATAAAGAGCAAGTGAAAGAATGAATGATTTGTGTAATTAAAAATTTAGTATAAAGAAGCTAAGTCATGGAGGGGCAAACGAATTTACAGCATGTTGAAGCAATATTTGTTGGATTCTTGCTTAGTTAAGGCAAGTAGAATGTGCTCCTGAAAGAACCATCCTGATTGTTGTTAAGAGAGGCAAGAAGGAGGGGGGGAGTTATTCCAACTTCATGTCTAAAACAATCAATTACCATTTCCAAACATGTCAATTAATAGAAATGTTAAAAAAACATTAAAACTGTTATTTTAAAATTGAATTGATCCTAAAATCAGTCAACAAGAACCTATAAAATCCCCAGCATTCTGTTAAATGATAGGGATACAAAGAAAGGCAAACATTTTGACCTTGCTCTCAAAGCCAAGCCACTCACATGGCAATGGGGGAGAGAACATATAAATAATGATGTAATACATTTACATCCACCCATTCAAAGGTGACAGAGGGCAATTCTTCCTTGGACAGGGTAGGGACATTGCAGGCTATTTCTACGGAGGGATCCTACCTGTCCCTCCTCTTTAAGATTACTGTCAATGCATCCCAACTGTCCTCCATAAATATGGAAATTTCAGCCATCTTTTGTTGACATGGAATGAGGTTTTTCAGATTCCGGATCCCATCTTTATATTTTCATGCCACATGTAGGTGAACCATTTTATATTACATAATCCACACACCAAATCATCTAATACATACATACACATACGTGTGTGTGTGTGTATATAGAGAGAGAGTAGACAGAAGATAATCTCATAAGGAAGGCAAAGGTGGCAGAGGAGGTGGGAGTTGATGAAGACTCCTGCAGAAGATGATCTGAGCTCAATCTTGAAGGAGACAGGGTAAAGTAGGAGACAAAGTTAAGGAGGGAGAGCATTCCAGGCATGGGGGACAACTGGTGAAAGGCATTGAGGTGGAATGTCTTGTGTAAGTAACAGCAGTAAGGCTAATGTATTTGGAATGTAGAGGGTGTGGAGGTGAGTAAAGAGTAAGAAGGCCAGAAAGGTAGGAAGAGGCCCAGTTGTGAAAAACTTTAAGTACCAGAGGATTTTATATTTGATCCTGGTGATAATAGGGAGCCACTTCAGTTTACTCAGTAGGGAGATGACATTGTCAGGCCTACACTTTAAGAAAATGGTTTTGGCAGCTCAGTGGAGGGTGGACTAGGCAAGAAAAATTTGAAGCAAGGAAACCAACTAGGCAACTACACAAAACTTAGCTGTTACACATTTATTCTGTAATATACGGGAAATTCACATAGAACCTGTTTACTTTCTAAGAAAAACTAAGAATTCAGTTACTAGTAAAGTAACTTTAAACTTACTGTACATAATCAAATATATGAAAAAAATCTAGGTAGAGTATAGAGCCAATTGGGTTACAAATATGAAATGAGAGCTTTGTGTATTTGTATCCTGACTAGAAATCACCCAGCCAAGTTTTGATATGATTTTTATTAATGTATGTTCAGTTTGGGAATAGAAAATGCAACAGGGATGTTCAAATTAATACTTTCCCTATTTGGACTTCTAAGTTTCTATGTGTGATAGAATAACTTCCTTGAATGGCAGAAAAATAACATGAAGATGGTCTAATAAGACATCTTTGTGAAAAGTGTGTGCTGCATGCAAAGAATCATCTATTTCATTACCTCTGACTGACAAGGTGGTTTTAGTTCATATACATGATTAGTTTGAAGATAATTATTGAATTCTTTAAAAAAAATAATTAAATGTGATTTCCTCAGTGTAGGGAACTTTTGATTTAGAAACTTCATCAACCAACAAAAATGAATACCTCCTCTATAAAGAAAAATTTTAGCTTCTTAGGGGCACTGAGAAATTAAGTAATTTGTGTATGCTCACCCACCAAGTATGTAGAGGCAGATCTCGAACGTTAGTCTTCTCAACTCCAAAGATTAGCCTCTCTCCACCCTCCCTCGCTGCCTCTCAATTCACTCTACTAACCAGAAATATTTGTTTATGCTGCATTGAGGATAGTACTTAATCTCTCATGACTGAATGGCAGTGCACTGTTACCTAGTGTAGGCAGATAATACAAAGAAAGATGAAAGAACAGGAAAAAGAAACACTCATGTTATTTGGAAGTCCAATCTCCTCATCACATATTTGATGAAAACATTTTTAGATTTTACTGAACAGCTAAAGCATTTTCATGCATTCGGATTAATCATTCTTTAACTTCCTAATCTTATACTTGGTATTAATTAAAAATCAGATGTGTGGGGAAATCTGCTAGTTTCATCTTTACTTTTACCTATTATACTTTTAATTATATTTTAAATAACATTTTTACATATTTTAAAAAATTATATTTTACTTATAATCATAAATAATAATTTCTTATTTTTTTCCAAATGAATTTTGTTCCAGATTCACCAGCAAAGGAGTAAGCAGTATGAAATATGCAAATACTCATAAGATATGAAATATAGTAGGAACAGAACAGGACTAGGAGTCAGTAGATCTGTGTTCCAGTCTCATTGGTGTAACTAACTAGCTTTGTGCCCAGGGTTCAGATATGACCTCAGATATTTACTAGCTGTTTTACCCTGGGAAAGTCCCTTGATCTCTCTCAGTCTTAGTCTCTTCATCTGTAAAATAAGAAAATAGAAACTACCTTGCAGAATATTAAGGGAAGAAGTAGGATTCCAAATCAGGTCCTTTAACTCAATCCAACATTCTTTTGACTATACATGATGACCTCAAAGGTCCTTCTCTATACATCTGAGATTTTTAATGGCATGGAAGCTAAGGAAATAGAGAGAGGTATAGTGGATGCTAGTACTCCAGCAAAACCGATAAGTGCCTCTCTTAAGGAAGCTATACTTATCTAGCCCTAGGAGTATTCCTGTTAATCGATTCAACAAACATTTATTAACTGACAACTATGAACAGGGCCCTGTGTCTTTAAGGATAACACCTCTAGTCCCTACCTCACAAGGTTGTTGTGAGATTCAAAAGAGATAATATATAGAGAGTAGCTGGGAAACTTTAAAACACCATACAAATTCAAGTTATTATATATTATTATTTCCTCACATATCACTTCTTTACTCTATTGCCTTTTCACCCCTTTACAGTCAGGAAAGCAGTGAATGACAGGAGACAAAGCATACCACTTTTGAAAGGTTGCTGATCCCTAGGCTAGTGAGTCTGATCCATGATCTCTATCCTGGGAAAGGCTTACCAGGATACCAGGGATTAAACACCAGGGAATAAACAGTGGCATAGGACAGAGACAAAATATCAGGGTTCTGGGACAATGAAGACAAGCTAAGGACCATTGGGTAGTTTCCAGACAACAGGCAGCAGCCACAGGGCATGCAGACACTGAAGGACAAGGCAAACAGAGATCTATAAATAGTATGGCAGACAGGATCCCAGAATGCTGGAATGAGAAGGAGGGTGTTAGAATTGTCTGTGCCTATCCAGAGGTTCATAAACTCCAGAAGTTAGATGTCTGAAACATGCTATTAACAGAGGTCAAGATGAAGTAGTGCGTCAGGTACCTGGAAAAACAAACACGCAGTAGATCGTGGTCAGGCAGACAAGACAGTAGAGCCATCAGAGGTGAGCGTGAAGCAGGTGGTGAGAAAGCCAAGCAAATAAAACAGGGACTACAGAGAACAGTTACCAGTAGCCAGGGTGAAGCAGTGGGTCAGGAATCTGGACAGACAGACAAGCAGACAGCAAAGTCAATACTAGGCATCAGCAAGCAGAAGGCTGTGAGGTCTTGACGGTGATAATGACATCTAGACCAGCCAGGAGTTTCTTATATGCTTCTTGTTAGGACAGGAACCAATCCCAGGACAGGGAGAGCAGGTAGGTTGAATGCACCTGGCTAGAAAGGGAGAGGGAAAGGGTAGCCATTGGAGGTAGAGCCTAACAATGACAAACCCCACTGGGGCTCAGCGGTTTTAAAGGGACCTGATGACTACAAATATAAGCAATTAATTATCCTTGAGTACAACGATAAATACACAAATATCTGTTAGGTACCTACTATGTGCAGAACTTGGTACTCAAAACTGGGAAAGATAACACATTGATAAAAGATTTAGTCCTTGACCTCCTGAGGTTTCCAATTCAAAGACAGGTGACACCAATATTAATGGCTATAATACCTTGTGTTATATGAAAAATGTGTTAAAATTATTTCCCTTAATCAGTACAGATGTGAGATATGAAAGTGAAATGTTGCACGCACTGTCAGATGTGGTTCCTGTGATGACTGGTTTTGCTTGTGATTTTTTTGTGATAAAAGAAGGGCTCCATGGTAGGTGGGGGCCTCCCACATGTATCAGGATATGTTTATAGTATAAAAAGCAAAAAGGCATAGATAAAGCTTTTAAATTGTTCACTAAATGTTTACCAAAAGAGGCTTAAGCACAAGGATAATATTCTTAAAAACGGAATCTATACTTTCCTCAAAGAAATGGGAGGTAGATCACTAATTTTAAGTCCTTCCTTCCTTCTAGCCTTTCTTTGCTACTTTTCTTCCTTTCCTGCCTTCATACCTCTTTGTCTTCTTTTTCTTTCTCCAATAATTATTGAGCATCTAACTTCAAAACACTATGCTAGATGCTATTAAGAATACAAAGGTGCTTTCCCAGATTTCTTCTGTTCTTCAGCCTCTCATATAAATCCCTGCCTCCATGTCTCAGCAGAGGATCTTATCGTAGGCTTTAATGAAAAATAAAGGCCATTATCCATGAAATCCCTCTTCCCTATTATTCTACGTCTTCAAAAACCTTGATACCATCCCTCATTTTATGTTTCTTTCTCTAGTCTCTGAAGAAGACTTCAGAAAGGCCAAATGCTCAGTTTTACCCCTAAACCTGTGGTCTACCCTTTTTTTAACAGCTTACCCATGCAATCATTCACCTTTCTCTCTAAACCTCCTCTCTTTCTTTCACTTCTCCCTCTCATTTCTCCCACCTTCTATTGGGTCCTACACTGATACTTAACAAATATGCAAAAGTCTTCTGACCAAAACAAAGAAACAAAACCAAATCCAAATCCTTTCACTTGAATCTACAATCCCCTCAAACTATTGCCCTATCTCTCTTTTTCATAGTCAAACTCCTAGAAAAACAACTGGTCTATGTTCAAGATCTACCATTCTTCCTTTTTCACACCTCAACCCTTTCTTTATCTCTCAACATCAATTTTACAAGCTGCCTCTGAGCCAGTGGTGGGATCCGGTTTGGTAGAACAGGTACCTAATTTTAGGTTGATTTCCAAGAATCGGTTGTTAGCAGGGGCAGAGCCTACACCTGCCCCATCAACAGCAGGGGCAGTGCCTAGGCTCGGTTCTGTGGAGAACCAGTTGTTAATTCATTGGAATACCACCACTGCTCTGAGCCTCATCATTCAACTGAAATTTCCATCTCCAAAGTGAATAATAATCTCTTAACTGCTAGATCAAATGGCCTTTTTCAGTGACTTTACACTTGCCTTCTTACAAAGAATGTGTTTACTGATTACCCTCTCCTCCTGGATATTTTTTGGGACTGTTATCTGTCAGTTATCCTACCATTCTGACTATTCGTTCTCAGTCTCAGTCTGACAATCTATGCACTAACCCCATAAATATGAATGTACAAACCTCTCTCTCTCTCTCCCTCTCTCTCTCGGGCCCTCTTCTCTCTTTTTTTCCTCAAGAGTCATTTATTAGGTGATCTAGTCAACTTCCATAGATTTGATGATCATCTCAATGCAGATTACTCCCGGGTTTAGATATCCAGCTCTAGTGTCTCTCGAGTTCTAGTCTCATATCACTGTCTACAGGATACACTCAATTGGATAGCTCACTTGCATCTCATGTCCAAAATAGAATTCACTATTGATCCCCCTTCAAATAAACACCCCTTTCCTTAACTTTTTATCTCTTTCAAGGGAACTATCATTCTTATAGTTATCCATGGTCTACATCTTCAAAGTCATCCTCAACAATTTCCTCTCACCGCTCATATCTAATTAGTTGTCATATCTTATAGATTCTCTCTCTATACGTATCTTTCATCTTTCCCCTTTTTTCTCCATTCATATGGCTGACATCCTAGTTCAGGGCCCTATGGCCTATCCCCTGGACTACTGCAATAGCTTCCTAATTGGTTTCCCTGCTTTCATTCTCTCCCCTCTCCAATCCATCTTCGACACACCTGCTAAACTGATATTCCTAAAGCTCACCGCACTGCCCTACTCAAGAAGCTCCACAGGCTTCCATTTACTTTTAGGATACAATAAAAGCCCCTTTGTTTAGCAATTAAAGCTTTTCATGATCTGATGCTAGGCTCTTTTTCCAGGCTTATTGAACATTATTATCTTTCTAGTACTGTATATTCCAGTCAAACTGACAATTGCTGGTCCCTGTTCATTATATTTGATTTTCTCTTTTTTTTTCCGCAGGCTGATCCCATGTCTGGAGTGTGTTCTACGATTATCTTCACCTCACAGAATCTTTTTCTTCCTTTAAGACTCAAGTCAAGTGCTACTTTTTAGATGAGACCTAGCCTGCTATAACCAGTTGTTACTACCCCTCCACTGCATTACATTTCCCCCTACATTGTATATATTTTGCATTTACTTATCTGTATACATGTTGTTTCTCTGCAACAGAATGTAGGCTCATTGAGGGTGGAGATTGTTTGGTTTTGTCTTTCTATTTCAGATATCTGACATATATTACGTACTCAATAAATGTTAGTTGAATTAATTGTTTGTGTGAACAGAAGACAATTCTTATCTAATCCAATGGAGGAGATAAAAATACACATGCAAACAATAAGGCAAGGCAAAACTATAATAAGGCATCTCCAATTACTAGGACATGGGAATACAGTAAAGGGAGGGGCAAGCCACAACAAACAATTTTGTTATTGCTTTTGTCTTCAATGTATTGACAAATATCAAAACAACATGGACATTATAATTAGTGCCTCTATACATAAGGTCTCTGTAAGAGACAGAAATTTTCCAAATGAAAGACATATAACAAAACATATGTATATATGCATATATGAATATATTACATACACATCAGTCTCAAGAATAGGTTCAGACAAATGTGCTTTTAATGTTTTATGCTTTGGAACATAAATGTCAATATTTTCTTAAGCCAACTGCATCAAAGTAAGAAGTAGTCCATGTGCCATTGGGATTTAACCCACCAAATTGTTTGGTTGGACTGATCTCCTGCTGTGCATATAAAGCTATGCTGTACATTAAATGAAGGGGATTTTTTTTCAAAGACAACATAGTACTCTACTATATTAAAAGGAATATATTATGTTGGGTTTCTTAGTGTATTCTGACCTTGGTTATACTCTTAATAAAATATGGTTCTCAGTTTGTGATACTACTCTCTAAGTTAGCAATGGAGAGCATGGAAACGATAAAGGAAATCATGAACATGCTTAAATGGATAATTCATAATAATAATAATAATATTACATTGTTTATTACTTTGAATTGTATAAAAGAGCTTCACATCAAATTATCTCATTTTATCCCATAATATCCCAATAAGTAATATCTTTTCATAGATAATGAAGTTAAAATTACTTAGATTGTAGAAGAAACATACAAAGGAAATAGTTCTAGCAATCTTTGCTTTCAGAACAGGAGTAGCACTGACTTTCTTAAAAAATGCATTTGTAATCACAAAAATTACAATTACAATGTCTTTTCTTATATTCTGCCTAAGTGCCATATACTTTCATATTTGTTTTATACACATCACTACCACTGAATGTCATGCCTAAAATGCTCTTCCTCCATACCTCCTGTCTTCCATCAAGCCTCAATTCAAATCTGAAATACTGAAAGGACACCTCTCCTGGTCCTCCACATCTGTCAAATGATATTGCTTTCTTTCTAAAATTAGTCCCCAGTTACATAGCATATAGTTTATATATACATAGTTGTTTTCATTCCACCCATCCCCCCTAAAATGTGAGTTCCTTAAGGGTAGGGATAGCTAGAAATAGAGATATAGTTGTAAGTAATTAGTCTGACTTTTTGTGACCCCATGAAGTATACTGTCTGTAGGGTTTATTTGGCAATGATACTGAAATGGTTTGCCATTTCTTTCTCGAGTGTCCTCATTTAACAGATGAGGAACTGAAGCAAACAGGGGTTAAATGAGTTGCCCAGGATTACACAGCTAGTAAGTGTCTGAGGCCGGAGCTGAACTTTGATCTTCCTGACTCCAGGCCCAGGGCTCTATCCACTGCACTATCTAGGTAGCAGATATAATATCTGGCCAAAAGTAACTGCTTGATGATGATAATGATATCTACGATGATAACAATAACCAACAATTCCTAAGACAAAATATGTTATTTTTTTTTACACTTCATCATTTTCTCTGCATTACATAATTATACATTGGTTATAGAAGGAGAACAGATGAACAAAGTAGTACCAGGGATATAATAATAAAGAATCAAATATGTATATATATAGTATATATATGTATGCATATATATATATAAAATAAAGAATCAAAAGAAAGTCTCTAGTCTGTTTCATAAATGCTATGTAGGAAATTTACAGAAAGATATGGATAAGAATCATACAAGATGAGGAGGCATGAAAAGGATATAATGGACAGTGATTAAGAGAGTATTTGATCCAACAAAATTATGGATCCTTCTAACTAATGAAATTATTTCCTCCCTGACAGGACAGTAATTCCAGCTTCCTCCATAAAGCTTCTTGACTGTTATTTTCTTCTCTAAAGTATAATGCTTCACATTACAGAATAGTTGGTATTATTACATTTTTGCACTTGTTTCTTAATAATTTTGTGTACATTGCAGGGAATACTTAAGTTAATTAATGAATCCATCAGAGTGTTCTTTGTATTAGTTTTACTTCCCCAATTATACTACATAATACTGGAGGCCTGAGAGTATATAACACTAAACATATTGACATCCAATGAATATTCAGTTTTAGCAAATATTTATTAACTGTCTACTATTTGCAAGGCACTGAGATAGGTTCTGGGCATATGAAGCTAAGGAAAAAAAGTAAGAAATAGTTTCTGCCCACAAAGAGCTTACAAACTACTAGGAGAATACAACTGATATGCTGAGATATGTATGTACAGTAATTTGATGAAAAAGAGAGAATTAATGATTCCTGAATACCTGGGAAGATTTCATGGAGAAGGTGTCATTTGCAGCAGGTATCATTGGAATAAATAGTAGCTATCTTATCCTTCTTAAATTTTAGGAAAAAGTTGCATTCTCAAGTTTGTGTTTTCATTATTCTATATAAAAATCTTTGTAAGCTTTTAATCTTTTGTTATTTTCTAACTAGATTTTCCTACAAATGAGGGGTTGAAATGAATAAGAATCTTGGTACATAGTAAATGCTGTGCTAGAAAAATAGCATTTTGACTGAATGGCAAATGCTGTACCTCTTCTAATTCTATTACATATATCTGACAAATTAATTTAAATAAAACACCTCTCTAGTCACACTGTAGAAATAATTGATTAAAGGCAAATATACCCCCCCCCCAAAATGTACCAGTACATCACATAATTTGCAATACCATTAAAACAAAACAGAAACTCCACAATCTGATTTAAATTTACATGTTTTCTTTCTTCTTTCCTTCTTTACAAAGGAAAAAAAGAAGCAAGTCAAGCAGGCCTCAATGATTAGGAAGAAGAAATAAATTTTCACCTAAATTTTTACTATTTCCACATTTGTTCTAAAGTAGCATTTTAGGCAATACAAGTCTAATGTTAAAATGTGATGAGGCCATTGTTAGCCACTAACTTAATTCTCAACACAGGGTTATTGCCTTATTTTAGCTTTGGGGAATTTATGGACTTTTCATATCCTTCTGCTTTTCTCATGAGATTATTTAGCAGGAAACATAAGCCAGCTGTAGCCCAACTTCAAGTTCATAGTGGCAATTTCCACTGTCATTATCCAGTTTTTATATTGAAACTGAGCCCCTAAAAATGACAAAGATGTATTCCACTAGCATCATGTGTACCCTTCCAGGGCTCAGAGATATAGATCTTAGTTTTACAGGTTTACTATGACCTTTGAAACCTGTTGCTGAAAACTAGAGAAGGAAATATTCCTTCCGATTGTTAAGGGTCATGAAATTTTGGCAGACAATTTTAGAAATGCTTTATTAAACTGCATTTGTGAAGATAACCTAACCTACTTTCCATAATATAATGAAGGATCCATAGGCAGCACAAAATTTTCTCTTTCCTTCACTTTTATCTAAGGAAAAATATCTAAACTGTATCAATTTAAGTATAATGACTCTATAATGATAAAACTATATTAAGTAACATTGTAACATTTTATATCATTATATAGCACTTATGTTCATGCAAATGCTCATCTGGATAAAAATTTATTTACATATTGATAGTATATGCTTGTCACATTTATAAATGAAACATTTTAAGAAATTCTCAGCAAATATGAGTCAACAATTACCGATATCTGCATGTGTTTCGGTCTATGCATATTTAAGATAAATTATCCTTTTTTCAATGTCATTTAGGGAATTTTTATATTTGTTTAACTGATGTCATAAATATTATAACAAAAATGAGTATATTGGGATTTTTCTATATGAATATATTCTGAGGATGACAATAATGTTTTTTTGTCCAGTCACCCAAAGGCATTTATTGTTCTCCCAATGTTTATTTAATACTGTAAAGAATTATGAAAGGTTATTCCCTGTCCTAGATGGAATTGTATATTGCATTTATTTGCTGATATCAAACAGAGATATAAGTAACAAACCAAGTATATTTATAAAACAACAAAATGGAAATTAATATGGTGTAAATTAAGAGCGGTAAAATAGTGGCAAAATATTATAATATTAATAACTAGCATTTATATGGTACTTTAAAGTTTACAAAGTGCTTCATAAATATCATCACATTTCGTCCTTACAACCAACCTGGAAGGTAGGTGTTAAAACCCCATTTTTCATATAGGGAAACCAAGGCACACAGAGGTTAAGTGACTTCTCCAGGATCACACAGCTGGTAAGTGTCTGAGGCTGGATTTGAACTTAGGTCTTCCAAACTCAAATCTTGCTCTATGTCCATTGTACCCCTTAGTTGCCTATATAATTCCATATTTTTAATCTAATAAAGCATGAATTTATGGTAAATAATGATATGCATCAATGGGAAGAGTACCCACACCAATGAAATCAAAGACTCATTCTCAACACTGAAGCTATATCATATTAGGCGATATTCCCCACCTTTGATCTGTGAGACAGCAATAATGAAAGGACCTATTAGAATCAAAATTTTGTGACTATCACCTTCTCCACAACTTTCCCCTCCCCTAGGCCACTATCTTTCTCCTGTTTATTTCTTATACTCTTCTATAAACTATCATTTGTGGTATTCTTTCTAAGTCCAAACCCAGCAAACTCAGCCATCTTCCAGGAATATTTTACAAGAACTTATGTTTTTTTTTTTTGCATGGTGGTTTCTTATGGGCTGATTTTTTTTTTTAAAAAATTTAGTAGTCTTATTATGCTTCAGAGTTAATTCAATTCTAATTTGATACCATTTTACAGTCCTCCTAGTATTCATATATACCTCACATTGAAGAAAGAAGGTAACCTGCAAAGTTAAAATTGCTCGAGATAGTCTAAGTTTTAAAAACATGTGTATTAAATAAAAATAGAGGAAATCCAAGCCTCTTCCTCTATAATCTCAGATTCTCTGAATATATTAACTTAATTGAAAGATTTATCTTTTAAGATTCTCATTTTCTCGACTATGCCTGATCAATTTCTTTATGGGATGTACCTACTCCAATGTAATGCACTTAGTTGAATAGCATATACTGATAATGCTTAATACCTTTTGACTAGCTGACCATTTGTATATTAAAGAGTAATTGATCCAGATTTTCTCAGGAATAAGCTGCCTAGGAATAAAGTTGGTTCTAATGAAAGTTACATTAACTTTCCTAAGTTACTTGGATGCCAACACCACTTGGCAGCTGTAATTCACTAAATGACATCTTAGTGGCCATACAAAATTAATGCAACTTCCTAAAGTGCCTAATTAATACCCAAGAGTCACTTAAGCACTGGGAAAAATCTGGCTCATGCAGAACCATTATTTATAAGGGAAGTTCCCAACTTATTAATGGATTATGTCCCAAAAGTTCATTATTAAGTAGATTGTTTGGGACATTGAAAACACCTATCCACAGAAAGCACATTACCAAAGTAAACTATGGTTCTTGACTAGTCCACACGAGCCCAATAAGCCCATAATGTCCTTGAGATGCTGTACAATTTCAGTGAAAAAAAAACTTCACCAGAATAATGACTTAATTCTATTAGTTAGAAAAGTAAAATAAAAATGTTTAAGATATGATTTTATTTATATTGAATGTGTATCATATAAAGATGCTGTCCTTCCCAGAAAATCTCTTTCTGCCTGAGATAAGACACTTGACATCTATTCACTCTTCCCCTTTACTCCTGCCTCCCATGTTTGAAACATCTGTCCAGATTGTCTTGCCTCCCAGATGTGGGGCTCTAGCTGTGCTTTCGCTTTATTTGACATGGTGAACTAGTTAGAGTGTGGAACTTAGGTTCAGAAATATCTGAATTAAAAATCTACCTCAGATACTCATTTAGTATATGCCATATGAAAATTACTTAAACTTTGAAAGCTTTGGTTACTTTGTTTATAAAATGGGGAGGTAGAAAGGGCTTCAGAGGCCATTTAGACCAACTCTACCTTTCACGAATAATACATATCTACAATATCTACCACATAAAGTTATTGTGAAGCTTAAATGAGATAATATATGCAAAATTCTTCACAAACTTAAAAAATGTAAATCCCCCAACTATTCTCTCATCCTTTCCTGACTACCTCAAAAAAGAATTAAGAGTTCAGAATTATAAGACATTGTTCTCTCCAGTTGCCTCTAGGAGAAGAAGAAAGTATAATACTTAAATGCTCATCCCAGTTAAATCTTAATCTTTTTCTCTGTCCCTTCCCTTTATCTTTAAAGGAAAGAACTGAAGGGAGCCAGGAGGGCTGGCTCAGCAAATGTACCAAATAGGTTTCCTGGCTAACCTAGATTGTATGCTCCATTGATAGCAGGGACTGTCTTATTTATATTTGTGTCCATGTTAGAGACTTGGGTGTCCAGGACATAACAGACTCTCAACAAATATTTATGGAATTTGATTGAAGGGTTCAGAGGGAACTAAGGGGAATTGCACATGATATAGGTCTCACTGTTTAAAAGATAAAACAGGAAAAGGAAGAGACTCGAGGATTATGAGGAAAATGAGAAAAATCTTTCCCTGTCACCTTGGGGATGTACAACTTTCAGGTGCTCATATTTCAGGTGTTCATATTTCAACATCTACCTCTATAGGCTTATTCTTTAGTTAAAGGAAAGATACAATAATATAGGCCCAATTTATGAATAAATGATAACAAATGACATTGACATAGGGGTTTGAAAAGTTATAGGCATTACTATCTCTGATTTACAGCTGAGCAAATGGAGATACTTGGAGGTTAAGTGAATTACTTATGATCACATAGGCTAGGAAGTATACAAGGAGCAATGTTTGAACCGAACCCAGGTCTTCCAGTCTAGTATTGTATATTCAACTGCTTCTAAGGATATTAAGGCTGTCAGACATAGTAGCACATGCCTTGAAGAGAAGAGAAACTGCTCTAGCATCTGTAACAAGTACTCACAGTTAAATAGTATATACTAACTCCAGGTCCTCAAGTGTGGCCCTTTGACTGAATACAAATTTCATAGAACAAATCCCCTTAATAAAACGATTTGTTCTGTAAAACTTGGACTCAGTCAAAAGGTCACATCCAAGCACCTAGAGTGCAATGTGTGGCCTCAAGGTTGCAAGTTCCCCACTTCATTATTAAAGGTTCAAGTAGAGAAGCCAGTCATTTCATCACTATTTCTAATGTCTTTCATCTTTTAATAAATTTGGAACATTACTTATTTTTCCCTACCAGTGTCCAAAGCTTTAATTCCTTTTTAAAAGAATATTTTTTAAAAATCCAATTTGAAACACTTTCCCCTATCACATCAAAATATTTGCTGCTAAATCACTTCTATTCTATAAAACCATAGAGTAACTGGGGGAATATTTTAAAAATCTTGTTACAGTGCATTAAAGCCGTCATGAAGCACAAAATTCATTAGAGAAAATATTAATTTCCAGCCTTAAATTTTTATTTTAATTCCATTCCTTTAAAAAAATCATTATTTCACATACCCTCTTCCTCTTCTGCTTAAAACTGCTTTGGCCAGAGGGAGGATCTTCAAGAACTCATTACCTTTTCCCCTCAACCTTCTCTATTACTGAAGAGAGCACACCATCCTCCCAATCCCTCAGGTTCATAACCTAGATGTCATCCTCGAAGTCTTACTATCTCTCACCCCCACACCCCCATTTAATTTCTTGCCAAGGCCTGTTGAATTCACCTTATTCCATCTTCTCTCCACTGCCACCACTCTGGTGCAGGCCTCATCAGTTCATGTCTGGAGTATTATTAACAGCTTGCTGGTAAGTCTCTCTGCCTCAAGTCTCCCGCCATCCCTTACTCAGTAAACTCCAGTGGCTCTTGATTGCCTCCAGAATGACGCTGACCTCTCAGTTGTTCTACAAAGCAGACACTCTGTCAGCTCCAAGAAAATTCTCTGGCTGCCCCTCAGGCCTGGAGACCTTCCTCATCTCTGCCTACTGACTTCTCTGGCTTTAAGTTCTGTTTAAAAGCCCATCGCCTACAGGAAGCCTTTTCTAACTCTTCTTAATTCTAGTGCTTTCCCTCCATTAGCTATTTCCTATTTATCCCATACATAACTTGTTCACACATAGTTGTTTCCCCCATTAGATTGTGAGCTTCTTGAGGGCAGGGACTGCAATCATATATTCATGAAGAATACTGGTTTGTTAAGCCTTCAATCCTTCAAAGAATATATATTTGTTTATATGCACAATATAGATATACATACACATCTATGTACCCTCATACATAGATACATACATGTGTGTATATATCTATATCTTAAAATATTATGTTCCATATGACACATAATAGACCACATTCAAAGCATTTCTATTCTTATGTGTCAATATGCTGCAACCCTAAATGGAAAGATTGTATCAACAACTTGCAAACTTGCAATTATGAAAAACTTTCTTTTAGTACTCAATAACAACAAAAAACACTCACAATCATGGCTAGTTAAATTAGATAGTTAATGTAAATTAATTATATTTGGGTGAGCCTAATGAGGATGTTTTCTCCTCGATCAAAACCATAACATCTATCCACATTTTTCTGTGATTTATAGGTTTATAAGATACTCCAGTGGCTTGTTTCCTGAGCCATGAAGCATTAAGTAATTTATGAATACCTTTCACTGCAAGTTCAAATAATACTATTATCTCACTGCGCAACCTAGCATGGCCCTTTACTTTGGCTCCCTAGCATTCTAAAATTACTGACCTGGCATGAAGTAGAAGAAGCACTTTATTAGAAAGCAATACAACCTTCACGTAAATACTGGCCTGAACATCCATGCCAAAGACATAAGAAATCATGCTGACAAAGGACACGTCTTGGCAATCAAACATAAATATGAGGCCTTGACAGCATCTTGTCCCAAATATCAAGCTGAGAATATACAATTAATGTTTATGTACTTACTGATGGACAAAATGAGTACTGTTTTGGTTCAGTAATAAAACAACTCTTATTATGCCCCATTATATTTTTTGAAGCCATCATCAATTCCCGCTCTAAATATCTCAGGAAAGCTGATGAAAATCCTTACATAGTGTATTTTGTCCAGAAATTGCTGCATATCAGAAGAAAATGGAATAAATTTTCTACATAGGTGGTATTTATGTAGAGTGTGATTATACCTTGAGATGAAAGGTATCTTATAAAGAAGACTATGAATATTCAAAAACAAGAAATTTTAAAATTCTGTTTTAAGTACTCTTAAAATTATTAGCCAAGGATTAAGAAGTAAATGATTTCACCAACCATCAGATGCCTGAGGTAGAAGCAACAAAAAAAGGGGAATATGATTTATGGTTCAGGAAATAGAAACATCGAATACTCACAACGCTAGACCCCCTTGGAAATATTTTCTGGAGGTTGGAAACGTGAAGAAACCAAACGCCTTATCATAGCCAAAGACGAATTGCCTTCCTCATAATATATATTAATGGTGTCAAATTCAAACAGAAATAGATCCCTGTTGCCACATACTAATTTAGAAAACCGTAAGTTAACATTATCTATGTTGTATTGAACTTAATCTTAAACATGTCCCAATTATATTTTCATCTTGTTTGGACTGCACTCAGGAGTTTTAAGGGCTGCTTCTGGCCCCTCATAGAGAGTTTGACACCTTTGGTGTAGAAGAAAGACCATGAAGAATCAAAAAAGAGAGAGTTCTCATGTTGGCCCTGCTACTTATTAGATATGTTACCTTGGTACCATTCAACATCTTTCTTTCAGTTTCCACATCTATAAAATGGAGGTAACATCTTTGCTCATCCTATCTCACATACTTGATTTCAGGATCAAATTAAGATCATGGACACGAAACTATGTTAAAAACAAAATTTTTTTTACATAGGATATTTTTATGGGATAGTACTACACATAACATTATATATACATGTTATATGTACATATAACATGTAATATGTGTAAACAGATTTTATCTAAATGATATTCAGGAAAAGAATATCTTTGGAATTTGTCTTAAATATATCTATTTTATGCATCCATACCAAGCCAATCATCCTCTTTATAATTCCATGTATTAAAAACTGTAAGTCAGCAGAACATTCAGCTTATTAATGTCTATGCAGATTGGGAAATATTCACATGAAACCAAGCATGCCATGAAGTGTTTTCCTTTTTCTCATCACTTGAGCTATAATGGCTAAAATGCAAATCAGGAAGAGTATGGAATGAATGTCAGATTTTAGAAATTGTGGCAACACAGAGTCTTATCCTTAAACAATTAAAACTATAAAAAGGTTTAAGGTTTAAAAAATTACACCTATTAAAAAGGTTTAAGAAAGTTCATTAACTTAATGCAATTTCCAAATAAGCTGGTCTTTTTCTTACTTAGTTTTTTCCCAATGTCATTTGTTTAAAATCCATGACTGTGTTGTTTGTTATTCATTTTTAAATTTAAATATTTCTTTATGATCTAACAGTTTCTGAATCAACATGATATCCTAATTTGGTCCCATAGAGGTATGCTGTACATTCAAACATCTGTTGAGGTGTGGAGGCATGCTGCTTTATTCAATTATTGAGTCCTACTGCATTTGTTTTTCAGCTTTAATGAAGGAAACTTTATTTGTTAAATGTTTGGAATATTTAATATTGTTCCAATCAGTTATAACAGCTTTGAAAAAAAAGAATATATACTCCCAAATGCTCACCATATATTGGCAGATAGGAAGAAAATGTCATATTGTTAATTATAGTATTTCCTTCCAAACCTCAATCCATGATTCTTTTCCTTATAACATACTGAAATAGCTTTCTCTTACGCTAGCATGTTTCAAAGTTGTGTGTGAATATAAGTATGAATTTTATCTAACACCACAGATACAATCAAAATACTTTTTTGGAACATGCATAAACATTTGTTTGAAGAAGCTATTAATATAGTGTAATTATATTCTACTTAGACCTTACATTTTTATATCCAAATTTTAGACATACTTGTCTGTCTTTAAATTACTTAATGTGTTTCATTTCAGCCTAATGTGTTTGTCGTGGGTGGGTCCAAACTCATGGTTGTAGTTAGAAAAGCAGTAGCAAAAAAAAAATATTTAGAGCTGGCAAAGTGAATAGATGAAAGTGGCCCCAGTGCACTCACTTTTGTTGGAAAGTATTTCTTTGGTCTTCAGTTAAGTCACCGCATGACAAAGCTGCCTGTGATAAAAGGTTATTGAGTACCACTGTATTATGCCATTAGTACCTCTTGCTCTGGATCAATGCCGGAGAAATTCCCCACTGTGTTTACTAGCTTCAGCATACTGAAACAGTTTCAAATAAATCAGTGATTTTACACTTGCAACAACCTACAGAGAAACCACTTTTACTTCCTCTCAGATAGAATTTTCCTTTCCGGCTCATAAATATAGCACAGTCTGCTTACAAGGTTCTGTAAACTGTGGGCAGATAGGCAAGCATTCCATGGAACCACATGGGAATTTGAGCAGTTGCTAGTGCAGGGGAAGGCAGGCCAGGCAAGCATCGCTGTAGTGCTCCATTACCACGCTTTTGCGATTTTTTTTTTTTTTTGCGGTTGAAGTGCTCTTGTTGTACCTGCTGCTCTGGGGCTAGCGTGGCAGACAATTCTAGTTTGAACATATTTGAAAAAGAAATAGAGGTTGGTCGACCAAGAAATAAACTGGGACAAAGAAGGGGCTGTCAACATTTACAAAGTATAACTTACCAACTACCTTTCCCTTACAATCAATTCAAATCCTTGTAATGTTTTACAAATTCATTCACTGTGTACAAATTGAAGGGTACCAGTAAAAGTATGCTGCTCCGAAGAAAGTAATATGTAAAGATTCAGCAAATTCATGAATGACTACATAATTATTACTTTCACATTTTACTTGGCCAGATTTTGAGTTAGTGTTCATTGAAATTCATTCTTCTACAATTTGTGTTCTGACTTAGGGTGATCAGAATGGGGACTGTAATCTCCTCAAACAGAAATATGATGAGAAAAAAATGCTGAGATCTGATAGAATTGTTCATAAACTGCAAAACGTGTAAGAAGAGAAAAGTACGGTAAACTCTGTGTGTGTGTGTGTGTGTGTGTGTGTGTGTGTGAGTAAGGGGGGCTTTGTTGGGGGAAGCTCAGGAGAAAGAAATCCAGCAAGTAGGTGACAAAGAGAAAACATAGATGTGAAGGCTTGTCTGTCACATTTCTCTGGTTCGGGTCTGCTCCTAAATCCATCTATGTGAAATGCCCTGTTTATTTCTCTGACATTCAGAACAAAAATATTGTCATCTGAATGTCCCATTTTTTAAGCCAAACTGTTGACATAAGTATCAAACATCTTTGAACTGATGTTGAGTTGTGTAACAAGTGACAATATCAACTCCCAAGGCAGCTACAATGCTTCTTGCTTCATGAATGAGTTTTGACAGGTCAGACACGAACCTGATTCTTACAAATGTGCGACAGCAGTAAACTAGCCTTTCAAATGGTGGAGAAAAGCTTTTTGTTCCACAGTACGATGCATTTTCTTTCACTGAAAAAATGGTTCCGTATTAATTATTTTTCTTTTGTGTTGTCATTGTTGGGATTCAGCTCTTGTGCCATATTTTTCAAAAGAGAACCATTTGCCACCTGCTTCTGGATTAAAACTCTGGCCCGCAGGTATTGCTGTTTGTAAATGACTCCCAAAGGCAACAAGACATCGTTTTCCCAGGTGGGATACTCATTTACTTTCTGTTTTCTTTCTCCTACTATTCATCTACAGTGACAAGTGTCAATTATGGACACAAGATTTATGGGAAAGGAAAGATAAAGCACAATTTACAAGTCATTTCCTGTGGAAGCAGACAGGTGTAATGACAGAGACTCCTTGCTGTAATTGAATTTCTTGCTGCTCTCTACTCAGTCACAAGAAGATGTCAACTTCAAGGATGTTAGTCATGGAAAAAATCTTAATACATGCCGATTCTGACTGTGCAGATGACAATGCCATCCAAGTTTAACTTGTCTACAAATGAGAACAATATTTGCTGTGGTGAAATACGGAGCCAAATGCACAAAATCATGGCTTCCAAACTGTACAGCTTTATCAAGCTGGCTAAAGGATTCCCGCATATGGTTTAAACTTGTAACAAAGAATTGTGTTGTTTTCCACACAGCTGACAAAAATCTGAAGACGTAAGCTATTTACGCAAGAATCTCTGAATCAGGTGTTACCATTCCTCCAATATCCCCCCCCTACTTCTTACTTCCAAACAAAAGTAAAAGTTACCTCATGGTAGTATATTTTATCCAAAGTTGATAATAATGGCAGATAAATCAAGCTTTTTTTTATATTGTTTTAGCACTCTTAATGTGATTTTAACTTCTGTATTTTTTTTTTATAAATTTGAATCCTGATCATTTAATGGTGTACATTCAGATCACTATCTCATATTAATTTTGTAACCTGACTCCAGAAGTTTATATACATCATTCACTTTTAGAAAAAAATTTGGATAACATAAAACTCACATTCCTACAAAAGTGCATGTCCTAAGAAAAATGATTTCATAACAAAGCATTACATGTAGCATCATTTGAGAAGAGTTGTGGGAATTGTGGGATAATTCTCATTTTATATGGATTTTTAAATAAAAAATTATACCCTTAGCTTGCTATTATAATATGTTCAAAATAAGCACAGTAAAATATAGTAGATGAAAAGGACTGAACTAATAAATTGTAAATTTAATTACTGGTCCAGAAAACATACCATCAAGACATATGTATGTACTACATTTTTCCCTTGATTGTTTTAAAGAATTACATAAAACAGTTCTTGGCAAAACTATCTGCTTTAGGTTTATGGTTTTAAATGTGCTTATGGATAGACAAGGTATATAACAAAAAAATAAAAACATAGATCAGAGTTGTGCAATACAAAACTTAACTATTATATTGTACCAGAAAGTGTACAATTGTTGTACACATTTTTGCACTTCAGTCTAAGAATATATTGTTATAACAGAAGACAGATGTGATAAGTATTAGTCGCCCATACTATCTCCTCAAATTTTAATTTTTTAGTAACCATAATTAAGATAGTGGTGATACACATTTAGAAAATGTCAACTGTGCAAATACTGAATCCACATATTTCCTAGTTTATTCCAAGATTATTGGGTGTAATGACACATTGAAAGATTAGTTTCACTTTTTTTAATGCCCAACATATGAAACATCTCTGTAGTTTTAAGTAATATAAACGTTGAAACAAATGAGGATAAAGCTTGTCATGTCATTTATGTAGCTGTTACTTCATTTTTAATAAGCATTTCTAGGGCTCTACAATTTATGGATCCAAGTAGCTTTTCCTATATCCTTTAAATAATATCGGGAATTTCCTGAACAATGGAAATATAGGAAACTTGAAGAAAAATGTTTTTGTTTGTCTAAATCAAATCCTGTGCACAATTAGTATACATTCAGAAGCTACTAGATACATGGCTGGAAGCTGTTTTTGTTATTTTTATAACATTTGAATCTGCCCAAATCTTAATCTGCTGAGAGAAGAAATTTTGTTGTACAAATACTCAAGGACTGATTAAAGTCTTCTCAATTACAATGTATGTGTCCTAATTTTATTTTTCTAATATTACAAATCCTCCCTTTTGTGACAATGACAAACAGAATGTTAGGAATTTGGAACCATGGCACATTTTACTTCTAAAACATACTTGAAATAGAAACTACCTCTCATAAAACACAAATACACGCATATTTCATCAGATAATAGTAAAATTAATATCTTTGGTATGTTGAATAGTTTCTTGAATTTAGTTAAAAGCATTCCAATTCTTTATAATTTATAGCCACTTAGCTTTAAAACATTTCAACATACACACACTGTTACAAATAAAGCAATTTATTTCCAACTGCCAAATTATTTGTAGTAATTCCTAATTACCAGGGCATATGGAAAACAAGATATGTTACATATATGTATATACACAATCGAGTACCAGAATTTTCATTCTTTTGTTTGTAGACTGTTTGTTAATATGATGTATTTTTAAAATATTGCTCAAATAAAATATTTATAAGTGTTTTAACCTTTATAAGAATTCCTGCTGAATAGTTTTAAAAATTCCTTTCTTTTCTAAATTCTAATATTTACATAAGTTTTCCACTTTTAAACATGTAAAATAAATAAAAATCCTATAACCACATTTTCACTAAAAATGAAACAAAACCACCTAATCTGTACCAAACACAACTTCTAGCCACCTAAGTAAAAAACGTATCAATCATTCCCCTGGCTTCCTAATGACTCCAGACTGTGCTCACCTGTATACCTTCACATTGGTCATAACTGTCACAAGTCATCTCAGTGTGCTTCTGAACTTCACAATGCAATATGTTTTTCCCCCATGAAAAGAAAAGAGATAGCTGAAAATAGTCCTAGACCTTGGTAAGAGACAGGGTATTACAGAGCAAGGCCACTAAGCTAAAATTTTGGAGACCTGAATTTGAATCCTTGTTCTCTTTTTATCTTTCTTTGTTATTTAGAAAAAAAAAATCTCACGATACAGAACGAGAAGGAACCTTGGAGGTTACTTAGTCCAATTTAGTCATTTTACAGATGAGTATACAGAGACATTTAACTTGTCTAGGCCTCTACATATTCATTTGTAAAATGGAAGAGGTTGCAACAGATGATCCCAGACTCCTTTATTCTCACAATCTGAGGGAGTTATATTCTAATGATACCCACTGGAGACTTATACTGACACATTCTTATAAGCAAAGAAACAAAATCCCTCAATATAAAGTATAAGTATTTTATTGTACTTCTTTCTGTAGTATATAAATCCTAAAATCTACTTCCAACATAATTGCATTGAAATACAAAGACTGATAGGCATTAAGTTTATATGAAATTAAACAAAGACAATTTCTTTCTCCTTCTTCCCCAAGAAGTAATCCAAATTTGACAAAAGTTCAGCTTGTCCCTTAGCTAATGCAAGTCATTGTTGCAGTAAATGCATTGCACTGAAAATGGTTTGCTGGTAAAATGATTACAGCTGCACATGTACCTCTTTCAACTCACTATAAGCTCTTTCCTGATTGCATGAAAGCAACACAACTGGATCTTGTTCGGCAAGGAAGGAGGATTTAATCTCTTGTGTAGGTAGCTTTTTTGAATGAATGAAAAATAAAAACATTTATTAAGCATTTCCTATGTGTCATTTTCAGTTTACTAAATGCCAGTGTTTAGGATGAGCAATCATGAACCCTAAAGCCCTCTTTGTTTTATATGTTCAGAAAAAAGCTCCCAATTCTACCTTTTGAGAACGGAGTTTTGGCTTGCCAGGTATGCTCAAATGGGCTTGTCTTTGTTTCTCTCATTATGGTAAGTCAATAGTGGGGCATGACATTCCACTCCAAACATGGCTGAAGTTCAGTACTGCTGTTCATAGCCAGGAAAGTCCTTTGGTGCATGAAAGGGGCTATTTAAATGTAAGCTGCTGTTGATTATTTAAATTGTAAGGTATTTGCTGCCCATGGAAGATACGTACGTATGTATGGGTTATTTAAATGCAGGTGTGGGAGGGACTAATAGGTACTACCTGATATCTGAAACCTGGTTTAAAAAAAAAAAAACTAAAAGCTTGCCCGTGCACCACCTTTTCAACAGTAGTACTTAGTGAACCACAGGGCAGCTGCTTACTAAAAACAGGAATCAAATGAGCCGGGGCGTTATGTTCTGCCTCTCTGTACCTAACTAAGCTAGCAGATACAAGTTTGAGCTAATAGCTTTTTAATGACTACTGAGGTCCCTGTTTCCGGATGCAGCTCCAAATGGACATTTGTTGGTGTTGTTGAGTTGTTCAGTTATGTCTAATTCTTCTTGATCCTGTAGACCATACTAGGGTATTCTTTGCAAAGATACAGGAGGGATTTGCCCTTTCCTTCTCCAGTGGTATAAGATAAACAGAGGTTTAGTGACTTACCCAGGATCACACAGCTGGTAAGTGTCTGAAGCTGGATTTGAACTCAGGTCTTCTTGACTCCAGGCCCAGCACTCTATTCACTGAGCTACCTAGCTGTACCTCCAAATACACTTGGAGGTCTATTAATGAGAAATAAAGGAATAGAGATATCCCTCGCTGATTAAAAATAAAATAAACCTCCTTCAGGGGCCACCTTTGAGAACATAGTGATATTTTATACATTGATTTTAAGTGACAGTGAAGAGGAGCATTTCTGAAGGCTGTGTTAGAGTAAAAACTGGCTTTCACAAATAGGGGAACAGATTGCTTTCAATTGTAGACAGGTGTCTTTTGGGAATCTGCAAGTTTTTAGCAGGTGTTTCCTCTAACTAGGAAGATAGGATTGGGATCCCTACATCCTGTTCAGTATAAGCTCCCCTCCTTTCTCCTTTTAAGCATTCTCTGTGCCCTTATAATAATCCTTTTCAGTACAAGGCTCTGTGGAAAGTCAACTGTTAACTATTATAGGATTCATGTGCCTACTTGGATTGGGAAAATGTTGTCAGGCATCATATAATATCATGATTGAAATTACTGCCCAAATCAGGGGTTCTTAGCCTGGGCTCCATGAACTTAAAAAAAAATGTTAATAACTATTTCAGCACAGTGTGTATCACAAAATTGTATTTCACTCCTTTCTATTCCTATGTGTTTTATCATTTAAAAACATTCTGATAAGGGTTCCATGGGCTTGACTGGCCTGCCAAAAGGGTCCATCACACAAGAATCTTAAGAAGTCCTGACCTAGATAATTATGTATCTAAATCAAGGTTTGACTTTTACCCAAAGATCCCAAAATAAGTCCATCTTCAATTACTTTAAAGACAGCTTTACTGATAATGCTGAATAACAGTTTTAGTCTGCCACAAGCGTCACTTTCCCGATAATGAACCCATAGGTCAGAAATCTGGATGACTGAAAAAAGAACTATGAAGGGCCACTACCTTTGAAATTCCCTTTTTGTTACGGCCAAAGAGATAGACCTTTGGCCCTTGTATAAAGCACTTTTGTGAGGCTTTCAATTGAATGTACTGGCTAAAGGAGAGTACATAATTAATTATTCATAGTATATTATTTTTATTACTATGGACATTGAACCCAGAGACCAGTAATGATCATCTGCATTTTATGAATTGGAAAGTAGATATTTTATTGTGCTCAACTCTGAGCTGTTTTTATTTTTTTTTCTACAGAAACAGTTTTGGAGCAAGCACACATTTTGTCCTCTTCATGGGTTTAATATCTATTTTGCTGACATTCTCTTACTACACATTCTGATGGAAGCTTTCTAATAAGTAATAAGCGCATTACTCTGTGTTGAACAATGTAAGTCATCAGAAGCAATAAAAAACCTCCCCCTGTTCCTTTTATATTTCAAATACCTGATTCAATAAATTCCAAATGACTTAAATTCTTCACCCATGGAATATGTGATAAGGTCAAATGAAAAGTTTTTTAAAGCTTTCAAAATTTCATTTGAAAAATTAGATAACTTTATTCCTAAGTGGATAAAAGGCACCCCGAGGGAATGGTGACATTTGACAGTTTACAATATTTCACTTGAAGGAGATCTGACTAATGCTATTAGCATAACCTCAGATGGTTATTAGCATTATCTACTTTTACAGCCTACTTTTAAAAGCTCATCTACCTCATTTTTCAAAACTTTGTCTTCTTTTACAGATGTTTACACTTTGGGCTTATAGTCCTTGCACAAGTCCCAGTAAAGATCTCCGTTCAAAAATGTTGCAAAATGTTTAAAGAAACTTTCAGAGATCGATGTGAAAGAACAGCCACCAAGAAGAGTTTTCTTCTCTTTCTCTTCAGATTTCAATGTAGTTTTCCTGCCCCTGGAACAAATGAGAACATGGAGCCTTGCTGCTCTTAGGAAGCAAGCAGAACTATTTTCATCATGCTGCATAAGGCCCCTCTTACGGAGACCATGCCAAGGAGTGTAGACATCCTTTCTACTTGTGGGCTGCTTATCATTCAATCAATAAACATCTATTAAGCACTTATTATGGACCAGGCACTAGGGACACAGAGATAAAAATGAAACATTCATGGCTCTGAAAGACTTAATATTTTATCGTGAAGAGTCAACATGACATGTAACAAATACATAAAAATGAATTCATATAAAGGCTTCATTGGTGTCAGACCAGTGTTTTGAAGGAAGGGATTTCTACAGATGAGGAAGGCATGTATTTCAGAAATTAACCTAGATAGTCTATTTTGAAAAGGCAGCATATTTCATCTTGCAACAATAGCCAGTGCAAAGACTCAGAGATAAAACAAGTAGTGAGGAACAGCAAGAAAGTCAGTTTGACTAGGAAGGAGAGTAATAGGAAATTAAGTTTTAAAGCAAAGTTAATGGCTTTTAAAGCCAAACAGAGGAGTTTGGATTTTATCTTAGAGACAATGAAGAACCACTGAAAGTTTACTGAAGGGAGGTGTGGGGTGGGAGGGATAGCATTGTTAGACTTGCACCTAAGCATAATAACTTTAGCTGTTTCATAGAGGTTGGTTTAGAGTAGGGAGACAAATGGAGATAATTAGGAGGTGATTGCAATAATATGGTGAAAGGTGATTGGGATTTAAATTAAGAGGGTAGCTCTGTGACTAATAAGAAAGGGGGTATATGCAAGAGAAGTGATGGTGGTAGAAACAGCAAGACTTGACAAATGATTGCAGAGGTGGAGTAAGTGAGAGTGAGGAGTCCTGAATAAATCTGCAGTTGTGAACCTGAGACAGTAGAAGGATGCTCGAGAGAAAGATGTAAGTTTGAAAGAAGGGTGAATTTTAGGGAAAGAAAATTGATGTTTTTTCCACGCTGAATATGAGGTATATCCAGGGCGCTCGGTCTGAAATGTCAGACAAAAGTTGATGCAGTACTGGGGCTCAGGTGAGAGACTGAGGCTAAAGCTAGGAGTTATCTGTATAATTAAACCCATGGAAGTGATGAATCACCAAGGTAGAGAGTTGAAACAAAAATGAGAAGAGAGCCAAAGACAGAAGGTAATAATTATAGTTAGTGAAATGGATGATAGACCAGTGAAAGAGGCTGAAAGGGGGCAGGCAGGAAGCTGAGAACCAGGAGAAAACAGTGTCACAAAAACTCAGAAGAAGAGAAGGTGTTCAAAAGAGAAAATAACATCAGATTTAGCCAGAGAGAGAAAGAGATCACTGGAGACTTCAGTGAGAGAGCAGTTTCAATTGAATGATGAAATTGGAATCTATATTGCCTAGACTTGGGAGGTGAATGAGATGAGAAGTGGAGGCAACAAAAGTAGGTAGCATTTGCAAGGACTTTAACTGAGAAAGGGATGACAGTATCAGATGACTTGCAGAGATGGTAGTTTTCATTAAGTTTGGAAGTTTGTTAAGTTCATTAAATTTGACAGAAGTTTTCATTAAGAATGTTTAAGACATAATTTTGAAAGAGCTGACTTAATAATCTTCTAAGTAGGGAAAATAAACCCTTTCCATCCATTCTTTTTTAGAAACAAAGGACAAATATCTATTGACTACTAGACAACACTATTTCAAGGGCTCAAGAGGAGTTCCAGTTGTGGGCAACTTCAAGGGTGGGGGCTCCCTCCACTGATACAGATTTTAACTTGTGTTGTAGTTTTAGAACATTGGGTGCACAGTTCAAGAAAGAAGAGAATTAAGAGCCTCAGAGAATTATTTATAACAATTTGTTAAAATATTCTATTTCTATTTTTATATTTTTTGTTGTCTGCTGAAAAAGTTTTTAAATAGATGTCTCATCTTTTTATATAATTTTAACATATTTCTGGAAGAAAAAAACTTACTACTGATCAGAACAATGGCACCCTGGATACTTGTTTTTCAAAATTTCATTTTTTCTGATGTCTTTCTTGTGTGTGCTCAGGGTTAGTAAGTGTGAGAAGACATAGATGCCCATCAGGACATGCTATCAATAAAGAAATACAACAACCTTTAAAAACTAGGGAAATTTAAACTTGTAGCCACACAGGTCGTATGTGTCAGAGGTAGTCACTGAATCCAGATCTTCCTGACTTCAAAGCTGGCCACTCTACCTATATATTCATAATGCTACACAGCTACTTATGATCACATAAGTCAGAAAGATCAAGAGGAGATTTCATGGTTGTTTGTTTGTTTTGGCAAAACTATACCCATAGAATATTAAATTTAGAGCTGAAACGGCCCTTCATAATCACCTGCATCGACACTTTAATTTTACAGGTGAGGAAACTGACATCTTGATTAGCAAAGTGACTTGCTTAAGTTAGGTACATTGTGAATAGCAGATCCAGGATTTGAACCCAGATTATCTATCAAGTCAGTGTGCCTTCCACTACACCAGGCAGCTTCTCCTTCACCTGAATTAAATTGAATAGGGATTCATGGGAGATTTTTACTTTTCAAATTTTTAACTGCAGGCAGGTGAACTATAGTTCAGTTAAAAAAAGCACTGATATAGAACCTTTGAAGTATAAAAAGTAAGTTAAAGACCACTCTTTTTGTTCCTATGAATGGCCAGAGGAACCCCACCTATCTTCTGTAAGCCACCTTTCCCCACGAAGTTTTCCCCTTGCTTTTCTTTGATTGAATTGTCAAGCATTTTATCTGTAGAAACCTCTCTTCAGTAACCTGACTACCACTTAATATGCCTCTCACATGCTATAATACATAAATGTCGGGGGAATGTATGGCAGAAAGATTGTTTTGCATCTGCCCTTAAAGGAAGCCCTCAGTGCATTCAAGGGGAGAGGACATTACTGAGCTTCCTAGGATAAATCACATGCCCCTTTATAGAAATAGAAATAATCAGAACTGTGCATAGGGTGGTCTAGCATTTACAGGTAAAATCCAAAAAAAGGAACTTTGGGATAAATGATCAAGCACATATTTTAAACTATTAGTATACTTACCTGCTTAAAAGCTTATGATTCCTATACTTTTCTAGGTTAATCATGGCAAAAAATGTCCGTGGAAAATTTTTTTTTTGGCTTTCCAAGTGGGATTACATGATATTCAATTAAAAATAGATGCTGGGAGAAAAAAATTCACACAATGACAACAATGATGTAAAGGAAAACAGCACTGAAAGACTTTATAGAACTCTAATCAATTCAATGACAATCCACTTTTTCTCAAAAACAATAGTGAAGCATGTCTCCCACATCACAATAGGAACTAGACTGGAGGTAGGGAATGAAGCAAACATTTTCAGACATAGTCAATGTGTTGACTTGTTTTGTTTAACTATACTTACTTGTTACAAGGGTGGGATATATTGGTTAGGGGGCAGGGTCAATGGGATATGTCAATAATGTTTTTTTTTAAATGCATCAAATAAAACATTAAAAAAAGACTTTTCTAGTGGCCCTGTCAGCTATAGCTATAAAGAATAGAACAAAATGTTCTCTTTTTGATTTCAGACTCTCCTCATTATAGTAATTTTCATCCTAGATCAAGTCAAACAAAATTAGTTATATGCATTTTGCATCTGTTATGTGCAGATTATTGCAACATGTACAGTACATGGTATGCAGAACTCTTCAGGAGATCTAACAAAAAAGTGGTGATGTGTTTAGTCTCTACCTCTTCCCCCCCCGCTCTTGCCTGAAAGAGCAGACATAAAGTCTAAAGTTTTCCTGTTGTTTTAAAGTTGTATTTATAATTTCTGTTTTAATTATTACTATGGACAACTTAGATAAAGAAACGATTGATCATAATTGTTTTGTTTTATGTGGTTTATCATTTGTGATAGGGGTGATGCAAAAGAGGGAGGAACAGTATCAGACAAGCAATAGAGACACAAAGAATAATCAATCATCAAGGGCTCAGGAGTTCTAAGAAGAAGAATCTTGCTAATTTTTATTTTTTTATAAACTTCAACCAAGAAGAGAGAGAATAAGCCATGTAGATTCAGCCTTTTTTTTTCCCTAGGCTAAAACAATAGGTTTTAAACAGAAAAATGTGGCTGTCTAATGATATTGGGGCTGCCTTTCCCCATTTTTCCTTTTCACACGGGCTCATAACAATCCTCCTGTTTGCGAGATAGGGAAGTGAGGAATTAAGGTGGAACTGGAACCTAGGGTGTTGATTAGAGAATAGGCAAGCTGTGCCAGGAAAAGGGAAGTGGCTAGAAAAGATTGGTGAAGGTCGCATTCCATGGGTGAGGGCCATCCAAGAGGGAGTAGCTAACTTTTCTTCTAACCTTCTATAGCCAACTTACATTGCCACAAGTGCTACATATACAATATGCCGAATCCCACCTCTGTGTCTTTGTATAGGCTTTGCACAGAGCTTCCCCTTCTCTTCCTCTTGGAAACTCTATTTTCCTTCAAAGCTTAGTTCTAGAGGTCTTACCAGATTCCAACAGCTACAAGTGCACCATCCCCCTGGAAGGTACTTTGTAAATAATTTGTAAATCTTTTGTATGTAATACAGTAAGAGGTAGAGGTGTCTACCTGCACTGGTATAGAGAATATCCTTAGCTGGCAGTTCCCTATACCAATGAAACCACAGATACAATTCTCATACTTACCCCTATGCTTTTCAATTACCAATATATAGACATGGTCTGATATAATGTAAACTCCATGTGTGCAAGGACTATTTTATTTTTGTCTTTGCATCTCCACTGATTAGCACCATTCATAGCATAGAGAAGGCACTTAATAAATGTGTCACTTGAATGATTGAAAGACAGTGTCAGAAGCCAAAAAGACCTCAATAAGATATATCAAAAGAAGAAATCCAATAAAATGAACAATAGAGACCTATGTAAAATCCCCTTAGGTTCAAAAAACAGGCCAAACAATTAGGAGATCAAGGTAGCAGCAGTTCATACGAAAAATAAAAATAAAAAAAACCCTGAGGATTTTGGTGCACTGTAAGCTCACAGTATGACATGTGAGGTAAAAAAATGTGGGGGACAAGGGAAAGCTAATGCAATCTCAGGCTACATTAAGAGAAGAATAATGTCCAAAACAAACTCCCAATACTGTTGTGCCTTTGCCAGACTATATTTGAAATATTGTGTTCACTTCTGGCCACCACATTTTCTGGAAAGCCACAGGTAAGCTAGAGCAAGACCAGGATTGTGCAACCAAGGTAGTGAAATGACTGGAAACCATGCTATGTGAAGTTTTTTTTGAAAGAATGGGTAATATTCATACTACAAAGAAATGACATGGGGACATACCAAGATGCAAAAGAGATCTGATTTATTTTGCTTGGCCCCAAAGGGCAAAATTAACAGGAATGAGCAATAATCACAAAAGGAAGATTCTGGCTTCACATAAGAAAAACAAATTCCTAATAAGTTAAACTGTCAAAAGAACAATATTGCTACCTTGGGATGTAGTGAGATCCTCCTTGATTTTATTTAGGTAGAGGCCGACTGACTACTTTGGAGGCTGTCTGGAAGGAGTTTTCTATTCAGGTTTGGGTTGTATTTAGATCTCTGAAGTCTCTTTAAACACAGAGAGTAAATAATTTGATGACAGGGTAGTATATAATTAAGTGGGGAAAACTGTATGAATTAGGTAAGCTATGACTTCAGAGGAAATGGAGGTCACTGTAGGTTGGAGTGTTAAGGCTTCAAGGAGGAGAAGAGTGATTAAGTTTTGCCTACAAGATGGCCAGATTTGCTTATGAAAATAGCAATGGAGAGGAATTCCAAATGGGGGAAGGCAGGAGCCCTTAAGCAGAAAAGGAGGGGAAAGTAATCTGTGAACGATGACTATAGACAAAAGGCTGGTATATAAAAAAGTAAGGACAGATAGAACCAAAACCTAAGTCAGGGCCCAACAGTTGAGGGTGTCAACAGCCAGAGAGACCAAGGCATTTGGACTTTATCCTGTAGACAACAGGAAGGGAATTAGGGGAATCTCATATTATTGTTGCCACATGAATCTTCCTGAAATATTATGGAATAGTAGAAAGAGTACTGTGAAGGAATCAGGAAAATTCTGCTGCTTATAAATATCCACTCCTTATTCAAAAAACTTTAGTGGCTTAAGTGATACCTTATACAGGGGGTGTTTTCTATTCCTCCTAGATAGTAGTGCCTTCCCATATCTGTGCTTTTTTTTGTTTGTACAAATACATCTATGTATAATAATATATTTACATACTTCAATCATGTTGTCTCCTCCATTTGAGTGTAAAGTCCTCGTAAACAGGAACTTTTTTTTTAATCCCTGATGCTTTGCACAGTGCCTGATATGCTGTGGCACTTAAAAAAAAGTTTGTTGACTGACAGCTTGATTCTCTGTTTCCTGCTTTATGAATTTCCAGGCAAAAGATGTAGTAGATAAAAAACCCCAACATGTTCCAGTGATAAAGTCTTGTATGCAAGTCCTAACTCTCTATAACTCTGGCAAGTCATTTAGCTACTTGGTGTAACTGAGGTCATTCAAATACTGCAGTTGTAGAACTGTTTTTCTGTACTGAGTTTTCTCACCTACAATCATCCCTTCCATATTGCGACTTTCCCCATCATGGTTTCAACATATCACGAGTTGGCATAAGCAATTAAATAGAAATTTTGGGGGAGTTTTATGGAAGCTGCAGATGACATGGCAAAGGCCAGCAGATGACACAGAAAAAATTTAGAAACTCTGAAATGCGTAAAATATATATGTGGTATTGTATAATATCAATCCAAAATTTACAATAAGGTACTGTAAATGCCCCATGAAAGAAAAATAAATCAGACTTTTTCTCTGGCACAAAAGGAGGGTCAAAAAATTTTACATGGATTTTCCAGATTGCGGGGGTGCCACACCCCTAAGCCTGGCTATGTGAGAAGACTATTTCCTATACTCATGAAATCACAGATTAAAAAATAACAGCACAGCATTAATGTCTAAATGGTGAAAGAGTTCTGACTTTGGAGTCAGAGTAGGTTCAAATCTTACCTCTGATATCTACTACTTGTGTGATCTTAGGTAAGTCACTACATTTTCTGAGCTCAAGGTTTCCTCATTTATAAAATGAGGAGGCTGGATTTAGATCTGTACCCCTATGGCTCTATCACTTATTCAAAGTCATTTCACACAAGTCCTAAAAAAAACATTAAACATTTTAAGACAGAAGAGACCTTAGAGTTTACTTAATCCTACCTACTTACGTTGGTAATGAGAATACTGAGGCAAAATAGAGAATAAGCATTTATAATGGGCTTACTATGAGCCAGTTACTGTACTAAGCACAGGGGACACAAAGAAAGGCAAAAATTGTCTCTGCCCTCAAGGACCTCATATCCTAAAGGTATGGACGAGACATAAATAAATAAATGATAAATATATACCCAAAGGTATAGACAACACATAAATAAGAAGATACAAGATATATATAGGGTAGATGGATGATAAACTGAAATGGAAAGAAGTGACTTTGCATGCTCCCTCTACCGCTGTCCAACCAGTGTGTTCACTATTCCCTAAAAAACATCATGGTCATTCATAATCCTCGGTTCCTTGAAAATGCTGTTTGCATTACCAAAAATGCCTTTTCAAACTCTTTCCTCCCCCTACTCAATTCTTACCCACATTCAAAGCCCAAATCAAGTCCTATTTCAACCATTAGGCTATTTCCATTTTTTTCAGCTCTCATTGGTTTTCCTTCTCTAGTTTCCATAGAACTCATAGACTATATAATTATATATTCCGTCCAACAGACATATTTAACAGGTTTTGTGTAGAGGTTTCTTAGCTGCATACTGGTGATACACAGGGAGATACGACCCGGACCATTTGCTTAAGGAGTTTACGTAGGATCGTAGGATTAGAGAGCATAAAATCCTGGATTGAGAGTTGGAAGACACCGCAGAGGCCATCTAGTTCAACTCCCTATTTTTACGGATGAGGAAACTGAGATTCATAAGAGAAAGAAAGGTTAAGTGAAGGCAGGATTTGAACTCAAGCCTTCCTAAATCCAAGTCCAGAACCATACCCATTGAATCATATACAGTCTAATGTGGGGAAAACCACACATACCAAATAACAATGAAATGGAAGCTATAGAATGGCCCAAGAGAAATACTCTATAGAAACTGAGGAGGGAATGGATCATGTTCACTTGGGGGAGGGGGTTATCACGGAATAGGTGGAATTTAATTTCAGCCTTGAAGGCTACGTGAAATATCCAGTGGTGGTGATTTAATAGCAAGAAGTCCGTTCCAGTCGTAGTAAACGGAACAAAGAAAGGCTAGTGTGGAAATGAAAGAGAGTCAGATAGGAACCAGGGACTTGAGTCCAGTTGAGCTAGAATATAGGGTACGTGAACGGAAAGAAAATGAGTTAAGTGTGGGAAAGTTGAATAAACAGCCTTATGACTTCTAAATAATGGATACAGTATTTTAAAATCACTAGGTATTCAAGTCTCAGTGTCATGCTCTAGGATCTGATATTAAGCTTGGATGCAACATGGCAAAAAAGCTTCCATATGTCCATACCGAGAGAAAACTGAATTCCCCTTCTCTCCTCCAGATGCAAAGCTGATATCACTAAATATTCACTCAATTCAATGAACACACAGCATCGTATTTAGCACTGTTCCTGAACATGCTTCCCCTTTCTTGCGTTCCTTTACATTTTCTCAAGAGTGATTCTGTTGTTTTGTATATCATGGGAATCTTATGTGAAAATTTTAGGATCACAAATCTAATGGCAGAAACTTCGCAGGCCATCTAGATTAAACCCTTCATTTTAGAGATGAGGAATGTGAGGCCCAGGGAGTTTGTGATTTGTCTAAAGTCACACAGTTATAAATACATACACATACACACATGCACAGACATATATACACACCTGTGCACATATGCACAATACAATGGAAGGCTAAAGAGAAGAACATTAAACATGTAGTTTTTATCTTCTAATTCAATTTGGAACTTTGGCTGTTAAAGACTGTTACAGTATGTCTGTAATCAAGTGTTATCTATTCTTATTCTATTTTCAACAAAAATAGATAAAACAATGAGATGTCAGATTCCCCATCCTTTCAGAATTAAAATAAACAACCATATCTGTAAAACATTCTACAATATTAGAATGAAACAAAAACCTCAGTTAATACTTCTATTTTTAGTTAAAAAGACATTTAAGTTTAAAGAACAATTAAAAATAAAATATAAACTACAAACTAAAAAGTGATAAATCAGGAAGAGAATAAAACAGTGTAAAAGTTAAATCATAAATTACTATTTGTCTGAAAAAAGGTTAAGTTGGTTTTTTTCTATCATTCAGAACTTTTCTTAGAACTAAATGAACATATCAACACTTAAGTAAAAGGTTTTATAGAAAATATTTTAAAAAGTACTTTACAATTTTCATTTTTCCTCCTAATAATATAAAATATACACTTGAGACCATCAGCACGATGTGATGTTTAATGTCAGCAAAAATGATAAAAATATACTAAAATCCAAAATTTCCAAGTGAAGCTTATTTTATACTCCCCTCAGGCTGATTAGGTAAGATGAAATTTCACACATAAAGCGGCTACAAAATAGTGAGGATATAAGGCTTATTTTGGTAAAACTAACTAGATGGATAAATGCACACACACGCACATATGCTGTGCCCTAACTTAAAGGACTAACACATTACTTCCACTTTCTAATTTCCAGGTGGCTATCTGTGCTATCACTCTGTTCTTGCTGAGGAAAAGTGCATCTCTACAAAATGTGGATAGTGGGAACCTAAAAGATCTGGTAGAAATAAAATCTGTACCTGCATGCTCAATTGAAAATAATGAAAATGTTGAACGTCTGCTTAGTTCTTGAATTTCGATATTTCTTTCTAATGGATATGGACTGGCACATTTTTGTGAATTATTATAGTGAAAAGCATAAAAAGGGGAAGTTAGCCAGAAGTTTTCCATCGGCATTGTTCAGGGTGGGAGAGGGGGAGAAATAAACTAACACAATCAGAGTCAGAGAAATTTGATGGGTTCCAAATAGACAGAGTAGTCTTTATTCATTATGAAATGCTAACCATTTGGAGGCTTTTGAAGCTTAATCACTATTGAGTGATGTGCCACATGATAACTCAAAGCTCCATCTAAGAATTTAACTAAACTTGGCCTTTATTTCTCCTAAAAACTACATGCTATTTCTTGGTAGCTTTTTGCAATGAACACATAGAGCCCCTTCTTCATCTGCTCTGCACAGTAAGAGGTTTCAGTGAGATATATCTTCAAAAGACATGTCAAAGGAATTCTTTCAATTAATAATAAAAAATGGCACTTCCATTCCCTCTACAAACTCGATCAAATGCAACATTATCTCAATGCTGTTAATAACAATAACAAAATCACAAAGCTCACTGCTTGTAGCATGATGGTTTTCTGGATTAAAAAAAATTGAGTAATAAAAAAAATCAGGATGCAATTTGTTCTGATCTCATCAATGGAATCCGTTTGCAAGGTACTCTATAAAAGATTCAGTCATTCTCTAACAAAATAAATGTTTGGCAAGATCCTCCACATCTTTGAAAAGATAACAGAGAGAATGGCTTTAATTTCTGAAATTCTTTAGCATGCTGAAGAGGGTCACTTAGAGAAAAGCTTTTACTGTCTGTTCTGTAACATAAAAAGACTAAGAATAAGAAGTGCAGATATTACAGCTGCAATTAACCCACAAAAACATTTTGTACATTTTCTTTATGTCATTACTCATATTGAAATATTAATTTGACATAAAGTTAGCATGTGGTTTATTAACTAATTTTCTTATTCAAAAATTTAATGCGGAAAAAGGCAACACCAAAAAAAAAGTACCAATAAACTTCTGGCCTCTCCATTTTCTGGTTTATTTTTTAAATAGTATCTTATTTAAAGTCAAAGTCAAACATCATATCAAACATTGCAGGAGTATACTCATATTTATTTAGAGGAAAATTTAATTTCACACATGTTATAAAAATTCTTATGAATGATGGCTATTCTAGCCCCTATACAAGTTAATCATAATACTTTTAGAAAATGAGTTAAAAACACAAATGAAAATGTCCAGTGCTTAAAAACTCATAATTTGAAATAGCTATTCAATTTCATGATGTAAATATTTTTGTAGAAATCAGGACATTTCTCATATTTAGGTTAGTGTACTTTTGCACTGAAAGAAAATTATTCAATTAGAGAAATAGCACAATTACTGAGATTTTGTTATATTAATAGATTTGCAGTAATCTCACGTACGTCTAATAAATAATATGCTTATAGATAGCTACATTTTTGTTAAATGTATTACCATGATAGAAATAATTCTTTCTTAAGTCTGTTTGAGAAATAGCAAATAAGCAAAATTTACTTTTTAACAACAAATCAAATTTTCTAACTTGTCTGTTAATTTTATATTTGGCTCCCAACTCTTAATATTTTAAAAAATTCATTTTTAATTAAACATATTTAAATATTCCAGTAGGTATGGTAAGGATCCTAAATATGAAAAATAGAAAAGAAGTACATTTTAAAAGCATCTATTTCTTTAAAATAAATTATTTTAGGTAATACAGTTTTTTCAAACTAATTCTTCATGGTACTAAAGTGCTGAAGAAGACATCCGTTAACCTGTGACATAGGGAATTTCACATTAATTTTGTATATGAATTAAGTATGGAACTGGCATTTTTAGGATTATTTTTAATTTTATAAGAAATGTCAATATTGAAGGTGCTATAAAAATGAAAAGCTATTCAATACCAGAAAAACTTCCAATAGTATGTATCATTGTCAGTTGTTTTCACTACTTCAATATATGCATGTTAACCAAAGTAAAATACCTCACATGAAAATGATTTTTCTTATCAGAGGAAAACATTTCTTTAAAGTTAAGGACTTAAAACTGAAGCATGAATAGAAAATAAAGAATAAATGATATAAAATCTTAGAAGCATTCACTGAATCCAACTATTATTCTTCCCCAAAAAAGAACTAAGGAAATTTTATTTTTTTTCCAAAATTTTCTTGAATTTTCCATCTAAAATACTTGATAAATGAGCTTGATACTAATATTATTACATATATCAAAAATATGTATGATGTCACCTATATTTATGAATTCTTTTCTTCTCTCTATTCATTGGTCTTTTTATTCCTTCATGTTGGTTCCTCCTGCTTTATATTCTTTCTTTCCATTACCTATCCACCCATTCCTCCCTTTACCCTTTTTTTCCCATCCTCCATTTCCTATTCCCTCTTCTCTGTGTGTTCTAATCAAGCATATACTTCCCAATTAGCACCTGCTAGTGTAATGTCTTCTCTTGCAGAAGGGTAGACTTTGTTCCATTTTAGAGAAGAAAGTATGGCATTCTTCACCCATTTGTAGTATAAAGAGAATTATTATTTGCTCTTCCTAGTTTTCTGGTATGGAGCACGGTATTTTTAAAAAGGATGCTTTTTCTGTCAAGCTTAGTAAAAATTGTGCAGGGGCTACATTTGGCAAATCGATAACATACAAAACAAAGTCAAAATTAAGCCAGTCTAATATGTCTTTCCGAGTTGAGATCAGAATGTTTTCTTGAGCTAATACCAGAACAACAGAAGTTAATACCTCCATGTCCAGAGTATTACCCAGGAATGTTTTTTTCTTTATAAGAATAAATAGAAATAGGATATTCCAAAGAAGGAATTTTGAAAAAAAAATTCTGGAACATTGTTTTTTCACTATATACAGATTTCTTGTGTTATTTTATTTCTTTTTAAGACAGTAACAAGGACAGAAAAAAATCTCATATCTATAAATGGCTACTTCATATATAATTCAACAAATGGCAGTAATGTAAGGGAAACAACTCTGACTTAGATTTATAGCTCAAATTTCCACGGGCATTTCAACAGGCATCATCTTGAAGAATGCAAGGAATAAAGAGGATAAAGAAAAAAGCATTCCACTCTCAAGATATGTTTCGGTACTGAGATATTTTCCTTTGACATATTATAATGAAAATAATACAAGATTAAAGTACACAGTACATATATTATAAATTGTTCTAGTAATTGAATGAAGTTTAACATTCCCTATTCTGATTTTTTTTAACTTAAGAGGTATGTGAAATACATTTTTATAAAATGTACATTAGTGACTGGATATTAACTTTATTAAATAAAAGGTATCCAGTGAACCAAGCTGTAACCAACATAGCTACTGAACAAACATATCCGAATATCCTCAGAACTAAACTAGAACCAGACCGATATTTCATTAGACACCAGTCCCTTATTAAAATAGATGTCGCTTAGCAGTTGGTATTCAACAACATATACATGACATTAATTAGGAAAGCTGTATCCTTTCCCCAGGCTATATGTCAAATTCTCTAAGAAAGTCACTCTAAATCATGGAATCATAAAAACCACAGTGGTGGAAGAGACTCTGAGAAACCATTTAGTCTATTCCTTCTGCATTCAGAGCACTTAAATCACAGGAAGATGTGAATGTATAACACATGATAATGTTTGGTCATATCTCAAGATAAGGAGAACCCATGACCGAATTCCCTTGTAACACATTCCGGTGTTCAACGCTTACTACCAGACAATCCTCCTTTAGAGAACTCCTATTGCAGATTCAGCTAATTCTTGATTTCAAGGACATTCACTCATTTTATACACTTTGAAAACTTGAAAATCCATACAAATATCCTCCTTAGTATAAGTAATTCTGACTTTTGGATCCTCTCAAGTAAGGCATATTTTTGAATGCCTAAATAACTATTATTATTCTCAGCTGTAGCCTTAGTGTACTTTTATCTTTTTTCTGTTCTAAGACTCAAGGATGGGCAACGTACTAAAAAGTAAGGAAAGAATTCTCTTGTTACTCCTATACGTCATCACATCCCAGTATATTCTCTTTCCTCAACTTTCTCTTCTCTGTTTCTATCTCTGTCTCTCTGCCTCTCCTGCTGTCCGTAACAGGAATGTGCTTTTGATTTATTCTCTGTTGGTGATCCCTCTGGAGGCACAAAAATATACATCAGTTGTGATAATTCCACTGTAGGCCTAATCTCCACAGCAGCTCGTATCACAATCCATGTTTCAATATAGCAATCTGCTTTAAAATTACTGTACAAATGGAAGACATTCCTTCCAGCAAAATTTATACACTTAAGATTTTTCAAAATGGAAGAGCAGCAAAACTGGGCTGGTATTTGTTTAAAGAGCTTATTAGAGCAAACTATAAACACAAATCAGACAACAAAAAACTACATGAATTAACTTTGCTATTATAAGAAGTTTCCACACTTCCATGGTTAGGTTAATAATCAAGTGGCACTATCAGATAATTAGGGTGAGGTTGCAGATTTCACTCAAATCTTAACTAGTAAGACAAGTGGGAGTTTATTTCTGAAAATCTTTTCAATTTAATAACATACACTTCACAGACTCACTATGTTTAGGAAGGATTACATAATGCTAGCCGCCTACTTTATTCAAGGTGACTGCTAACCCTTTCTATATAGCTGGGGCCTGCTAAGTTTTTATTAGTCCCTGTATTGACTATTGTGAAGATGAAATAGCAAACTATTGATAATTTTAAGAAATACTATCAGAGAAAAGCCAAATAAGAATATCTGTAATGATTACCTATGGAAATAAAATTCTTTTGTGCTATTAAAAATGTTAGTGCAATAATTTTTTAATTTTCTATCAAACCCTTTGAATTTCAAATATATACGTATAAGTTGTGAATGCAAGCAGTTATATTTTTAAAGCACTATTTACTCTTTTCCATGTTTAATTGTGAGGGGCAATGTGATATAGTCAGCATAAGTATAGCCTAGTCAAGAAGACCTGGGTTCAAATCTTGTTTCTGATGTGCATTATCTGTGTGACCAGGGGCAAAAAAAAATCCCTTAGCATCTCAAGCCATTAGTTTTGAAGACAATAAGGTATAGGTCAATTGCTGATCTGTGTTTATGAAGGAAGTTTATACACTTTATACACAGTTTCCCAGAGTGAAAATTTTTTAAAAAGTTAATTTTAGGCACTGCATTTATGGATAAGCACACATATCTTCATTTGCCTAAGGTGCACACACTGTTTGGCTAAGTTCTTTACAATCTGGAACAAAGATTAACTTAACTTATGATGGAACCTGACTATTTACAAATGGTGATGAAGGTAAATGAGTTCTAGGTTTGGAATCAAGAAAGGACCTGGTTTCATATCCCATCTCTGACACTAACTATGTAACCCTGGTCAAGTCACTTAATTTTGATATGTCTAAGGCAACTTCCTAGGACTACTAAATCATAGATTAGTTATGATCTAGAATGATGCACGGAATTTTCATAAGATGAACCCCTATGGTGACTATCCTACATATCTTTGTAGTATTATAATGGGATAGTCAGACCTATAACTTCATTGGTATAAAAATTCTTAAAGAGGACACTTCTACTATTGAGATCTGCATCATATCTGCAATTTGTGGTTTTAGAGAATTACTTGAGAGCAGTGATGGGATTCAAATAAATTAACAACTAGTTCTCTGCCCTAATGACCATTTTGTTTGTTTGTTTTTAGGAATCAGTCACTTAGTAAGTATGTAGTAAGTACTGGACAACCTCAGTCCAAATCATGCATAAGTCACTAACCATGTGAGTAGGGAGCAGGCTTTTATTTTTGTTCATCTTATATTTAACATCATCTGGGCTCTGACACTTCACAGAATTTCAGAATTAGTAGGTACCTCAGTGGCTAGCTAATCTGGATGCCTTGAAAATATGACAAAAAACATAGAAGTCACATCAGAAGCAGAAGCTTGAGCCACTCTCCATCACAGATAGAAATAAGGCTCTGTCCTCACTAGTCTCCCAGGCCAGTTTTTTCTCCCACCTCTTTCCCTCCAACCCATCCTGCAAACCGCTAAATAAGCCAACCTTCCTAATCTGTCATTACCATCATGGGATCAGAGATTTAGAGCTGGAAGGAACCTCTTAGATCATCAGCTCCAATGAAGTCTGGATAAGTTAAATGACTCAAAGTCATGCCCTAGCCCTGTTTAAAAATGTGACATTGTTCCCTTCCTAACTACTTAGCACTGGATTATTGACTATCTTCTCTATTCATCTCATTGTTGGTACCATTGTCCTATCTCTACTAACTAGAATCTTAATTGCTTGAAGTAGGGGATTATTTTCTATTGCCGTATCCCCAACAGTCCTGGACACATAACAAATATCTTAATATCTTTCATTTCAGCAGAAATTTCATTTTCAGCAGAACACCTACCATCAATTGTCCTAGGAGTCCTTGAAACAGTCCTTTCCCTCCCTCCCTTTGCCTGTTTTGCAGCCTCCTGTGTTTTAGGGAGACAATAGACTCTGACACTATCCAGCAAGAAGTAAAGAAGGGGAGAAAGTAGGCTATTTGTATTGAAAAGAGCCTATTTAGATGGGATGAGGGTGCTAAGTGTGCTGGTATCTTCCCGCCCCCCCCCCCCCGCACTAAATATAAATCAAACCAAAAGTTAACCTTGACAACTTTTTACCATTGGCCTTAAAAATTCCACGTTTCACTGATTCACCAATTTTTAAGTGCTCTATTGAGCTGAGAGTTATTTGGCACCTATCAGAAAGCCTGTTTGGGGTGGGGGCGGGAAGGAGGAGGAGGAAAGCAAGGCAGGGTGGCTTTCAGCCACTCCACGCCATGACTTGGCGAAGAGTGGTGGCGGGTGGAAAACAATGATGCTTGTGTCTCCTCTGAACCTTGACCCACAGTTGCCAAGACAAAAAAAACAAAAAACAAAAAACCCTCATCAGTTGGGACAGAGGAAACAATCCCCTCGCCACTCCAAGCATCCAAAGAGGACGTGACAGTGCTGTCCGAAATACTAGAAGCACTACTACCCGGGGACATGCAGTTGGTGAACACCCCTTCCCAAAGCGCCACCCTGCAGAGACCTGGGCTCAGCCAATGACAGCCTGTGCATCTGGGATAATGAGATGCCATGACCGCAACAGGACCAATTGGAAGCCAGGAGCTACTCAGAGGAGAGGATGGGAAGGGAAGGCAGGGAGGTGAAGGGACAATGGAAAGGGGAAAAGATTAAACAAGTTTCTCACCATGGGAATTAACAACTGGGTTCGCCAAACTCAACATAAAATTAGGTACTGGTTCTGCTGAACCGGGGCGAACCGGCTGAATCCTGTCACTGCTTGAGAGCACTGGGAGGTTAAGTAAGTGGCCTGGAACCTCTTATTGTGATTCAAAGGCAAGACTTGGTTTCAGATTTTCCTAATTACAAGGCAGGCTTTTTATCCACTATGCAACACTTCCTTGGAATAAAATACATTTAAAAACTTTCTATCACTTTCATCATATTTAACCTTATCTAAAATGTATAAAGTCATGTTGTGCATTTTCATATTATACTCCCCAGATACCCTACTCATCTAGATTCCAAAGACAATACTAATTAATTTATATAAATGGAGAAGGTATAAAAGTTAAAGGACTAATATTTGAAAATAATATCTAACCTCCTGAGAAAACTAAATTATAACCCAATATTAGAAGCTGATATTCTCATATCACATTTTATCAAGATACCTGCTGCGTAGTCTTAGCATATTTCTCCCTAGTTGTTCTTTTTCAAACATACAACTATCCATTGGAATTTTGTAGGTTAGGACTTTAGTGAGATTTTTGGGGGAGATAAAGAAAAGGGGGTGCTCTTTAATTCACTTCCAAGTGTGAGGACAATCAGGTTGATTATGTAGCATTCCACTCAAAACTGTCAGCTATATTATATTTGGTGAGACAAATGTAGGACACAATGGAGATCAAGGTTGTAGGCACCCCATGACCCTTTGGCTTGGGAATGCGTTACTGGATTTTTTTTTAGTTGATTTACCATTCTAATTATGTTTTGCTCAAGCTAACATTATAATTAGTTCACATTTGTTGAGTACACACCAGATGGTGCCAGGGAAAGGTGTTCTAGTGGCACATAAGGTAGCAAAAGAAACCTAGGATAGGATTAAAATTTTCAACTGGATAATTTGCATGCAAAATCTAACCCGCACATACACATAATTAAGATTTGAGTGTATTAGAAAGCCTAGATATACTACTTGAAATATTTGCATACATCTCTGTACTCTATGCCCAAAAGTGTTTTCTATCTTTGATTTATTTTTTTAATAAATACCTCAAATTACCTTTCCAGCAAGTCCTAAAACATAATTCATAATGCAGTCATGTCATGAAGCAATTTCTAGAACTGGTGTATTTTTTTTTTCTTAAGGCAATGCGATGTAAACTTTTAGTCTAAGACAGGGTTCAACTTTGGCCACTGAATTAAACCTAATCCCCAGTTTATGTTATGGTCAGCTATGTCATGCCACCAATATTGCTGCAAATAAGCCATAGCCAATAGATTCACCCTCTAGCATTCTTGCCTCCTGTGCCCCATAATAGCCTAGAGCTGATAGAAGAACCTAACTCTAAGCTGTCTAGTATCCTAAGTATGACCAGCTGGCCCTTGCCAGAAAGAGTAACTGCTTCAGGATTCCCTTAGAGCAAATGATACAGCAATCTGTCTGACTAAATCCAAACTCATTAAGTTAGCTAACATTCAGAATACCATCAAGGCAACTGTCTTTACCACCCTACCCCTTCAAATACAGCTCATACTGTCTACAGTAATGCTATGCCATTCTTCAACAAATCATACTTTAAAAACCCTTTAAGATATACCTTTCTCATGAAGCCCTAGCAGATAAACCCAGTCCCACCATAATCATTCCGTTCTGTTTATTAAAAAACTTCAGTTTCCTGGGGATAACAACACCTGAAACATTTAATTTTACATGGGTGGTTGTGAGGATCAAATGAGATGATACATATAAAAATTCTTCGAAAACAAACAGAAAAGTCAGTTAAAATTGATGTAGCAGTGGTGATGGTGGTGGTGGTAGAAAAATTTCATTCAACCCGTATTTATTTAGTAAAGAAAGGTTAAATTTATATTCCTCTGGCACAGCAGTGTTAAAGAGAAATAAGGTCATGAAAACATACATTGTTGTTGTTCGTCCTTCATTCTCAAAGAGAACCAATGACAGCACTGGGCTGATGTCTCGACTTGCTCATAAATTGGATTTAAGTGAGGAAGATCTGCAGAGTCATCAGCCTCATTGTCTTCTCCAGAGTCAATGCAGTCCAGTGGCAAGGCAAGAGTGAAGATGACTGGCAATGGCCCAGGATGCAGTGGGTGACTTTGGCTTTTGTAATTTAAGGTCTTTCCCAGGTCTCTGTTTGTCTGAGGCAATGCACATTCAATGACTAAGAGCCAGGTAAAATTGTTGAAGCAAGTCAGGAGATAAAGAAATATCCAGACCAATATCAAGTCACACATTTTCTTAATTGGTCCTTGTAATTTTTGACATTAGAAAGGGTCTTTACATAAAAAAAAAATCCTACAAATCCCTGATCTAAACCATATAGCCTAATTGGGAATAAGGGTTGAATGCAGGTAGAGATGAATCCCTGAAGAACAACTAATGACTTAGAAAAACAAGTATTAATATTTCCTATGACTTATTATATTTTTATTTGTTTTGCTAAATATTTTCCAATTACATTTTAATCTTGTTTGAGCAGCACTGGGGAATGTTGTGGGCCATACGAAGCCCATTTTGCATGTTTGACACCTCTGTTCTAGTGTGTGGTCCCTTGCTGATGGCAGCTTTGGAGATCTGAAGGAATCTAGATGTGAGTTTTAAAGAATCAAAGGTATGGAAAGAAACTGTGAAGAACTCAGGCTTGCTAGTACTATGACTGGATTGTACTACCTGCTTCTGAAAGAAAGCTAAGTCAGCATTATATTCTTATTCCTATATCTATAAGTGCAGCCTTGCCCTCCTTTCAAGTCCCATAGCACTTGGAAACTCTCATTACATTTTCACATCCCATCTGGTATGAGATTTTTCTGTCTACACGTCTTATCTTCCCTTTTATGTAAAGTCCTTGAGAGTAAGGGACCTGGATTTACTCAAGTTCATTAACTCTCACAGCACCAAGTTTTTGGTGCCTAACACGTAGTGAACGAAAGAAAAGGAATTAGAAAAGGAAGAAAGGAGGAAGGACAGAAAAGAAGGAAGGGAAGGAAGGCAAAAGAAAGGAATGGACAGAGAAAGAAAAAAAGAAAAAATCGGTTGAAAAGGCTGTTGTATCCCTTTCCAGTATTTCATTATCTTTTAATGATGTGCTCAATATTTAACTTTACCTTACTTCATCATATGCAGTATTCAATTCAAGGGGTATGACTGTAAAAGGGTAAGAAATAAAAGAATTAAATTCCAATCCTCCTCCTCTTCCTCTTCCTCTTGATGAAATATGGCCAGACAAGACTGTCATAAGCACTCATCACACCCCTACTGGCTCCTACAATTCATTATGCTAAGGGAGACAGTATGGCACATAATAAAAACACAGAACCTGAAGTCAGAGAGGACCTGGGTTTAAATTTCACATCTGATTCTTACTGCCTTTGTGACTGGAGAAGTCACTTAACCTTTTAAGGCTTCACTTTTGTCCTTTGTAAAACTAGAGGGTTGAACTCAAGATATCTTCTGCTGTCCCCTCCAGCTCTAAATCTATTTACTATTTTACATAAAAGTTTAGTCTGACAAAAAAAATTGCAATTGTCCCAACAAATCTGATGCGCATACACAAATATTTCCTTTTTAACCTTTTTTCTCTTATGGAGACTTAGGCTGAAACTTATAACCAGTGAAATAAATAATTTAGATTCTTTCTGCTAAAATTATTGGTTGGTGATTTTATTAACAACCCAGCATTACAAACCATGCATAGTAAAAAACAATATAGGGTTATGAGAAATGCAATCCAAGCTATATCTTGTGAAGTGAAGAAGGCATCTGTTGTTTAGAAAAGTTCATGATAAATATCTCTATCAGAATTGTTCTGAACCTTGGTCTGTTTCTTTAATTTCACAAACATATTGACTAGCAATGAAACAGATCAATGGGTTCACTGCCTTCTTAAACAAGCAGAATAGCTATAGAGGCCCCCTAACAGATGTTACAAATTTTGCCACTTATCCATCTCTTTAATTATCCACCACTGGCTTTTTATTAAAATGTTTCATTCAATTTAGCACATAGACCATAAACTAGACCTAAAGATCTAGTTAATATTTGCCATGAATTTTGCTTGAAATAAGGTAAGAAAGTGTGAGGTGTTGTCTTGGAGTAGAAAATTTATTTCTTCGTGCTTGCTTTTATTTTCACTCACTTTGTAAAGGTCAAATTTCAATATTAAGGCATGTCAAAATAATTTGAATATAGTGCTTATTTTTTTAAGCAAGGTTGAGCACGCTGATTTATCAGTAAGATTAAAATAAAGATCTAGCACATCAATTATTTCCTTCCAATAGATGGCTCTATAAAATTACATATTACAGTGATAGGAGAGATGACTGGAGACTGAAGATGCTGGGTTATTTGAAAAGAATACAATAATTATCACAAAATGTAATGTAATACAATTTTGGGAGACATGGGAGAAACACAATCCCCTTTCCTATTTGGTAAATACATTTAAGAATGCAGTTTTTATAACTAAATCCTGTAGAGGCTCTTTATTTTGTATTTTCTATTTTAAAATATATATTCTGTAATGTGGATATAATTCACACTTGCAATTAAAACTGAAGGGGAAAAGATATATTTTGTAATAAAGGGATTTATTGAATTTATTCACAATATGTGAAATTACATAAGCATTAGTCTGAAAATATAATTTGGAAAATTATATTTAAAGCTTGCACAGCTTTGCTGGTATTTAATTCTTTAGAGCCTGTATGGCCCAACACAATTAGTGAACCCCTGACACAGCATTAAAAAGCTAAAAGGCAAGATAAGTACAATCTTCCCAAGTCAGAAGTTTTCAAAGCAAATTTTGATTTCTATTAGAATATGATCCCAATGTTACCAAATTTCATGCTTTTCCAAACACATATAAGCTATGATTCCATGTGCCTATTCAATGATCAAATGGTTGGAATTTGTTTTTTAATGTAAAATGGACAGTACCTAAACTGAGGAGTTAATGCAGTTGAGAAATGACAAACACATACCTAAGAATTAAGTTGGAGGTAAAAAGGTACATAGTAAATGACTAAGAGACAAATGAAAGAATGAGATAAGAAATGTAGGCCAAATGTGTTATAAATCCAGGGGAAGGAAAGATCAAGGGGAGGATCATAAAGGAAAATGAATTTAAGCTTCAAGTTATTTGAAGGGTGGGATGGATTTCTTTAGTTAGGGAATCGGGAAAGATGGTATTTCTGGTGTGAAAAAGGTATAAAATAATGACATCAGTCAAAAATGCACATAGTTTTGAGGGACAAGACTAGGAGGTCTTTGAGTCACAGGTTCATTGTAGCAGAATGATAAGCTATATTTTGGAAAGGTATATTGGGGAAAATTGTGAAGAATCCTGATTATCAGAGTGATGCGTGTGTTATCCAGTAATTATAGGCTTAAACTCTGGATTAGGGGATATATAACAAATAGCTGTTCAAAGTATGTTTCCTTTCAATCAGCCATTAGCACCATATGCTGCAATGACAGTGAAATTCTCTTCCTTTCCAAATACTGAAGATACGTAAACATGGGGAGTTTGGAAGATTAATAACCAGTGAATATTGGTAGTGTGGGAGGGGGTAGAGTGAGGCAACAGAGAACCAAAGACACAATATAACCTACCTACCTTAAAGGAAAGCCACTAAAATTACTTTCAGAACATATCTTGAGTTCTTTCATCATGGAATTCTAATCATTGAGGGAAGCAATGGATTTAGCTTGTAATTCTCTGTCATTTAGGCTAGCCTTGTACTTGTAAAGTTTGTGTTGTGTTCTTTACCTGGTAAGAAATCCCAAGAAATGCGAATTATTATGTAGAGAACTACGACCTCATAAAAAGTTAGCCTCAATATTTTCAGATCTACTGGTTGAAAAAAAGCCACTACTGAGGGGGGCGGAGCCAAGATGGCAGCTGGAAAGCAGAGTGAGCTCCCCGCCAAGTCCCTCCAAAAACCTATAAAAAATGGCTTTGAACCAATTCTAGAACTGCAGAACCCACAGGGTAGCACAGGGAAGCAGGGCTCTAGCCCAGGACAGCCTGGGTAGTCTCTGGGTAAGCACGGAGCTGGAAGCAGAGGGAAGTGGAGCTGAGCCGAGCAGAGCCCAGCGTCGGCAGTTCGGACCAACTACACCGGGAGCCGGCGGAGTGTGTCCTAGAGCCCCAAATCAGTGAGCTGCAGCAGTTACCAGACTTCTCAAGCCACAAACACCAAAGACAACAGAATAGGTTAGTAGGAGAAGCTGCTGGAGACAGGGAGTTTGTGGTTGGGCCACCGCCCCAGGGGCAGCGGAGGTGGGGCAGCTGTAGAACTACAGCTGCAGTTGCTTCTGGCCCCAGGCCCACCTGGTGGGAGGAATTAAGTGGCAGATCAGAGCAGGAGTGAAGAGCCTGCTGAAGATCTAAGTCCAGTCCAGGTTGGGGGTTCTTGGGGCAGGAGGAGTGCTGGTGAGGCAGAGCTGGTGCATCCCTCCAAGTGTGGAACATAGAACTCTTTAGTCCACAAGCAGTCATACCCCACTGAAAAACTCAAGGGTCAAGTAAGTTGGCTGAGAACATGGCCAGGCAGCGAAAATGCACCCACATTCAATCTCAGACATTGGATTC
>CM053627.1:150348844-150404375 GCA_028646595.1 Phalanger gymnotis | reverse complement strand
AAAAAAGGGGGGATGATAGAAGGGAGGGCAGATGGGGGTGGAGGTAATCAAAAACAAACACTTTCGAAAAGGGACTGGGTCAAGGGAGAAAATTCAATAAAGGGGGATAGGTTAGGAAGAAGCTAAATATAGTTAGTCTTTCACAACTTGAGTATTGTGGAAGGGTTATACATAATGACATGCATGTGGCCCATGTTGAATTTCTTGACTTCTTAGGCAGGGTGGGTGGGAAGGGAAGAGGGGAGAGATTTTGGAACTCAAAATTTTAAAAAATAGATGTTGAAAAACAAAAACAAAAAAGTTTTTGCAGGCAACAAGAAAATAAGATACACAAGCAATGGGGCATAGAGATTTATCTTGCCCTACAAGAAAGGAAGGGAAAAGGGGATGGGAGGGTAGTGGGGTGACAGATGGGAAGGCAGACTAGGGAACAGGGCAACCAGAATATACACCATCTTGGAGTGGGGGGGAGGGTAGAAATGGGGAGAAAATCTGTAACTCAAACTCCTGTGAAAATCAATGCTGAAAACTAAATGTATTAAATAAAATTTATAAAAAATAAAAAAATTGAAGTAAAAAAGAAAAAAGCCACTACTCCATCCTTGGAAATACATTTTTGTAAGATGTCATAATCAGATCTGGGACTTTTCTCCTCTATCTATGTGACACCCAAAGGTATTATCTTTGCCATGGGATTATGCAGGAAATAATTTTGAAATCATTACTACTTTACCATCAAACTATTTGAAGAGGTGTTTTATTATAGGATAACCAAAATATACTAGATAATATATTCACTGATTAAAATATAGGATGGAGATAAGGAATGGATCTATGATAGGAAACTCGCAGCTAAGTTTCCTAGCTAAGGAAACTATTTCTAACAGACTATGACACCATTTTTTTCAATTTGTAATCGTTCGAGAGTTGCATCAAGTTCTGAGAGAATAAGTAAGTTGCCTAGGGTAAAAAAGTCTATATGTTTAAAAGGCAAGACTTGAACCTGGGTCTTCCTGGCTCCAATGCCAACTCTCAAACCATTAATGCCATGATGAATTATTAGTTTAAGCCACAGTTTCATAAATTATTAATTCTTCTAAAAAGAAGAGATATTTATGGCATATAATTTAGCCAAAAGTTAATTTGAAATTGGTGTCTAAGTGGTGAATCTCTAGAGCTACATAGATACAGATCAATATTGTTATTCTAGTTTCCATGCAGTTGTTAACATTAGTTTTAACAGCTCACTGACCTTGATTCTCCCATAGTCTGAAAGCAGCATAATTTAGCACTATAGGTTTTCACGGGACAAAGATAAATAATTTCATGGGACAAACTGAGTTTCAATCTTCTTAGTTCATGCATGCAAGTTCATGCATTTTGACATTGTTGTTATTTTTAGTGATAATAAACAATAATGTCTTACATTGGTATAGTAACTATTAAACACCTGTAAAGCATACATTAACAAAAACATGATTGATTCTCTCTCTCTTTCTCTCTCTCTCTCTCTCTCTCTCTCTCTCTCTCTCTCCCCCCCTCTCCACACAGACACACACACACACACACACACACACACACACACACACTCCTTCCCTATTCCTCATAGGCTGGAAAAACAGTGAGTATTCTAAGGCTTGATCCCAATGCTGATAGGCACAGAATCTTCAACATCTTCCATTTTTCTGACCTTGGCCAGTTTGCCTTTCTTTAAATAACTATAGTGGTTGCCCATTCCTGGGATTTCATCACATTGGTGTTAGACATATTGTGGATACACAATCAGATTTAGCTCTTCTGTAGATCAGAACTAAACTTAGGCAAATTACCAGCCTTAGTTTCCCCAGTATTGGGTATTATAGGCATGTATCACCCATGCCTAACCATAATTATTCTTTAATGAAGCAATTTGATCCAATAAATTTGGTTCTACTACAGTTCAATAATAAACATTTAATTTGAAACTGGATATGAAAATATTTTAAAATGTAACTTGCTTATTAAAACACTCCCTCCCTGCCTCCCCATCAAGATTCCTTTCATTTTATCATTTTTGTATTAAACAACTAACTACACCCAATGATGGTTCTTATAACGAGGCCATAAGAATTAAAAAGAAAAATATAGACAGTACAAAATTCAGACAAACATATGTGATCACTGAATTTCTAAAGATAAGCATCATTTATTAATTGGGTCCTAAATACCAACACAGGAAGAAATATGGAATTCCCCAACCTGCTATGATAAAGATATCAGTCAGACAGCTGTGTGACTCTTTCATTTAAAATTTTCCAGTTTTTTTATTAATTTCAAAATTCCATCTGGATTAAAAGATATCCCTACAAGGTTAGAAAACCCCCAAATGAAAGAACTCTGTCTGATCAAACTCAGTGTGTCATCTTGGCTTTCATACAATGCTGCTCTTTAGCATCTTTCAGTTTGATATCATTTTTGGATGTAGCTAAATGCCAGATACCCTGACAAACATATACTCTACCAGCTGGATCTCCGTCTGTTCAGCTAAACATTTTCACACCAAATCTGTATGAAAAGCAATGTTTTCAGAGATAGTTTTCTACAACTGAAATATTAAAATCTTAACTCCAGGTGGCCTTCCATTCTCCTTTCTCTGATGTATATAATGAAGAACCCACCCTTACCTTCAAGTAACATCAGTGGTCAACTTGAAGCTATCAAAATTATTTAAACTGTCCATGCAGAAGCCCATACAGCTTGTGAACCACAGAAGCCTTTGGGAATTGTTATCTCTTCTAATACAGAAGTGTTTATACTGTCTTTTGATGTGTTTGCTTAGAAAAAAGACTACAATATTAATATTTTTCTCATTCTGTAGTGAACTCTTCAAAAGAAAGGTGCTATATTCATTCCTTGTTCCCTCAAGTGAACAGTCATTTACTCAAACTCCACTTAAATTTAATATTCTTGTATCATGAGGAAACTCCTGACATTTTTTGAAACCCATGAGTGCGTTAGACTTCCAAATAATATTGTTTTATGTGCATTTAATTAATCCCAATTCAACAATCAATTACCAAGCAATAAAAGACTCTACGACCTTAAGGAGCTTATAATCAAAAATGAAGAAGGGATGGATATGAATTATGCACAAATAACCACATTGGCTATAAAGGCAAAATGTGACAAATACAAAGGTGAGAGCCAGACAAACATACAGTGAGGAAAGTGAGGAGGGAGAGAGAGAGAGGTTAGTACTAGCTAAAGTGCTAGAGAATATTTAATAGAGTTGGTGGTACCTAAATTTAATGGAGTAATAATAATAAAGGTAATTATTAGTATTAACACATTACTTTGTGGTTTGCAAAGTACTTTAGATATGTTATTTGACCTTCACAGAAACCAATATAAGTGCCTTGATTTTTTAAAGAGAGGAAACTGAGGCTTATAGAGGTTAAGTGACTTGCCCAAGGTCATGCAGTTAGTGTTAGAGGCAGGATTCAAATTCAAATCTTTTTGACTCCGAGTCTAACACTTTATGCATGACACTGCCTAACTGACAGAATACTTAACACTGGAGATGGAGCAGTCCAAATGTAAGCAAGTATCTGGAGATGTGAGAGGGCAAGAGGAGAATAGCAGATGATAAATATAGCTAGAATATGAATGGGGTAGGGAATGGTGTAAAATGAGGCTACAAAAGTAAGTTAGAGACACATTATAAATCGCTTTAAAGGACATGATCAAGAGTTGATATCTTATCCTATAATCCCCAGTTTTTGAGCTTAAGAATGTCATGATCTGGGTAAAGTATTATGCTAATTACTTAGGAGAGAATGAAGAGAGAGACTGTTGACAGAAAGATAAGTTTGAAGGTCATTACAATTATAAGAATGTGGTGAAAGGTGAAGAAGGCTTTCTTATTACTACCCTAGTCAAATTTTACTATGGGCCATTCTATGATACTGCCCTTACCTACTGTAAATTTGCAGAACCCTAAAGGGATTCCTTCTGTAGCTATGTCTCCTTAAATCCTTCCTTTCCTTCAAGAGGTAGGTCAGATACCTCCTCCTCCTCCTTCAAGTGATACCTAGCATGCATATGAGGAAGTAGAAAGGAAGAGACCTGATAGAAAAAGCACTTTAAAAGAAGAAGCATTAGTTTGGTCTTATTCTCTGTATTCCTAATAGAAAAAAAGACATAAAATAATCAATATTAAATCATTTTCCTGAGATTTACAAGATCTAAATTATGACACACATATGTTGACTATAAATTTTTTTGATCCCCATCTCCTAAAACATCTTATTCACTGAGGTGAATATGACAAGTTTACATATCACACTTGTTTTCAATGTAGTTAAGGTCCAGGTTGTAACTGAAAAATATCTGGATGTAAATCAGAATAACAAATGTTTTAGGGGAAAAAATCCCTGAGAGTAAGACATATTTTAAGTCTTGACTTAATTATTTATGTGTACTATTGTGAGAAAATATTTTATAAACCTTAAAGATATATATGTATATAGTTGTATGTATATGAAAGTATAACTTGCTATCATTATAATGATCAGTATTGCCACTCCATTTTTACCAGAAAAAAATAATTCCTTGCTTGTACTGTTTTAGAAGAGACAGCACCATACTATCAAAACAAAAATGTCAGTTGTAGTTAATTGATGCAATAGAAAAAAATGGTGAATCAAGGTCCAAAGACCTAGATTTGAATCCTAGCTCTGTTTCTTCCTATGTCTCTTCAAGCAAACAGTTTCACTTCTCTAGGCCCTAAATTCCTCATCTGCAGAATAAGGGAGTAGGATGAGATGATATCTAAGGTACTGGGGTTTCCTATGACTGTACTAGAGCTGCACCAAAAGCAGTGGTAAGAGATTCAACATAAAAGTATTTTGATAGCAATCCAATCCAATCCAATTCACTTTTATTAAATACGTATTATATGGTAGGCACCATGCTAAGTGCACAGGGATACAATTAATAAAAAGAAAGACAGTCTTTGTCCTCAAGGAGCTTACCATCTAAAGGGCGAGTCAACATAGGAAAGGTGGAAAATGGGCAGGGGTTGGGTGGACACCTGAGGTTATTTTGTTCAGTGGAGTTGGAAATAGAGAAACAGATTCAACCTGGAATGAGCTGAGAGTCCAGATTCTATCCTATATAAGGGAAGGTGCTGAGAGGAGTTTGGTACTCCTCTCTCCAATGCTCCAATCAAAGGGAAGAAGAGGTTGAGGGACACAGTATTAGGCAAGGATTGAGTTAGCAGCATGGCAGTAAATTTTGAAGTGATGAATTTTTATCCTTGGAGGGGTATCTTGTGCTGTGGAACTGAAATCTGGCAGAGCAGCTGATGCAAAGTGACATGAGTATTTGTATTCCCCAAAGCTAAGCACTCTGCCTGGCACATAGTAAGTATTTAATAAGTGCTTGCTGATTTGACTTGCTTGTGGTTTTTAATGCTATATAGCTCTGTGGTGTCAAACTCAAATAGAAACGAGAACACTAAACTTCATATAAAGATTACTGCAGGCTACGTATTAACTTAAAAAACACATATTAACATTATCTATGTTGTACTTTAAAAAAAACCCTTATTTTGTCAACTATTTCCTAATTACATTTTAATCTGGTTTGGGCCACATTCTGCAATGTTGCCAGGGCAATGTGGCCAACAGTCAGCATTGTTTTAACATACTATGGACACTTTTCATTCTAAGTATTTGAAAAAGTATCAAACATCAAATGGTCTCTTAGTAGCCAAAAGGAGTTAGTAGACATTCTAAAGCATCTAACTGCTTTTGAGAGTAACTTACTGTAGAAGATGGAGCCCAAAGAGAATATGGACTTCTTAAGTACAACACATACAGTTTTAGTAAGGACATACTTTAATTAGACAGCCTAATAACCACTGAGTAAGGTTGTATGATTCTTAATTATCAAGTGACCAAACTCAGAAGCAACAGAGATCTTAAAGGTCACATTTTATTAAAACAAATTGAATAAAATCAATTGACAAACATACCATTTTCAATTTTCATTAGAAATACCGATGTCTAACAATGATTTTATAATAAAGCACATGTCTACCACATGTCAATAGAGAGGTGCCTGAGAAAGAAAAAAAAATCTCACTCCCTGTGATGTTGATACAATGAAGTAAATCAGTTTTTCATGCAATCTTTGAATTTGTTTCTTCGATTTAGAAATTTACTTATAGCTTCAGTAAAATAAAGAAAAAGGAGGCTATTTCTGAGCTCAGGTTTGTGTTGCTCCTACTCACATGACAAGTTCTGGCTATGTGGGCCACTGACCACTAAATGTGGCACACTGCTTACAGAGAGGTGTCAAAAGTTCTATCTACCAAACAGCAGCAGCTTTCAATCTCAAATATAGAAGTTTTTAGGCTTTTGTCAGTTATTGTCTAAGCCAACCCACAAGCAGTTATTATCATAATTATGGAAACAAAATTGAGGAATTTTTAGATGTGGTAACAGAGCAGCAGCATATGGTCCAAAAGCTCTTCCAAGAATTTTACAACACACTTAATGAAAAATGAGTGCTAAGTTACGAAATATGAATCCCAACACATTTGATTTTTCTAATGCTTTTCACAAAGTACTACTTCTTCAATCTCTTTATAAATGTGACATAAAGGGTCTTCTTTTCTAAATTGCCTGCGAGGGATGCTGGTGTATGCTGGTAAATATTTAACAATGGGCTCTGTAGGGAAAAAATGTATGCATGGTATATTTTAAAGTATAACCTGCATTATTAGCATTTTAACATTACTTTCTTATGTCTAGATAATCAACAAAACAACAATTCAATCCCTAATTTGCAGTGTGAGCTGCCTTCTGGAGTATGAATGCATACACTGAAATTTAACAATTGTTTCTTGAGGTTAGTGTTGGTTCCAGTACACCCTTAGAGAGAGGGGCTGGTACATAATGCTCATATATTTAAAAATATTTTATGATAATCATATATATGAGTTTCCTTTGTTTGTTTTTATATGGCCTGTGAAAAAGATACTTTACAAGTAAATACATTTTTCCCCTGAAATTAAGTCTGTCCATCCTAGTTACTGACAGACTAGTAGCATATCAGCTGCCTCTCCCTTCTGCAGAACCATGCTACATCATGCAGGAACTGAAAAGTCAAAGAAATTTCTACTATGCCCCCTCCTGGTGTCAAGAGGCCACGCTAGAGACCTGGGGGTCTGTGTGGACTCTCTGGATGTGGAGATGGAATGAGATCTAGCAAGCAGCAGCATACTGAGAACAGAAGAAGCAAAAAAAAAAAGCATTTATCTATTGAAAGAGACTAGACAAAATTCAAAATTTGACCCCCCCCCAAAAAAATCAGGTTAACTCATATATAGGGTTAATTTATAGCTGAATGTGTGATAGTTAAGGTGAAAAATCAAACAAAACAAACAAAAAAATAACAAACAAACGAAAAACAAACAAAAAAATAACCTCAATTTTTTTTGAGAGAATTGGGGGGGGGGATCCCTAACCTTAGGGAAAGAGTAAACTAAAGAGAAGATGAGCATTACATATTAGGTGATATTTAGAATAATTATAAAGTCTTCAAAGTGTAACAGAATGAATAACAATGTCTTCAGTCCAGGCAACTAGCAAAACTCTGTCAAGAATCACACTGCTGCCACTGCCTCTTCAGCGCTAATCCTAGCATCCGCCCAGCAGGTGACACCTTATAGAGTGGTTGCATTTTATAGTCTCTCCAAAGACTTTATATGGATAACTAACAATGTTAAGTATTCAGTAGTAGCTGATTAAGCTTTGTGTGGTACTGTACATGAGTGCTTCAGCAAACACCAGGGAAATTAAATCAAGAAATTTCTGACAAAGCAATGAAAACTTAGGAGAAAGCAGTACAAGTGGCAGTGACTTTACATTACTTTACATTTATTTTACATTACACAGAAATTCAATGAGTTTGGGAGAGAAAAGGTATAGACGTCAGAAAGATAATATGAAATATAAAGTGTATATATTACACATATAACATATACATATTCACACACATAACATGCATGTGTATAATATATGTGCATGTGACATAATGCATGTCAAATATATTACATACGATATAGTCTAGAAACCAATGTTAAATGAGTATACTTTCATTATATAACTCTGTATTAAAATGAAGAATTATTGTACTTTGCTGTCTGAACAGAAAACTTTTGCTAACTGGTATTTATTCCTCACTTTTCTATTGACTCCTTCCAGGAGTTAGTAATAAGTAATACACGTAATATAATATTCAATAAGATGCTAAAAGATTAAGGTTATACATTTAAAGTTCCTTGAAATTCTTAAATGCCACCAGAAAAAAATTGTTAATAATAAAATTATTGGCTTATATTACTAAAAATAAAATAAAATTAATAACTACAAGTAAAACAGCTCTTATTTACTCATCAGGGAAATTCCTGAAACAAATAATTTGCTAAGCAGATAACAATCCATCTATCACTTCATGAACAATTCTAAAAGAGTTGCTTAATCTACAGTTATTATGTTTTAGAGTTTGGATTTAAAACCAGGGCTTTCTGTCTTCAAAATCAGAAAACTACACAGGAGGCCATGCTATTTCTAATAAAAGTTGTGTCATTCAGTCATTTCAGTCACATCCAAATCTTCGTGACCTTATTTTCATGGCAAATATACTTGAGTATTTTGCTATTTAATGTTTAATAAAGATAGAAAATTACTACATCCAACAATCTCGTGGTAGACTAGAGGCTAAAAGATCATGGAAGACTGTGAACTTTTCTTCCAATGTTTATGTAAGAGTTTGCCAATTCTGCTCCCCTCTACAGAGCAAGAGTCAATGGAAAATGTACTTCCCTATGTGACTTCAGGGAATGTACTAGTCCGTATGGGCCTAGGATGGGAAAAATGTACAAACTACTTAGGAAAAGAAAACCAAAAACCTCTACCTACTGTTATTACAGAATACATACTTCAAAATTTAGAAATCTAAGGCTATAAAGAATCAATAAAAAAATCCATGATTATATCTAATGAACTGGGATTAGTAGATTTGGAGCCTGAAGTCTGGTATGAATTCACATTAAAACCTCCAGCTTTGTACTTATAATCTAAGTGTCTTAAGTTCTATTTTTATCATACCCAAATCCTAAGCAGGTAGTGAATTATAAGGCTTTACAATGTCACTATTTATTTCTGAGCTATACTGTACTATGTCTGAGCATAACTAAAAGTAAACAGATGTTATGTGCACCAAAGGTATTGAAATTAAACCAGTTCAGTGTATGCTATTTGTTCCCTAAGTCTATTTCTAGAAACTTCTCAAATAGGATGCATGAAATTTGTCTCAATATCCTTCATATTTCTGCCTTCCTACAATTAAATTAGAACCATTATCCAGTACAGAACATTGTCTAAAGTGATTTGTAGATTTCAATTATTAAAAGTGCACATGCTAGTAGTGACCAATAACACTGTCTGGCAAAAGGTTGAAACAAGTAAACGGGATGGAGATTTGGAGAACAAGTGTGAGGGAATTATCTCAAACATGAAACAAAACATATTCTTATTCATCAAAGCAATCTAAGTGTATATTTTATGAAACAGCAATAATTTGCTGTCTTTCTAAATTAAGATAAATATTCTTTAACCTATAATTCCATTACCTACAATTTACATTTCCAAATCAACTGTAAATTACCAGACCAATCCTAATGAGGAATGTAGTTAAAAGAATCCAAAGAAATGAGACAGGAATTCCCTTTTGTGAAATTTACAAACAAAATGCATAATCTTAATGGCATTTCCTTCAATTATGAAATGAGAGTCACTAATCTGAGCTATAGATTTCAAGGTTAAAAGAGAAATATAAATATAATTGGCTCATAGACAATGGGATAGATTTGTGTTTTTTTAAATTTTAATATTTAACCTAATTATAGTTGAAGGTAGGTTGTTCTTCATTATGGTAGTATATGGCACTTACCTAGAAATCCAACTACATAAGACAGTTTTACATGTAGAATACTTTTTCCCCTTTTAAAAAAATTAAACCTAGAATTTTAACAGTGGGATGATGATCACACGGAAAGGTGAGAAAGCGTTAACAGGCTGGACTGGATCCTTCAGTGTCTTCTGTACATAACCTGTTTTTTGCCATTTCTACCTCCTAAAGCTTGTGGGGCTATTAAAAAAAAGATACAGTTACCAGACTGTAAAAAATTCCCCCTACTTCTGTTTTTAGTATTAGGTAAAAATGTGACTTTTTCATCTAATTTAGAACATAATAGTCTACATATGTGATATATTAGCTGGCTAAGACTGTAATATAAGCTTTGTATCCTGACCACAACTGGGGTATGAATGGTATTTAGACTTTTTACAATTTCATTGGTATTTATGTTGTAAATCCAATGGATTTGTCAAAGTTTGGATGTCATTAGGGACAGCAGGAATTACTTGAAAGAAGGCAGTGAAATAACATGGGAAAAACACCTGTGTTCTGTGTAGAAGGCCATTAGAAATATAAGGAGTACAATGGTGAACAGTAAAAAAGAAAGCGGGTGAAAATACTATCAAATCCTAAAGATGATCAGTGAGGTGGGAGGCCATTGACTGAATAGCCACACAGTTATTTTTTTTTTAAATTCTAGACTTCGTACCTGCAGCAGTGAAAACCAAGTACTGACAGCTCTTTAATCTACCCAAAAGAAACTTTAAAAGCATGATGTCATTCGGAAACATGAACAATTGTGTATTAAGTACTTTTCCTTTGATGATCTTATTTCATTTGTAGAAAATCTAAGCAGAGAAGTAGGAGTTTGGTAGTGTTGAAGTCATGAACAGGGGAGTAACTGGGATTCAGTTTAACTATAGCCAAACTCTATTACTCATACCCAGGCCAAGACCTCTAATCTATGTTACAGTGTATGGGACATAATGGACAGAATAATGCAGAATTCCTATATTGCAGATAGTATATTTGACCAGCAAAAATAATACATAAAGGATTTGTTATTATTTTGTCTCTACCTGTGATTTATTCAGGCTAAAGGATTCCCAGCATAAAAATGGCCTCTGTTCACTTCCTCTGAAATTCTTAGCCTTGAGGCAGTGAAAAGTTAAGTGAGTTGCCCAGGGTCACTTTGCTAATATAATTGTCAGAGGCAAGATGTGAAGCTAATTTGTGCTAAGTATAAGATTAGCCCTGTCTGAACTATGCTATAAGACTAATATAAACTTTGTATCCTGATCATTATAAATGTAAAATGAAAAAAGCTCACAGTTACATAGCTCTTAAGCTTTGCAAAATGTCTTGTATACATTGTTGTTTTTATTCATTTTTCAGTCATATCTGAATTATTATGACCCCATTTGGGGTTTTCTTGGCAAAGAGACTGGAGTGGTTTGATATTTCCTTCATGAGCTCATTTTACAGATGAAGAAACTGAGGTATACAGGGTTAAATTATATGCCCAGGGTCACACAGCTAGTAGATGTCTGAGGCCACATTTGAACTCAGGTCTTCCTGACTGCAGGCTAGGCACTCTATCTACTGTTACCAAGCTTCCCTTTTACATACATTATCTCATTTTATTTAGACAACAATCCTGTAACTCATTGTTGTCCTCATTTTACAAATAAGGAGACTGAAGCCCAAAGAAAATAAGTAATTTGCTCAGAATCACTCAGCTGGTGAGTATCTGAAGTGGAATTCAAACCCCAGTTTTCTAGGAGTCCAGTACTCCATTCACTACACAACACTGCTTATGTGAATTTTTAGTATAATTAAGACTGTTTCAAGTCACATGGATAGTAGCATCTAACAAAGAAATGGCAAAAAGCTGATTTAACTTTTCAAAAACTATGTCATAAAATAAATCCATTATTATGTCTCCTGCTCTGTATACTGTAGAAACAATAAATATTGAATTGAATCGATGTACCTCTTGGTCCTTCAGTTAAAAAAAAACAAAAAACAGCACTTTCATAAGAATACACCCAAAGGCAACCCTACACATGTTTCTTTTAAGGTTCCCTAGAGGAAAATTCCTTTTTTTTTCGTTCCTCCTCCATGAGTTTACCATCAGTAAAAGGAGGCAAATAATGCAAGGCATACCATCCAGCTTTGGAAACTGATTCACATGCCAGGTGTTAATCATTGTTTTGATGTACTTTTCTGGGACTGCAAAGATTTTGAAAGCATGAAGGCCAGTCCAATGCCCAGGGAGCCTGCACTCACTCTAGCTGTTTTACAACCTGTCACGTATTATGAGAACAGTAGATGTGAAACATACCACCCCTGACACCCACTCACACAGGAGCTGCCAACCGAGCAGCAGCCTAGAGCCATCTCCATGGGTGAATGGCGCCTTCAGCTTTGATGACTTTGCAATGAGCCTAAAGAACACTGAGGATGATATGAATCTGATACCAACCTTTTTGGAGTCTGTTTGGAAAAAGCCACACAAAAAGACACAAAAACAATGACTCTTGTGTCAGCCAAACTGTTCCTTTGTTTGCCATCTGAAGGGAGGGGAGACAGAAGTAAAAGAGAGGAATACTTAACATGACGGATGATGCCCTTTGAGTTTATTTTGTTGAAGTCCCATCCCCAGCAATGTTACCATCCTCACATAAAGCACTTGAAGTAATAGAATAGTGTGTCATTGCTACCTTTTAAATTCCACAACTCAAAGGCCCACTTCTCTCCCATGGGAGAATGACCTAGAACACTACAGAAAGATCACCTAGGATAAGGTTGCTAAATGAATGTCAAAGATGATTAGTGATCAAAAGGAAAGTTCCAGTGACCGCACACCATTTTCAAAAGGTCAGAATCTCGAGCTCCTTTAGTAAGTAAATGTGTTTACGAACCCATTGAACAAGGGTGTAACAAAGGAGTCTATTTTTAGTCTTTAGATTATTGGTTAGAAGTGAATTCTACATTCCCAAAGGTACTTCCTCAGCCAATTCTACCTGTGGAAAGTAAACTTCAGAATTACATGTGCCTATAGTGTTGGCAAGGCTATAGAAAAGAAAAGTAAATAAGTAGTTTCAGGGGGCCTGAATTAACAATTCTTAAAAACATCCCCCACATAAATTTTAATTTGTAACATCCTTCAAACAGAGAACTGAATTTTCACATTTCTAGAGTTGGCAGAATAAAGAAGAGGCCTTGAAATTGTTCCACATTAAATCTTGGGGTATTTGACAAAGCTGATACTATTTTATACACAGTGGCTCACAGGACTCCTGAAGAGAAGTAAACATCATGGGGCAAAGGAAAGATTCCATGGCTTACCCTGGAAGCAATGAAGTCATTTTTAAAGTGAGCAACCTGCTTCTGCTTCACCAGGTGCCTGAACCCTATGAAACTTGAAGAGTGGTTTCAGATGAGAATATCACTTCATCTCACCCAGTTGTTCACCAGAAACAAAAAAAAGTGGGGGCAAGGGGGCAGTTCAAATGAGACCAGAGTTAGAGAAAAAAGAGACTATTACCATCTGGCCATTTTCTGCAAGGACACTTACCACTAGTTCTTGGAAAGAAAATAATGAATCTAATAAAAACAATATTTTACGTGCCTTAGTGAAGAATTTATTGCTGTGACTGAAATGATTTGCCTGTAACTTCTCAAAATTATACTGAATTTGAAAATTCTTCCTCTGTTTCACCATCCTTTTTCTCATGATTTCTATTACCCTTTACTCATCCATTCAGTTGGTTATGTTGTTATATGCTTAAAGATTCATTTTTCTAGCCCCTGATTCAAGAAAATACTCAATGTAAATTGAATAGGTTAAATTACTTTTAAAGCTAGAAAACTCTTACCAATATCCACCACATCTACATTCTGCCACCTCTACCATATCATGTTTAGGAGACTTACAATAATGGCCACCACCCACTATTCTTCACACAGTGTCTTCTCTCGCTTGCCTTGTCATACCACTGAATATCTCTCATTCTGTTTTCAAACAGCCATAAACAAACATACTTTCAGCTTTAGGAGACCTAAAATACTTGAGTTGACAAATGTCAACTTAACTCATTAAAAAAAAATATAGCCCCAAACAAAATGCTAATGTCAAATGTTTGGTTATAGTTGACTACTATTGACTATTTTGTGTCTCAATTCTATTCCAGTGGAGGCAGAGAGTTAGAATTATGTATCTTAAACATTTTAGGCAATGATTTTAGAGGTGTCATTTTTTGAAATTCTTATGGGCATTTTCAACTAAATTCTTCTTTCACTATTAATCAGGCAAATTAATTCATGTGGTGAGTATAACCTGAAGCTCTCTCTCTCTTTTTTAAAATCACTTTATCTTGAATAGATTAGTGGTAGGAAATATGAAAAAGTAATATTTAACAATACAAGCCAATGACTTCCAATATTTTATCATGTGTTAATTTTAATTTTTCACTGAATGTGTTGGGGAAAATATAACATTAAAAGTCTGACATAATTAAAAAAACTGTGATGGTACAAAACTGATAATTAGAAGAGGAGGTTTTAATGTTACTGCCACAAATATCTTTACTCGGCTATTTTTACAAATCTATTAAACTTATTCTGACTAATTACCAGGATTCTTTGTGCCACGATGGTTACTTGCCAAAAAAATTGGTTATAAGATAACATTATAATTCAGAGAGCACTTCACTATTAACTCATGAGTCTGTTCTTTTGCATCATATCTACTGAACCTTAATATGGAAAGACCAAGGTCACCTACTGCATTGCAGGCCATTGCCAATCATGTTGACTTTTGTCTTGCCACTGGACTTTGATGATTCTGGAGGAGAGAGTAAGGCTGATAACCTCATGCAGCTCTGCCTGACTTAAATCCAATTCACACTCAAGATCACCCTTGTTATGTCTTTGATCGTCATTGAGAATGAAGAACAAACAACAACAACAATTTATTGAACTCTTGTCAATTATAAGCTGTTCGTAAGTGAAATCATGAAAATGTGTGAAGAATAACCTTCATTGTTTGCCAACTTGTTTTAGTTCATTCTACCTTAAAGTACAGATCAGAACACTGAAAAAAAACGCATCAAATGAATACTTCTCCAAATTAAGAAGACTAAGCAAAAGCTCCTTTGTAGAATAGGTGACTTACTGATCATAGTATGGTTAAAAGGGATTTTTTTCTTCTTTCAGCTAAAGCAATACACTTCTTTACCTCAATTTTTAAATAGATCTGACTTAAACAATTTGAGTATTCCCTCATCTAGTGAATAATGCAATGTGCCCATGCCTTTTCATTCTGTACAATTCTTCATGTTGTTTTTTTTTCTGGAGATCCATCACAGAGATCCATCCAACATACTGCAAAATTTCCTGTACATTTTAAAATACATATTTTGAGGAAGAAAATGTATCCCCTGAGCTCTCAATGTGCCATTCTTTGCTTGGGCCAAATGACTGGCTCTCCTCTTTTTCCAATCACAAATTTTCTCATTGTCACTTTTTTAATCTGAGAGGTCAGCACCGAAATATGGTGCAGTTTAATTGCGCCCAAGAGACAGTATAGCATAACAGAAAGTTAGCCATGGAGACTGAAGATCTAAGTTCTGATCTAGTATCTTACACATTTTTTATTGCTGTTTAGTCGTTTTTCAGTCCAAATTATTATGACCCCATTTGGGGTTTTCATGGTAGAGATAATGGAATGGTTTGCCACTTTCTTCTCCAGTTCATTTTACAAGTGAGGAAACTAAGGCAAACAGGGTTAAGTAACTTATTCAGGGTCACACAGCTAGTTAAGTGGCTGAGGCCAGATGTGAACTCAGGAAGATAAGTCTTCCTGACTCCAGGCCCAGCACTCTATCCACTGAGCCAATCAGCTATTATACACCCTGGCTATGTAATCCTAGAATAAGTCTTTTAAGCTTTTAAAGTTGTAGGCAACTCTCTAAAACAGTTAAGTTTTAGAGAAGGTGCTAACCTATATTTGTAGTGGGAATTCCCTGTCCTGGGAGTCACTATACCAATGAAATTACAATGTCACTATACCAATGAAATTACAAGTTCAATCCCCGTATCTATCCCTCTCCTTACTTAAGTCCATTGTCCACCTTTCTCCTTGGGTCAAACATCAACTCATCACAGAGATTGTGATTTTCTAACATTTAAAATGTTAGAAGGCTATTTATATTTTTAATAAAAAGATAGATCTTTGCATTGGGTAGTATCTTGGGATTATGAAAAATGTTGTGAAATTCCCCAAAGATGATCTAGACCACTTTTTCTTTTCAGTCTTGGTAATAATTCAATTTCCATCTGCGAAGTCTGTCCCAAATATGTATAATAATTAACATATTATATTGATAGGCTGACCATCCAATTCACAGTCTATCATAGTCTGGACAATAAGCATTTTTCATGCATTTCACTTAATCTGTATAGACTGTTAAACCAATAACTTTTTGAACAATCCTGAGGTCCTTTACATTTACAAATAATTCACCAAGTCCGACTTGACGCCCCTATCATTTCATGCTGGTGACCCTGAATTCTCAAAGGCTATCTCAATAAGTTAAAAACTTTGGCATGTTCTGCCAAGTCCAAAATGCTTCAAAAGTATGGTTTAAGCAAGACATTATGTAGTCTTTCACCAAATTTAGGTTCATAGTAATTTATCACTAGAAGGTTAGTATTTCTAAAGATGGCCTTTAAGTTTTGAAGGAGATTAAAATCTTTATCACTGAATGGGAGGACTCACACCGATGAAATCTAGAATCCTTAAAACACCTTATAAAAATATTGCTTATTTATACTTGCAAATAGTTAAGAGTATTAGTTATGTATAGAAAATGAATTAAATCACATGACTATGCTTATGTATAAATATGGCTACATCCTGCCCTAGGGCTCTCTGGATTTAATGGTCCTGGTTCTAAGAGTTTGCTAAGTAATTTCAGAAAAATTATTTACTTTATCTTCCAATCACTCCGTATATAAATGTGATTAGTAATGATAGTTATCTACAAAATGCACAATGAAGCTATGGGAGAATAGCAATGAATGAAAAGCACTTTGCTAATATTTTATGTTTTAAAAATATTCCAAAGTAAACAAAAACACTAATACTACAAAAAAGAAAGTTGCAGCTGGAACGGACATTACAAATCCTGTAACTCAATCCAAACCATTATAGAGAGAAATGTTGAAAATAACACTGATTTCTAAAGAACTGTTATAGATTCATTCAATGGAACATAGTTCTGTGATAGATGCATTCAGTGGAAAATACAATAGTTTAAGTGCTGGTTTTAATCTCAGAAAACCATTGTAGCATTTTCCTACAAGATAGTTTCTAACACTTCTCAAAAATTCTCAATAGATTAAAAAAAAGAGGGAACCATTCAGTCCAACTTGCTTTCTCTCAGATAAACACATTATTCCAATTAAAGATGTGGCACCAAAATATGACATATGAAAATTTTGGGGAAGATATATTTGTCAGCAGTGATTCATATAATAAAATAATTTACCACTATTTTATAAAATTGATATATCTTGTGTTTACATCACTTTCATTTACCAATTCATAACATTGCCAATACCTCCCAGTCATTTCTTACAATAAAGAATTTTTTTAAAATTACCTTATTTTATATTCCAGGGATTATCAGAAGTTTCTACTGCATTTAAAATATTTTATCCCAATAAAATTGCTTTACATTGAGGTTTTATGAACATATAATTTCATAAAGTGTGGTATATGTACTTTGGACTAATAATATGGATAATATACAAACCTGTTTTATGAAAACATTTAAAAATTTGAATTGTAATTTATATTTTATTTTATACATTCCTATAGTGAAAATTCTATATAAAGTATACTGCCAGCTAGGTGGCACAATGGATAAAGTATTGGTCCTGGAGTCAGGAATATCTAATTTCAGATCCAGCTTCACTCATTTACTGGCTATGTGTCACTGGACAAGTCACTTAATATTTGTCAGTCTCACTTCCCTCATCTATTAAATGGGGATAATAATAGCACTTCCTCCCAGGATTATTGTGAAGACAAATAATATTTGTGAAGCGTTTGGTAAAACTTAAAACACTATATAAATGAAAGCTATTGATGAAGGTAATGATGATGATATATGACAAAGAAATACACAGACAAATAATCAAAAGAACCCAGATTACAGGAATGGTGCTTAGGAAATTGGGGTTATGCTATCAAAAGGAGGTCAGAAAAGTGAGTTTAGATCAGCTTTTACAACATATACTATAATAAACTCCAAATGAGTATACTGCCTAAACATAAATTGTAACATCACTTTAAAAAAATAGAGAACAGAAGATATTATTCTTTCAAAGCTATGGCTAGGGGCAGAATAGCTAACCAAAAAAAGGATAGAAGGAATAACAAAAGACAAAATATATAATATTATATTATTGTATAATATGTATAATGTTATACTGCATAAATTATGTTGTATATATTACACTATAATATCGTATACTATATATACAGTATAATATATAATACGTACAATAGAAAAACTTTTACATAAATAAAATCAGTGTGGCTAGAATAACTAAATGAAGTTGCCAGGTCAGAAAATTATTTGCATCAAGTACCTATAAGTTTGATATTTAATCTACATAGAAAAGTGAAACAAATCTCTAAGTCTAAGATGAATTTAATAGATACAGTCATAGGATATAAATAAGTGAAAGTAGACACAAGCTATCAACATGTGAAAACTGTTAAAATTAATTATCTGAAATAAAAAGAAACTGAGGTACAAATTTACCTAGTATTTGTATTTTAATTTACAAATCTAACATTTGCATATCAAACCAGTTCATCTGACTCCTCAGATGTCAGAGATAAGGAGTTATTTACAGAGAACTGATTTTTATCACATAAGAAAGGAATTTAAAAAAAAAAAGAAACTTGTTTTGAACATAATTCAATTGGACAAGGCAGGTCATCTGACTAGTTAGCTTCTCCCAGGTTTTCTTCACTCAAATTTGTACTATTGGCAACATCTAGATGTCAAAGTGAGATTACTTCAGAAGTGCTTGCCCTACAGGTGATGAATTTCGTAACCAGAAAGCTCATTTTAAAGGGGAAATTGTGTTTTGTGGTTAGCAGTCACCCACCCACCCCCATCTTCAGATACCAAGACTACATTACTCAACAAACTCTAGCTCAAGAAAAAAAGGGAGCTTATCAACTAAGATTAGAAAGAAAAACTTAAGCACTAGTCAATCCCCCTTTTCTCCACCTGCCAGAAAGGGGAACTTAGCCTTTAAAAAAATCTTATGACCCTATGCTTATTTTATTCCTACAAAGATAAATGTCTTACTCTAAATTATCTGTTACTAAATGAAAAGTCTTATCAATGTATCTATGCACTAAATCTATAGGTAACCTAGAAAACAAATACTACCTATGTTAGTCTGGCTTAGCTGTTAGGGCTAGCTTTTCGTAAAGAAGGGAGTTTAATCCTATAATCGAACTGAAAATAAATCAGAGTAATCAATACTAGTTGATTTCCTTTTCAAAATATTTTAAATACCTATTAGTAATAGAAATTCAAATTGAAACATTTTCGGGTTTTAACTCCCAACTGTCAAACTGAAAAAGGGATATAATCAGTGTTAGAAAGTTTGGGGGACGATAGGCACACTAACTCACTATTGCTAGAGCCGTGAATTACTTCTTTTGCTTTGAAATTCAAGAATGCAATTATGTGAGAAAAGTTATTAAGCTACTTATACCCTTTATCCAATCATATTACTACGGGACATACACATCAAAGGCCCATGTAGGCCATAATATTTAAATCGACACTTTTGGTGGTAGCAAACACTGCAGACAAAGGGAATTCAAGATGGGTTGGAGATGAATTGAAGATCGAATGGATTGGAGAATGACCTAATAACTTATGGTATATGAATAAAATGGACTATTAATCTATTCTAATAAATTACAAATGAAAGGATTTCTGAGAAAAGTAGACTTGCTAATGATCTGATGAGGAATGAAGAAAGCTAAATCCAGAGAACAGCAACAACAGGTAGCATTCAAATGGTACTTTAAGGTTGGCAAAGCACTATACTTATGATATCTTATTTCATCCTCACAACACTATAAGGCAGGTGCTATTATTATCAGCCTCATTTCACAGACGAAGAAACAGACTGAAAGGTGAAGAAATTTCCCCAGGATCAGAAAGCAAGTAAATTTCTGAGGCAGGATTTTTAACTCAGGTCTATCTAATTCAAAGTCTAGCTCTCTTCCCCACTGTGCCACCATATACAAAATGACCACCAAAAATTCGGAACTCAAGCTTAAGTTCAATGATCATTCTTGGTTCTAGATGAAACTCATTTCCCTTTTCTTGGAAGGGAGGTAGCAGTCTAGACATGTGAGATGTAATATAAGTTGTTAGATATATTCATTACAATATTTTGGTTTGCTTTACTATAGCACAGTAGAGTTCTATGTTCATGGGTAGTTATCGGAAAAGGATAAGTTTTTTTTTAATTCTTAGTAAAATATTTTAAAGGATACTAGTTTAAAAAGCAAAATAAAAATGAAGAATTATAAGTGTCACCCAATTCATAGTCAAGGGGATACACACATGATATGATATGATATAAACAAATAACAAAATCCTAATAAGTGATTTTGCGAGCAAGTATTAATACCAAAATTCATAGGTTTTTTTCTTGGCTATAAATAAAGTATGATCCAAAATTCTAAAGTATGATCCTTAAAGTCTATTTTAAAACAAAACTAATTAAAATGATCTTAAAATAAAATTAACTCTGTACTTAGTACCTGTATGACCTTGCACAAGGTACTTCATACCTCTATGGGTCTCTGTTTCCTTTCTGTAAAATGAAGGGTTGAACCAGACAGTCTATAAGTTTCCGATACCACTTTAGAAAATATTTCCACTAATGATGATGCTAACACCCAATTCAAATGAAACACGCACACACACACCTTACTGACTTTTTTTTAACTAAAAGAAAACTTGCATAAGAAAACACTATATATAATTTCACAAGATCAAGACTTTTCTGCCATCTTACCATTGGCACTAAGAATCTATACCAATAAAGTAATTATGTTTTGTTTCTCATCATTATATTTTTACTAGCTTCCTTCCCTTCTTGAAGCTCTTTCCTTATTCTACATCTGCTACCTCTTAAAGCTAAAGAGGAAGAATATCTTTCATTGATTTGATGAAAACTCCTAAATGAATTTGAGTGATTCAGTTCAGATGCAAGTAGGCAGGATTTTTTCAAAAAATTTCATTATAACAATTTGTAATTAGTGCACGCATTTCAAATATCCACTGAATCTTTTGGTTGTAGGATGAGAAAATGAACAGAGCCAGCTATATGCTGCTTACTAATATTACAACTGAGACAAGTAGTGGAAAACAGGGAGTGCTGGTCAAGGAGTAGCCAGAGATAAGGGTAATAGATTAATATTTTTAACTGGCACTAATATTTTCCACCTTGGGACTTTATTGAGGAGCGCTATCACTTGGTCCCACCTATACCTTTAGGAAATGTATTTTGGTAGATGTGTGGAGGATGGACTGGAGTAGAGAACAGATTTAATGCAGATAATTCACAATTATGAGGCTTTTCAATAATCCAGGTAAGAAGTGATGAAGGCTTGAACTAGTATGTTGTTATGTGAGTAGAGAACTTTATATGAGAAAAAAGGACAAGAGTTAATAGTTGATTGGTTAAGTGGAGTGAACAAGTGTGAAGAGTTCTGGAAGATAATGAAAGAATGCACCTGGGTAACTAAGAGGATGGTGGTTCCTTCAAAAGTATATTTGGAAAAGGAAAGACTTGAGGAAAAATAATCTGTCAAAGACAGAACATAAACTCAAGACTTCTCTATCTCATACATTATGCTACTTACTATTAAACAGTGTCCCAAGAGTCTTCTGCAAGAAAGAGAAGCATTATAAGTGTGCAAGCATATAAAAGTACCTTTACACATATACTATATTTTTCTTTCTAGCTGTTTTTTAAGGACTGTAGCAAAACATTTTTCATACTAAGAGGTGTAATTGTGTAGTAATTACAGAGCTCATTGCAGAGCCAGTAAAATCTGGGATAAAGTACTGCTTCTGACACAGAATGGCTGTGAGATCCAGGGTGATTTCCTGAACTCTAGGCCACTGTTGTCAAATTCATATAGAAAGGGATCCCTAAAAGGCCTTCCATACTGATTTAGAAAACTGAAAATTAACATTGTCTATGTTGTATTATATTTTACATTTGTTTTGTTAAACATTTCCCCAATTATATTTTAATCTGGTTTGTGCTGTACTCCTGAATTTTGCTGGCTGCTTGTAGCTCTCCCCTAGTTTTACACCTCTATTTTAGGCAACTTTCTATGTCTAAACTTTCAGAAAAGGAAATGATCTCCATTGGTAGAGGGAGTTTCCTCACTGGGAGTTCTCTATAACATATAGTGAAATGTCAGGTCTAGTTCCTATTCAGGTATTCTTTCATACACATAAACACACATTACGTACACAAACACATATATACATACATACATATACATCTTTCTTTTTTCAAGTACTATGGCAAATATTTTTCAAATTATCTTCAGCGCACAGATACAACTCAATATTTTTCATAACTTCTCTTTTTATTCTAAGTATGAGTATATTTTTGTCAGATGCATATATTATAAAATGCAATTGTAAGCAAAAGATATTCAAACTATAGATATTGGAAATTATATTCTTTACTGGATCTGTGATTGCATTAGGGTGAGACCTGATCCAAATCCCTTCGCCATGCCTTCTCATCATAAATGATATGCACATAAGAGGCAGAGTTGAGGTGGGGAAAGACAGTTGCCCTCAGAGCTAGAAAGACTTAGCATGCTTGAGGCAGGGCTTGAATCTATTTGTGGGACCATGAGAAAGTCACTTAATCTCTCTGTCCAAGACTATAAATTGTGGAGAAGGTGCTGACCTACATTTATAAAATGAGTTTCTTCACCTCATAGTTTCTTATATCAAAGAAATTACATGTCTAGTCCCTATCTCTATTTTAGTTAGCTTCTGAGTGGGTATGTGAATATGTACACACATGCACATATTCCTTCTCTTTCTTGTCCCCAAAAACATACATACATAATTTTTTTCTAAATAATCCTTAGGTATGGTGTGGGCTGTCTACATCCAATGAAGTGAAGCAAAATTCATACCATTTTAATTTTATTTATCATTTTCCCCCTGACTGTAATACTCTTTAAACTTCAAGAGACTGTTAAAGAATGGGTCAAAATGACTAATATACTCAAACTCCAGTGCTTAAGTAAGAGATTTCTGGGTCACATTTTAAGGATTTGGAAAGCCTCAGATTTGTTTCAGTGTCTGTCTGGTAACACAGCCCCAATACCCATTCAAGCACACATAATTCAGGAGGCCTGCCTGCCAGCAATAAAGGCCGAAATTGGATACTTGGTGAGATTAATTACCTAGATAGGGCATGATAATGCAAGTCAAATGGGAATGTAATTAAAGTGCACCTTCCATGAAAATTATTCATTGCTGATGGATCAGGTGACAGATAAATCAAAAGGCATTTTAAAAAATGCTACAGGTTAACTTGAGGCAGGTCCTTCCTCTTTAGTGAACTCAGTCACTGCAGCTGTTGAATTCAGTTCTCCTGTCTTATCCGCATCGCAGTACCATAAGACAAAAGGAGGGCTTGTAATGCAACCTGCTAGAAACAGAAACCAATAGAAAAGCTATCAGGATTGAGGCTGCAAACAAAAGGTCAGCTAGAGTGGAACCAGTTGGCTTGCAGCTTTCAGATTAGGATATCACTCTACTTTTATGCCTTTAATGGGGACTGCAACCATAAAAGAAGGCAAGTGATGAATTAATAAGTTGACTAGTCTCCAGGGTGTAATTCCTGCAGATGAAAGGCATGCTGGTGTAATCAAACAGGGTTATAAATTAGGTAAATCGAATGGCACAAGAAGTATCTCACAGCATTATTATTAAATAAAGTCTTCCTGTGGTTGTCATTAATTCTTTACTGTCAATACATTTATTTACAGTCTAAAAACAATAAAAGTAAAAGATAGAGGGTTTTATAACAACAGTGGGGTAATTCCAGGTACCCAGAGGGACACTAATCCTAATCACTATGTTGAGTTCTCTTTATTACACACCTTTCAGCAGACAAAAGCTACCCAAGCAAAGATAGATCCCTGTTAGATGTGCTATCTGATTAAGGGGGAGTTATTGGAACAAATGGGCCTCACAAGTCACACATTTGCCTGGCTTAACAAATGAATACATCTTTCTCTTCAGTAGCATGTATGTCACTCTAGAATACCTTTCTTATCTTTAAGGCCCCAAACAGTACACAACACTATCACACTGTCAATTAGATCATTAACACAAGCAATTTGAAGATAGAGTAACCATGGCATTTACAACTTAAAATAATGAAATATTATTTTTGGAGAAAAATAAAATGGTTTGTTTCAGTTGTTCTCTTGAAAATAATATGGAAAAAATCCTTATTAGGAACCAAGACATAGCTAACTACTAAAAATCCTCAAAACATTCTACCTTGTATTGCCTTTAAAAAATTGACCGCTAAACTATTTCTAGTGCCGATCAGAATTTAAAAAGGGAAAGCCCTCAAGTTATTGATTCCAAGCCACCATAAATGTTCAATTTTTCAAATCTCAGTCAAGAAGCTTTTCAAATTTAACTTTAAAAACATCCAAGAATCTAATTTAGGATTGAAATGTGTGAAATTATACAACTACAGACTGATTAGACTCATCATTAATGCTACATTTTCTAATTCAAATATGTGAATTTTTGTTAATTTTGTCAACTTAAATTATGAGATTTAAATCAATAGATGGGAGATAAACATGTCTATATCTATTTTTGAAAGAACAAAATCATATTCAAAATGTTTTCAAATGCAGTTTACAAAAAAGTATGTCACAAAAAAGTCATAACACTAAAATCTAAAACAGTCTTTTCCAGTTGTTAAATTTGCCCTTTAATGTTTGAAATGTGTGTGTGTGTGGTTGTGAGATGGTGCTATAAGTCACTTTATAAAAACACATCTGTCAGAGGATTACCCATGTGTAGATCTCCTTTCCTAAAAGTTACTGATTAAAATCGAAAACACAAGCATTGTAAACACCTGACACAGTTTAACAAGAGACATTACTTTTTACTGTTCCCTGCATGTTCCAGCTGGTAACTTAATCCCAGCCAAACTACAAAGCAAAACGATTTTGATTTGTCAGATTACCCAGGGCTTGTCCAGAAAAACGGTCCGAAATTTAGTCACTAGGACACTGTAATTAAGATGCATTCATCCATTTCATCCCTGGCTCTGAGAAAATAATGAAACATCAAAGACACCAGACAGCAGCTTAAAGAAGAGGAGTTAGCATCTTTTCAAATGTAACACCTGTATTTAATGTTTTGCTGCTTCTAGAGCAAATACTCTTCAAGCCAAATATAAAGGCAGTTAATCTCTAATTTATTTAAATAGCATTGCTTCTTTCTGTATTTATTTAGAAATCACTTTTAGTGAAATTAAAAATAACAAGATTGAGAAAAATAACTTAGGAGGAATATGTATAAATGCCAAATGACTAAATACCAAAAATGATCTCACAATTTTCCCACGGTAAGGACAAAGGGCATGTTCCACAAGTATAGTTAAATGAAATAGACTGGATTTCTAAAACTGAGATTAAATGTGCCCATTCAAATGTCAATACATAATGGAACATACTTTGCAAAGCATATATTTAAAAACTCCAAGTCTGTACTCAGTGTTTTATCCCAAGTATTGATTCTCAAGATTTTTGATTACTTCTCCATGCTTTGGATGAAGACTGCAAGTATATAGAAGTGGTAGATTCAATTCAGGTTAGTTGAATTTAAAAATACTCATTAAGCACTTATTATTTATAAGGCACTATGTTAGGTGATAGCCTGAAGAGAGAGGGACAGAAGATTAAGAGAAGATATATCTATATATATATATATCTATATATATATCTATGTGTATATATATATATAGATATATATATATATGTGTGTGTGTGTATGTATGTATACACACAGAGGTATATTTGAAATATATGTATGTACATATATATAAAATGAATAACTAAATTTACCAGAAAGTTATGAGATTAAGTTGAATGTGTAGTTTTTCTATGAAATTTCATTACTTAATCATAATACTTAAAAGGTGAGATGGAAAAGAGGTTAGGTTAAAGATTATTATTACAAAGCACTTCTCTATGCTTTTAGAAGTAACATTGTTTTTTTTCTCTGACTTCTGCTATTTCTAAAATCTCCAGGTTTTCACTTGAGCATAAACTTGAAGAGAAGAAGAACTGTGATTAAAAGCAGCAAACAAAATAACATTAAAGCATGAGAAAAAGATGTAGCTGAATCAAAAGAATGTAGACTTTACATTCCTGGAATCTTAGTTCAAAACTCTGACACTTAACGATCTGTTGACCTTGGGTGAATAACTTTTGTGGGCTTCAGTTTCCTAAGGTGTAAAATGGTTCCTTCCAGATTTTGAATAAAGGTCCTAAATGTTGCTTTCAAAATTTTCCATCTACTTTTTTGAAAATATTTTTCTATTTTGGAAATGTTACATTAAACCAGTATGTAGCCTAATCCGTTGCCCTGAAGTGTTGGTTTTAAAAATAATAACAATAAGTGAATTTTGCTCCTTTCAAAAGATTTCTTGATGTTATCCCATTCTATCCTGGTAGCAAAGGTTTTTTTTTTTTACTAAGCTACAGCTGCTCCTTCTGGTCTGCATGTTTGGAGTGAAGTCTATGCCAGTCCCAGAAGTTACAAGATTCGCCCAAATATCTTGTATCAGGTGTTTAAAATTAATGTCTAATATAACACTATGAAAATTTTGAAATATTCATAGTCTCACTTCCTATTTCCTTTAAAGCAAGATAGCAGGGCTAAAATATTTTAAAAACTTGCAGAATGCCAGAAACCCATAATTTGAAATAGATTAAGAAGAGGGATGGACTGTTAAGACATGGCCTGCATAAAATGTAATGTACTAAATGAAATGCTATTTTTAAACAGAATCCCTGCAATAGTGATAAAGTATAAAATTACCGTTACAAATACCTATGGACCTAATTCTACTATTTGAAATATTCACCAATATAATTTATAGCACAACACTCTAGTCCTTTCTCATGTCCAGCTATTTGTGACTCCATTTTGGGTTTTCCTAGTTTGCCATTTCCTTTTTCCAGCTCATTTTATAGATGAGAAACAGAGCATTAAAAAGAAGTATGTAATGACTGTTATCTTTTAAACAAGTGGGTTCTTTTATCAGTATAATGCTAGGTAATCATCTTGTTTTCACTCTATCAAGACAAAAAAATAAAAAAAGAAACAATAGACAAGTGAGCTTTCTTTTTTAGAAAGAGGAGTAACCTTTGGTCAGTGATAAGAATCTACATTTGATCAATCATGACAAATGCAAAAATCTATATCTAGTATTTTCATAGATCACACAGATGAGAACTGTCTTTAAAATTATGGAGATGTGTCAGGTAATTACCACAAATTTAAGCAAGCAATATTTCATTTTGATCAGGCTAGGATTCATTTTAATTAAAATTAAAAACTGAAATTCAAGATAAATAGTACCTGTAAAGTGAAATTTCTTAATAATTCAACCTTGGCAGAGAGGATGGGAAATTACAGTCTACAGCATGCGACGTATCTATGGATCTATTCATTGTAAGAACTCAAATATGACTCTCCTTTAAAAAAAAAGAAAATTCACTTTTAAGTTGCCTGTAATGGTGGCAAGTGATCGAAAAACCTACATTAAAAAAGATCCATAAATTTAAATTCAAATGACAATTCTTATACAAAGGCCATAGGATACTGGATCAAAGATCTTAAGAGTCAGATTTACAAAAATTCCACTATTTTAAGATTTTACTATGCTTCGCTAAAAATAGAGTAGACAAGTACTTAATTTCCTTTTGATAAACCACTGTAACTCCCCAAATTACTTCAGTAGACTTGTGAAATTATATAATTATATAACATAAAAGTGAAAGAAACAAATCTTCTGTGAAATGAAACACTGAATATTGTCTTACTATCGCACACATTTTTATTTACTGATGTTTTCATAAGTATATTTATATACATCTAGATACCTATCAATCCTTTTTCTTTTAAATCCTTTAAATATTATTTTACAGTTAACCAGAGCCACCTAATGTTACTACCCAAAAAGAAGGAATTTTGAAAAGTCACTCTGAATTTTTAACATTATTCCACTTTCCACTACATAATTTAGAACCATTAATTGAGGAAGGATAGAGAAGCTAAGGAACTAGGTGATATTGTAACTGTATAATGGAAGCAGCTACTTAAAATCCTCTGTGCTAAAATGGTGAAGGGGGAAACATCAGTACAAGTAAACAGAATTAACATGCCCCATGTTGGCATTATGTCAATTAAAGAACTTAAATATGTACATCCAAAGAATCATAATATACACTTTTCAGTCTTAAGGACAAAATGTTCCTTTGAATATGCATTTTCTCAGTGGAAGCAAATTTCCTTTGAGTTTATAAAAGTTAATACTCCTCAAAATATACAGAAAAACATCAAAATGATTATAAAAATAGCTTCACTGGAGAGCTTTTAAACATGTAAGAGATGAATTCATTTTTCCTTTTTTACCCTTTTTAATATTTCTGCAAAAATATGTGAAATACCTTAAAATTTATGAAAGGAAATAAAAAATATTTAATTAGATGAGAGGCACTACCTAAATTGGTAGGAAATTATAATACCAAATAAAATTTAATAAATGATCTCATCTTTTTAAAATGTAGCAGAAACTGAACACATCTAACTCCATAGGCATATATACAATTTTTAGCCAAATCCTTAAAGTTGCCTGTTTGTAACACGGACAATTCCTATTTTCGTGCCATGATTCAGATGCAGTTTTTGTTGCAATTTGTTGCTTTCTATGTTCAGATATCTCAGATGAGACTGATAATTTTTTAGTAATATAATGTGTTTATCAAATAAAATCTTAGTCACCACTGTGTCTACCCACAAAGTTCGTGAAGTAAAATGAGATGAAATATGGCCCAGATTCCTTGTAAATTATCTCATTTCAGTTTTTATCCATTCTTTTTCAGTCTGCCACTGAGATCCCAAATAGCAGTCATTTTTTAGTGATTTTGAAAAGATCAAACCCTTGCAGCTCATTCACATCTTTCATATTTATTAAATCATCTAGAAAAGAGAAATCAGGTTCTTTTTTCCCAGTTCAATTGTGGCTAAATTTCCTCAGAGTAACTGAAAATAGTTCAGAAAGAAAAAAAGGAAATAGATGTCACTACTTTCTATCTCCTATGTGTAGCAATGTATTTCATTCACTCCTCCTAGGCTAACTACACTCCATTCCATTCCTTTCTCTGTATGCCAGTCAGAAGAGTATGTCAGGGAATCTTGAACTGAGCCCAGTGACTTGAGTTATCAGTACAGTCTCTGCCATAAGTATAATAGAAAAAAAAATCAGACCTGCTTCACAGATAAATTGTAGAACTCAAATTGTAAGAAGGACCATCCACAGAGTTCTAAAGATGCTGGGCAGCAGATTAGATAAACATGTCTTTCATAAATGGCATGAAAGTCCACAGAGTTCAAAAGATGGTTAGTGAATAGTTGAACACATATATGGTTACTGGTGTGAAGGTCCAGAGAGATCAAACGACCCTGGGTAGATGAAAATGTGTACATATGAACAAACAGGCACTCCTTTTCTTTTTTCTTTTCAGGGAATTTTGTATTGTTATGGAAGGGTGGAAAACCCTGCCCTAATCTTCTAAATTCCACTTGGCCAAGTAATGTCTGTTTCCAACATTTCTTTGTATTCACAGGTAAGCCAAGACATCATCCATCATCCACTATTTTACCCCCAAATTGTGATGTCATTGGTCTTCTTCAAAAATGAAGGATGAACAAAAAGACATAGGCACAAATGTTAAATTAGGAGGGAGGGAGAGGGAGAGGGAGAGGGAAAAAGAGAGAGAGAGAGAGAGAGAGAGAGAGAGAGAGAGAGAGAGAGAGAGAGAGAGAAGGAGTGTGTGTGTCAGATCAGGGTAGTAAAGATAATCACTGAAAATAGACAGTCCTACAGGAGGTAGAATGGAAATATCTAAGCAAAAAAGAGATATTCTTCCTCAGTTGGAGAAAGCTTCAAAAGAGAAATGGAAATAAATATAAAGAGAGAAGGATTTAGTCTTCAAAAGCTGAAAGCTTTTAAAATGAAGAAGAATGTAAAATAAACATTAAGGATTTATGCTTAAGCATTACATGTGATTTTTTTTCTGAAACATAAGTGTAAATTGAATTTTTATAAACAAATGCCAATTTTAATATACATAGAGCTTAATATGTAATTTCATGGTGACTCATTTTGTAAAGTGAATGATCGCTACCACTACCATCCATATTTCTGTTTTGAGTTAATAAAGAATTTTCATATCCTGGATTTTTGTGAGCAAGATACAAGTTAAAGACATTTATTCTTTTTTTTTTAAGTGTAAGGGGGGTAAATTAGGTAACTGGGAGGCAAATTTTACTCATAAAATTAGAATGTATTGGAGAGGATGGCTTTATGTAGATTAGCTAGGTGGCTCAGTGGATAAAGTGCCAAGCCTGGAGTCAGGAGGAACTGAGTTCAAATCCAGCTTCACACACTTACTAGCTATGCGACCATGGGCAATCCTGTTTGCCTCATCTGTAAAATCAACTGGGGAAAGAATGTCCAACCACTCCAGTATCTTTGCCAAGAAAACCCCAAAGAGGGTTACAAAGGGTTGGACATGACCGAACAACAATAATACTGGCTTTATGTGTTTAGCACTCATCTATATTCTGCGACAAATTGTTGCGATTTACCACAATAAGTCACAAACGCTATAGAATATGTACATATGTGAAAGCTCAATTATACTTATAAATTAACATACATCTTATTGCAAATTGCCAAAATTATTATCAATGCACTGTGTTTCATATACAAAGATGATACAGCTACAAGAAATTTGAGGTTTGTTTGCTTTTGTTTTCCTTCAAGAGTGAAAATATCTGTGAGATCATTGGCCAGGGCTGAGGGTGAAGTGTTTTGACATGTAATGGAGAGATATTAAGATAAAAGATACACCATATCTTTGAAAACAAATACCATAAACATAACCCATATTGCATATATGCATATTGCCTGGCACATAGTAAGTACTTAATAGATGTTTACTGATTGATCAACAATATCTTTCAATTACTAAGACTCCAAGTGTCTAATTCAACAAAATTACAACATTTAGATGAAAAATGCAATAGCTAGATCTCTCAGTCACTACCTTCATCAGTCATGTACAGACTAGGCGCACAACTTGGCATCTTTCTATACCCTGAAGTTAATGACCAAATATTATTAAAAATTGGGACACTGATTATCAGATGTCGACATGCAATGGATAATTAAGAAGAGCTCACTCTGAAGCTATGCTAATTGTTTTTCACAGGTCTCCTTCTCTTGTCCTTGTGTCTTAAACAAGGCAAGCAGCTACAGGTTTGTACGTACATCTCTGCCATATACTTTCTCACAGAACATACATCATCCTTTCTGGCTCATCCCCGATTAATTTTGCTGGATTGAAGCAATTATCTCTCCCTTTGTGACTGACCTCTTGGTAAATGGAGTGGAGGATTGCTGGATATATATTTTCTTTTTTTCTCTTTAAAAAAAAACAACTTAATTGATCCTTGTTGGGTTTCCCACAAGAGCACACTGTGAAATAAATCATAAAATAATTGAAATTGAAACAAATAGTAATCTTGCCTTTATGGTTGTAATTGACAGATCTGAAAAACAAGATCCTGATAGTGTTCTCTCATTTACCCCATTACTCGGATCAGTTGGTTAAAGCTGTTAATGATCCTCTTGGATCAATGTCTTTTCCTTGTAGCTATAATTTACTGTGTTGCTGGATTAGTACAGATGTTTTTGTAGATGGCTCTGCATCATTCCACCAGATTGCTTGTCTGAATCAAATCTGCTTCAATTCATCACCAATGAAGCAAAGAATAAAATAATCAGCATTTACTATCTTAACACTAATCCTGAACACTGGATAACAATTAAGGGCTTGTTGACTGAAAGGTTGTTTGCTAGCTTTTTCAGCACAGTATCCCTCACTTTCACTATGAAGGAAAAAAAAAATCTAATTATGTGCTTCAACTTTCTGAGTGAAAGGTGTTTTTATTAAAGTTCCATTACACATAGCCTAGAGTGTACACGAACATCTTAAGAAATAACTACCACTAGTTTAGCTTACTGTAAGATACAGTATAAACTCTCATTCCCTCTAGACAAAACTCTAAAGTGGTCTGTTCCTACAACAATAATGCTTTAAAAAAATATTGGATGAGCAAGTGCTGCACAGTCTGGTCACTCATAGCAAACTTATAGGCAAACTGTGAAACTATGAGACCGGATAGAAAAAAAATCCTCTTAACATCTAACATCATCCATTATGTGGAATGGACTGCTTTGAGAGCTTACCCTTCCTAGATGTACTGAAGCGAAGGCAAGATGACAACTTTTCAGTACATTATATAGAGAATTCTGGTTGAACTATGAGTTGAACTAGCTGGCTCTTAAGTTCTCTCCCAACTCTGAAAACTTTAACTAACTGGAAAGTGAGAATCAATGCCCTATTTTAATGAGTAGTTAGCTAACTGAGGCCAGATTAGGATCCTCCCTCCCGTTTTTCCAACCTTTCTTTCAAATCTTTCTCAAATATATTCATCATTTTATTATAATAATAACTAGCATTTATATGGAGCTCTAAGATTTGCAAAGTGTTTTGCAGGTTATCTCATATATGTTGAGATCTCCACAACAATTAGGGGATAGGGCAGATGCTATTATTATCCCCATTTTATAGATGAGTAAATTGAGGCAGAGAGAGGTTCTCTGTCTCACAAAGCTAGTAAGTGTCTGAGGCAGGATATGAAGTCAAGTATTCCTGTCTCCAAGGTCAACACTCTAATAACTCCTAGTCCTCCTTAACTTTAGAGCCTGCCCTCAGATTATCTCAGATTTAAACCATGTGTATCTACGTACATACATATGTAGATAGATATAGTTTGTATGGAGTTGTTTACACTTTGTCTCCTTCATTAGATTGTGAGCTCCTCGAAAGCAGGTAATTTTTTTTTGTCCTGTCATGATATCCCCAGCACTTAGCACAGTTATCCAACATATAATAGATAATTATTAAATGCTTGTTGACTTTCATTGGAAATAGATTTGAAATGTACAAGATATAGCTAAACTGCCCCAGACTAAGACAGTATAACCAGGTGATCCCATTGTTCATTATTTATTTGCAGGGAACCAGATTGAAAACTGAATAAGATCCTGACCTTTTCCCTTAACACACCGTAACATAATAATTACCTTTCATCAAAAAGCATCACAAGATGAGTTAGATGCTGCAAATACAGAATGAGATACAAAAAATACCCCTTTATACTGTTCTTCATTTAAGCCTACAGAAAGGGTTTTTCCACTTCATGGGATATAAATCAATTCACAACTTCTCTTTCATTTACACATATTCTATGTCTAAGGGAAAAACTACAACAGTTAAGAGGTTCCTTGACTATACTTTTGTGTATTTAGAATCAATGCAGAATGTATAGTTATTTAATGAAATGTTCTATGAAAAATATTTGTTGAATAGTTTCAAAAATTCCTCACTAGGTCACTATCTCCCCTGATTTCAATGCCCTTCCAATATTGAAATTGGGTATTACTATTATTATTATACCAATTAAAATTTTGCTTTTGTCTTACACAGAAACTAGTGAGAAAAGCACTAAAAATGAGAACTGCTATTATTCATATCTTTGCCCTTTTACAAACACATTAAATGAGATTTTAGTTCTGAAAATCTACTTTAAAAGTACATCGTGGGGCTGAGTGTGGTGATCCATGCCTACGCTCCCTGCTATCTGCAAAGCTTAGCCTGGTAGGCCTACAATGGACTAAGCAGGTTGAGTGACCTCAATAAGTCTAGCACCAATCTAGCAAGCCTCTGGGGGCAGTTGTTGTTCAGACTCTTTTTTTCGGTTATGTCTGACTCTCTGTGAATCCATTTAGGTTTTCTTGGTAAAGATACTGGGGTGGTTTGCTATTTCTATCTCCAGCTCACTTTACAAATGAGGACATTTAGGCAGACAGGGCTAAGTAGCTTGCCCAGGGTCACATAGATATTACCAGATTTGAACTCAGGAAGTTGAGTCTTCCTAACTCCAGGCCTGGCACTCTATTCACTGAACCACTTAGTTGCATGAAAGGAGTCGGGGAGTGGGTGGTTGGGGTAGGCTGCCTAAGAAGGGGTGAATTCAACCAGGTCAGAAATGAAGCAAATGTATAGATCAGTAATGAAGATTTAGCTGTTATTGGGACTTCTAGTCTGAACAAGAAAGGGAAATTCGGCTTCAGAACAATAATAGCTGGTATTTATTTAATGCCTACTACGTGCCAGGTACTGTGCTTTATAAATATTAGCGCTTTGATCCTCACAACAACCCTGAGAGTTAGGTGCCATTATTATCTCCATTTTACAGTTGAAGAAACTGAGGCAGAGACTAAGTGTCTTGCCCAAAGTCACACAGTGAAGTGTCTAAGGTCAGATTTGAACTCACAAAGATGAGTCTTAGACAGCTAGTGAGTGTCTAAGGCTACATTTGAACTCAGATCTTCCTGACTGCAGACTCAATGCTCTATGCACTATATCACCTAGGTGCTTCTACAAACAAACAAACAAAAACTACACTGTGACGGAAGCTTCATGACACATTTCACCAATGAATTAATTTATGACCTTGTCAAACACATCATAATTTGGATCACTTAGGACAATAACAAATGAAACAAAACTGGAGGATTTAAATAATAAAAATATCTTCCAAAAAGTGAAAAGGTTCATTTATTTGGAACTTTTGGGGGAAAAATGAAGGAAATAAAATTCGAGTATTTAAAAATTTTCTCCAATTAAGTAAAATAACATATATTACAATCTTCTGAATAACACATAGGAATATTTCAAAGTTGCAATTTTTTTACTAGACTATGAATGCTTTTAAAATATACTGTTTCGTTCTTATTTCATCTAGATAGGAGGGCTTCAGGCATAGAAACTCCCTTCAACGATCTCGATTGGCATTTGGTCTATATAAGTCAGAATCTTGGAAAATTGACTGAGACACTGAGTTGGCAAATGACTTGTCAAAGGTCACATAATCAGCATGTGTCTTGAACCCAGGTCTTCCTGATTAAAAGGCTGGCCTTCTAATTACACCACTTCTCTAAATAGATGTCCTCCTTCATATAGTATTTTACCTGACCTCCAGATTAAAGACCCTTGACCTAAAGAATCAGGAATGCATGATAACATTGAACTCAAAGTGGCCACCACTCACTTCATTTCTCAATATAAATTTGGACCAGATTGCCTCTTCCCTGCACTACTGCCTCCTGATTTGTCCCCCTTGTGTTGTTAAGCAAAATTGTCTCCTTAGTATGGCTTTTGTTTCTTTTGAGTGAAAATACTTTCAGCTGTTAAGTGCTAAGCCCCAGGCCCAAAGCCCTATCAGGTGTGAAACCTGTGTGGGTGTAGATTAATGACTTAAGAGGGGCCAACTCGGGAACCAATGGTCTCTGGTCGTTGAGGCAGGGCTTGAGAACGCCAGAGGCTTGGCTTCGAGGAAAGGCGAGCCAAGAGACAGCTACTGGGGAAGCCACAAGCTGCGAAGGCAGGGAGCTGCAGAAACAGAGCTGACCCGTGTGTAGACTCAGGAGCTCGAGCGAGGACTTGAGGCCAGTAAAAATGATTTGGCTAAATACTGTCTTGTTTTTCTGTGGCCTCCTGGTTACTCTTGTGAGGTGGGCTTTCTGGGCCTGGAGTCTTTTTGTCAAGATGTCGGAATGGGGAGGCTGGTTCACGGATCAGCTGCAGTGGGGCCTAAATAAATTTCTTGTTGTTTTCTCCTTAGAGAACATCTCAAAGCTTGCGATTTCAAACCATTCAAACACATACATGATTATATTTGGGATTATAAATTTGGCCTTCCTACTACACCCCTACCTCGAATCTCTCTCCCATTCTGAATCCATCTTGCACACGGCTTCCAAAAGGGATTTTCCTAATTGCCCTAAACTCTCTCTTTACTTCCAGCATCTCATCTCCAACTGTCTACTGGACATCTTGAATTAGATGTCCTACAAATCTCTTGAACTCAACCTGTATAAAACTGAACTCAATATCTTCCCCCTCACCCCACAACTTCCCCTCTTCCAACATTCCCTATTAGTAATGACGGTACCACCATCCTCCTAGTCACCTAGGCTTTCAACTTTACTCTATATTACTCTCAGTATTCAAGTTCTGTCAATTCTTCCTTCACATCTCTTATGTGCTCCCTTTTCTCTTCTGACCTTGCTACCATTTTGGTGACTGGATTATTGCTGTAGCCTGCTGCTAGGTCTTCCTGCCTCAAGTCCCTTCCCGCTCCAGTATACCCTCCAGACATCTGCCAAAGCTAGTTTCCTAAACCATGTCACCATGTCACCCCAACTCTCATTCAATAAAACCTAGTGTTATTTCTATTGCCTCTTCATAGCTTGGCTTCTTCCTACTTTATGCTTACACTTTACTCACTTCCCATGTATTCTAAAATCCAGTGTCATTGACGTCCGTGCAGTTCCTCATACAAGACTTCACCTCTCAACTCCGTATTTTTTATTTTTACCATTTTCACTATCTATCATGTCTCTATATATGGTTTCTCTTTTCCATGTTGTCGTTCCCATGAAAAATTGAGGTCCTAAGGGCAGGAACTGTCTTGGCTTTTCTTTGTATCTCTAGTGCTTAGCACAGTGCCTGGCACATAGTAGGGACTTAATAAATGCTGATTTGATGATCTTAGGTGTCTATTAGCACTGAACAAGATATTAGCATGATAAAGGCATTGACAAACTTGTATTATCATCTAATAAAAAAATTTCTTTGAAGAAATGAACAATTTTTTTTTTATTTAGACCAAGCCCTAATCTGGTAAATTTCTTATTCACTGAATGAGAACATACTTAAACAATAAGCTTAAGAAATTAAATATAAGAAGAATTAAGTGAAAATAATAGTCTAAAATACTGATTTATAAATATGAACTGATTAATTTCTAAAAATATCATGTCCTGCAGCATAAACTTTTATTTATTTATTTTATACAATATTTAATATTGTTTCATCTTTTAGACTTTTTTATTTACAAAATAAGTAGCATCAAGAGGAAAATTTATGTTTTGAATAGTTTATAATAAGAATTCTATCAGGTTGAATAAACTGCTATAGGTAGTATAAACAGGTTTATTTAAAAGTTTAGCACTAATTCTTCAGCAATTTTCTTTCTTATATTTATACTTTGTTGTACCTTGTGAATTTCTGTTTTTATGTTACTTGAAGAAATCAGTAAACTGGTTTCCTGAACTGAAATAAATTCTTCTACTTCGTGCTTAAATATAGAGCAAGCTTCCAAAACATACAATATACATAGTTATTTAAAATAAATTACTAATTTTAAGATAAGATTATTTTTTATGTTTCTGCCTTATTTCAAAAAAAGAATGTTGACTAAGACTAATACAATGAAAAAAAATAATGGATAGCTGAATTAATTCAAATAAAAGAGGATATATAGATAGCTCTTAAAACTAATTATTTCTCATTTGGAGAAATATATATATATGTATGCATATATTACACACATATATGTACATATATGCACATGCATACCTCTGAATATGATATATTTGCATATTCACATTTGGAGAAATATAAACGTATACATATATTATACATATATGTGCATATACACGTGCATACCTCTGAATATGATATATTTGGATATTTGCATGTCATGCATGTCTTGAGATTTTATTTCATTGAGAACATTCTATAAACTTAAATCAGAGTTAAAGAAAGGCTAAAGCAAATGCTAATTTTGGCAGACAAATCTGTTTAAGATATTGGGAAACACCTGGGACATTAGTCAAATTAATATACACAGCTGCCATTTTAAAACTTTGAGAAAGAAGGTAAAATGGTAGCCTGAGATATGAATGCTAGCTCAATATTTACATATAGCATTCTCCAGTGACTAAATTAATTTTTAGCAGTACTCCCTGAGGAATTAGAATTATAAGAAGTACTCTGTCCAATTTCCTACATTTATTCCAAGGTCCGCATGGGGTAGAAAACCATATATTGTATACTCAATATGAGTCGTAGATCTACAAAATCCCCACATGGTAATTTTTATATCCTGGCTGAGAAACATAATACTTTAAATTTATCTTACAAATATACTTAATATTTAAAGTAGTTTTTTTGAGAGTTGTTATATACAGCAATAGTGAGAATTGTCTATATTTAAACTGTAAGCACCTCTAAGAGAGTCTCACATTGTCAAATTGTCTTTTTCTGCACATTGTCATAATAATCTTCCTAAAACACAACTTTTAACATTAATTGGATAAATATTTGTTGAACATATACTACAAGTCACACTGCCAGGCACTGTGGTCACTATATACACAAATATATTCTCTGCTCTGTTACATTGCTATCCGGAACAGAACTATCCCATGATTTCCCTTTGCCTAAGAGATGATGTCCAAACTTCTTATATTAGCGCTAGATGTCTTTTACAATTTGACTCTAACCACTTCAGTCAGATTTTATTTTCTAATAATATCCTAAATGAAAATCCTTCCCCAGACCGGCTAGTCTACTCATTATTCCCTGAACACACTCTGGATTTTGTCCTTTCTTTGTCCTTAATCACTTCATCCCTACCTCTTCCTCACCCCTCCCCTCCAACTACTCACCCTATTTTCTTCTAGGTCTAGCAAAATCCTTCATTCTTCCTAACCCAACCACACACTAGGACATTCTTAGCTCAAGGTGTCATTAAGGATCTTAATACTTAAAAGAGTATTATCTCTCAAGTCAGAGGACCTAGATACAGATGCCTCCTCTGATGTTTACTACTTCTATGAGAAGGGAAAAGTTATTTAACTATCCTGGGCCTCCATTAACTTATCTATAAAATAAAGGTGTTGGAAGAGATAGTATTTGAGCTACTGCCCATTTCTAGATCTCTAGGATCTTATATTGTACAGTCACTAACACTGGTCTTAAGAGTCAGGGAGACCTAGGTTCAAATCTTGCCTCAGACCTTTACCACCTATGTGACTTTGGGCAAATCACAGTATCTCTCAAACTTTATTTCCGACTTTATAAAATGGAGATAATGGTAACACCTACCCCGCAGAGTTATGTGTGTCAAATGAGTTAATATATAAAGTGTGTTGAAAACTTTGAAGTTCTATATAAATATTATGACTATAAGAAGGAGTAATAGCAGCAGCAGCAATACTACAGGATTTTTAAGAATAGAGCCTATACTAGTTGTAAGATGAAGAAACTTCCTTTACCAATATTGTTCATCACATATCTAAGTATACATATCTGTATATATGTTAGTATATAAATATATATGTCTCTAGAGAGACATTCTACATATATGTATATACATATGGGCAGCTAGGTGGTACAATGCACAGAGTGCCATGTCAGGAGTCAGGAAGACTCATCTTCCTGAGTTCAAATCTGGCCTCAGACACTTACTAGCTCTGTGACCCTGGGCAAGTCACTTAACCCTGTTTGCCTCAGTTTCCTCATTTATAAAATGACCTGGAGAAGGAAATCACAAACTACTCCTACTCCAGTATTTTTGGCAAAAACAAAACAAAACAAAACAAAAGGCAAAATAACCCAAAACCAAACAGAGTCAAGAAAAGTCAGACAAAACTGAAAATGATTGAACAAAAAAAAGTATTATTATCTTGGTTCCATGCAACCATTACTATTGGTAGCTCTTTCACCTTTGCAGATTGCAATCCCTCAATATGTTATTCTCTTATGGGATTCTTTTCCATATCTTCCCATAAAACTTTCAGTGTAGGTATACTCAAGTTAGCTTCCAAATCTAATTACACAGGTAATATATGCATTCTTAGATTTTGAAACTAAGTCCTAAGGTGTTCTCTTTATATTTCACAAAATACCTAGCAATAAAGTGCATTCACTTTAGTTTGAAAATGAATGAATGAATTTGACTGTAAATATCACACAATAACATGAGTATATTATTTGTTGGGCAATGCCCCTCTCTCTCTCTCTCTTTTTCTCCTTCCCTCCATCCCTCCCTCCCTCCCTCCCTCCCTCCAAGGAGGATTAAAAACTAAAATGTCCTACTGGTTTCTGAATCGAGATTTTTATTTTTATTTTTTTCTCCCCTTTTTCAGGGTATCACCAGCACTTAACACAGTGGCTGGCACACAAAAAGTGCTTAATAAACATTTCTATAATTAGGTAATTGAGCTAATGGATGTATTATTTACAAATCTGAGCTGAATGAAGAATTAAGGAAATTCTAATCAAATGGGAATAATCATTTTTACTAGTTTTCTGCCTCTCTCTCTGTCTCTCTCTCTCTTTCCCTCCATATATATATATATATATACACACACACACACATACATACATATACTGTTTGGATAGTCAGATGCATGTCATATATATGTATATATCTGAATCTGTATCTATATCATCTACCTGTATGCTATAGACATATATAGAAGGATATAGCTACTTTTGATATTGATATATAGCCATCCAGAGATATCTAGAGACCTCTAGAGCTATAGGATGGGTTCTGTAAGTAGCGAAATAGATTGACACATCCATTGCAAAAGCAATAAAAGCAGTGAGTACAGAGTAGACACTCAGTAAAAACCTGATGGTTTATTGATTTAAGAAGCCTAACCCAAGTATGATTACTGTGGCATGTGTAAGTATGGCAATATCTAACCAAACCATAAGGGATCAATGGTCTACTTCATCTTCTTTTACATAATTTACAATATTATAATTAAGTATCAGCAAGAAACCCTAGAACAATCAGAAGTTCTTAACTTAGGATAAAGGAGTCCATCAACAGATTTCAGGGACTCCATAAGTCATTTTTTTTAAACAATTCACTGCCTTTTTTAATTTGAAAGAAAAAATAATGAAAAAGGATTTCTCCATGAATCATTTAAAATATTTTTAAAACTATTTCAATATATATAAGGTTTCAAAATAAGATTTCCTTAGTAATTCTATGTGTTTTATTTTTGTGCATTTAAAAACATTACAGCCAAGTGGTACAGTAGGTACAAGTGCTGCATTGGGAGTCATGAAGGTCAAATTTTGCCTCAGACACTCACTAGCTATGTGACTGTGGGCACAATCACTTAACCTCTCTGATTTCCTCGTCAGTAAGATAGGGACAATAACAGCACTTGTCTCATGGGGTTATTGTGAGGATCAAGTGAAGTAATACACAAAGCACTTCGCAAAACTTAAAGCACTACGTAAATGCTAGCTTTTACAAATGTTTTGAAAGTAAGTGGTTCATAGTCTTTACCAGACTGCCAAAAAGGTCCATGATATAAAAAGATTAAGAACCACGGTCCTGGAATAAAATGAAAATTCACTCAAGGGCAATGTTTACTTATCCAGGCAGCTGTAGGAGAAGGAATGAGATAAAGCTTTTCAACATTCTTAAAGATGACACTTGTCACTGCTGGACTTCAAAGAAGAAACAAAATAGCTTCAATTGTTGAAGAGAAGTGAAATATACATTTTCTAGATTCTTTTACACTTCCACAATGGGAAATGAAAACTTACTAATAAACATGGTAAGATCCTAAAACTGGAAACTTCATTTGCTTCTCCTTCCCCTTCCACTGCTCCCTAGCTCAGACTTAGCCCCACCTGTGAGATAATCATTCTTAGCTACAAGATTCTTTTTTTTCTGTTTTTGAAAGATTAAACAGGGTAGGAAGCACTGAAGTTTTTGGAGTACTTTCTTTCTACATATCCCTGGGACATTGTTGGTATAAACCTCAACACATTTTTGCCTGAATGAATCAAAGCTTTTCCACCTTTTACTTTTTTTGCCACAATGTTTTAGATCCAATTTATGGACACTGAGGAGGAAAAAGGAGAGAGAGACAAGTAATGACAAGTGATGTTTTCCAGCTCCTGTTTTCTTTCCATACCTTCCACTTCCCAGGCGAGAAAGGAGGAACCCGATAATACTAATTTCCCAACATAAAACTATTTCTCTCCTTATTTCTGTATTTCTCCTCGAATTCTAGTCAAGGCTTTCCCTCTTGAAGAATGTCAGTCCCATGAAGAGGTATGAGCAATAAACTGAGACTGAAGGACCTGCCTCATTTGTTTAAGGCCCAAACCTGAAATTTTGAAGGAAAAGACATTCCAAATCGAAACATTACCTTTCAGTCATTTGTAAAATATTGCTTTCATCTCATAAGCTCACAAACATTTCACTTAAAGCAGCCCTTCTAAGAAATAAAATAAAAGTGTCTCAAAAAAAGTAATCTTTCATTTTAAGAATCAAAGATTACTGAAAGAACAGAAAATTGTTAAGATTCCATTGAACACCGCTACTGATTAAGGTATGACACTGCACTCTGGGAGTTCTGAACTCAGTCCCAGATGTTTACATAATTCCTGAGTTTTAAAGGGAAAGTATGAGGGTAAAAAGAGAGAGGGAAGAAATAAACAAATAATGACAATAAGAACTCAAATCTATATAGCACTATAAATTTGAAACATACTTTCCTCCAAGAATCATGTGATATAGGTAGCATGGTTGCCACTATTTCCCTTTTACAATGGAGGCTCAGACACATTCACTGACTTATCCAAGCTCACACAGGTAGGCAGTAGCAGAGCTAGGATTAGAAGTCAGGTTCTTTGACTTGAAGGCCGAGGCCTAGTATACTATTCTGCCTCCAAAAACAGCAGTATGATAGTGACTTAAATGTTCCAAGTTTTCCATCAGGAAAAAAATAAAAAGAGAAACTCTAAATTAAAACTGCATTTTATTGCCTATTTAAATGCAAAATAATTTAAGTCTTTTTTTCTTCCTTTGAACAATGTAATTTTTTTTTCAGGGGAATAAAATAAATCAATGTAACTTCACTGCCTTTTAAATACATTTTATATTTAAGAAGTAAGTGTGCCTGTGTAATTTTGAAATAATATAATATTATGACCTTTTGTAATCTTGCCTCCACGTTAAAGGCTTTTTAATTTACATTTAATAACATTAGGTGTTATAGTAAAAATATGTAATGAAAGACCACATTCAGAAAATTATAGTAAAACTACAAGCTATTTTACTTGAGTTCTGACAACAGAAGAAACAGGACAAAAGTAATTAAAAACAAACAGGAGAGCTCCCCAATGGTTATTCTTTTAAGCTAAATTAGAAGTTTTAGCCTATGGTCCACAGAATATTAAAAAAAAAAACACTTAAAAAGTTGCCTGCTGCACTGAATGTCGCTAGGGTTAGACAAATCAGAGATTAAATGAGAATTATAATCAGTTTACTTGAATTCAGTTGATTAAATAATTTAAGGTTTTAGTATTAGGGAAATAGCTCTATTTCAAATAAGGAGACATAGAGAATTCTATATCTATATCTTTAAAAACTACAGGAAAGCAAAATTGAAAAAATCAAATTAGTCCATCTAGGTAATTCTTAAATAAAGCATCCTTTTCATTCTCTCTAAGGAGTAAAAATTTCATTTTAAATGACCATTAAAATATGCATGTTTGTTAATGACATATACATATTTAGCTACCTATATATATTTATAACATCTATTTATACATATAGTATTTATGGAGTACATGTGCCTCTGCATAAGAGTTAAGTCACTCATTTCTTGGGACTAATTATTAAAACATTAAGATAACTCCAATATCATAGTTTTAAATATATGTTTAAACCCCAAGTGATCTGATTTAATATCTGAATTAATTTAATATCTGAATATCTTTTGAATAAAGCAACATTTAAAACAAGGAATCTAGTATTTATTTGAAAAGTAAGAATAAGATCCCCTTGGAATTTCTATTCTAAAACTTTAATTCAAACAATAAAAACTACATATTCTTAAATTGGCATTAAAATGGAGAATATACCTGTCAAGGTGCCAGAACCTAGACTTGACATTAGTGATATTTCCTTAATGTGGTGGTTTCACCTTTAAGGTGATTGTACATCTTTTAAGGACACCTAGGAAAGCTTATAATGATGTGCCAATCCTAAGGCAGTCTTTGGCCAAATCAGTTTCCTAGCTTGAAAAGTAACAGGCCTACTAAACAGGTGAAAAATGGCCAATTTCTAAGACCTGTTCACTGGTTTGACCTTTTTCAAAATATAGTTGCCACCACAAGACATGACTGACAAGGGCAGCTGAAAAGAAAGCCATGATATGCTAGAAAGCGAAAAGCAAGTTTGTGCCCTTAGGAAGTAAGACACAAATATGACATTCGCGTGTCTGTGGAACTTCTTTCTCAACTGATCTTGGGGTTTTGCCAGTTCCAATCCTGTCACTGTGGGTAGCTAATCAAATAGTGAATTTAAACATCTATCTCAGTTTGCCAGTGTAGACCTGGCAAATGAGAACCATGCCAACTGTTGTGGGCTAACAACTTCCTTAGATGGCACTGAATGAGATAATGCAACCAACTCTTGATTATGCAGAACAATACAGAATTTTTTAAAAAATGCAGATAACTGAAATCCATTTAAAAAAAAAAACTCAAGGTTAATTGGAGTTAATAACTACATTTTTCTTCCCAACTCAACTGCTCACCAGCACTGCTTGAAATCAGGAAATAACTGGTTTGAATGTCATTTCCTTTTATTTCCCCCGAAAATTCTTTCATAGACATGATCATGAAAAAGGAAATGACTAGAAAAGCAGCAGGAGGGAAAAAAAAGTAAAGAAAATTAAAAATCTTGTATGATCACCAAACCAAAATAACCAGTTCATGTATAACTAAGTGCAGATTAACTCTGTTCAAAGGAAACATTTCAATTATGCAGGTATCTCATATGATAAATCATTATCTTCAAGAAAACCTACCTGCTTGACCGGTGGTGATACTGACAGCAGCAAAAAGCCTCTGGGAACGGCTTAAGTCTGAAACTCCATTGACGGCTTCAACTTCAAAGGTGTAATTGGCATGGGCTAACAAGTCCATGACAGTGACATAGTTATCTGCTAATCCAGTTTGCTGGGGCATGTACCCAATGTTACTCCCACAGGGTACACATTCACCTTGTTCCCAACTGCACCGTTTACACAAAACTCGGTAGGTGACATCATTTCTTCCCCCATTGTCAGCAGGAGGACTCCACTCCAAGCTCACTGTGGTTTGGTTGATATTGAAAATGAGGTTCTGTGGTGCAGATGGAGGTCCTTAGAAAAAGAAAGAAAAGAAATATAAACAATGGAGGGCATTGAGCTAGTGGTTTAATTACTGAAGAACAAACCAGTTGAAATGCTTTCCTTCACATAAACATTTCATTACATTTACTACAGAAGCTTCATAAAAAAACCTCCTTAAATTCACTTGGCAAGAAGTTTCATTTTCCATTTAATATATAAAGACTGAAAGAGGATAACAACTGTCTTTGTATTTATTGCCACTAACTTTAGCTATTTTTCTTTCATGCAATCAAAAAAGATCAGTTAAAGTACCTCAAAAGTTGAGTTGTGAAGATATTTTTAATTTTTCTCCCCTTTTCAGCCAGGTAGCATAGAATGCATTTGTTCATTCTAGGTGTGCTCTGATGTGATTTGTAGGAGTATTAAGGATCAGCTTTGGATTCTGGACTCTCAAAATTTCATTAATTGAAGGACCAATCTTTCTAGGTTGCCCTTTTTTTGTGATGGAATTTTAATCCAGGACCCATTACTTTTTAATCAGACTTCAAATCCATACAAGTTTCTCATCATTTTCTCATTTCATTCATTTTAATAATATATTCTGTTAGATACATGAGCAAAACCTATTGAAAAACCGTGCTTAGATTCCCCTAGATACAACTAAGTATTTATCCAACATATTGGTTTAACTCTCAACTGAAGTCCTATGACCCTGGTTGACCCTGGATTCTAAAAATGTCTGCAATTTGAAGATAAGCTTTGGAAAGTCTCAATAAGTATAACAATTACCATAAGCACAAGCACAAAAATAAGAGCCTGTGGCATTTCTATAGCACTTTTAAGTTTACAAAGTGTTACATATGTTATCTCAATTGATTCTTACCCAAAACCTTGTGAGGTCCTCCTATCATTGTCTACATTTTACAGATGAGGAAACTGAGGCTGAGAGATGTGACTTGTCCAGGGTCCGCAGGTAAATAAGTGTAGGAAGCTGAATTCAAGCTCATGACTTCCTGACTGGGAGACCTCATCCCATCTACAGCACCACCTTGCTGCTGCCACTGTGCAGCTAAAAGGCAAAGGCCTTATCTAAATTTGTAGAAGCTTATCACCAAACCCTGGAGACCAGGTGATAATCTCTTCAGTCCACAGCAATTCAGAAAGAGTCTCCATTAAGTCTGGGAGGGGTAATGATCTAAATTGGTGGAGACTTTATCTAGGGTAATGATATCACAGGCCTTTTAAAGCTTTACTTTGAAATAGTGGTTTGGACAGGGTTATATCATGCCAGTATGAACCCTACACTAGATTACTCAGACTTAACAAACTCTTTATCTATTAGCCTAATTTCACCTTGTCACATAAAACTATTTGAGATATAGTTACTTTATGGATATTTTTCCATATGTTAATGAAAACACTACGAATAAGTGAAACAGGCTGGTTAAACAATAGTTTTATTTTTCTTTTCATGATCGTGTCCACTCACTTGTGCAAGCGACATATGGTGGATCAGAAATAGCTCTGTAATACCCATCTTCACAATCACATCGTGAGGATCCTTCTTTGTCAGAAAAACTGTGAGTTGGACATCGAGAACACTGAAGATCTTGGGAAGAAGACTTGTAGAACCCACGGCCACAAGCTAGAGAAGAAAAACATAATGAAAAGGTAAACAAAGGGGCAAGGGAAAAAATGTGTTTATTTCAGTAACTTTTATTACAAGTGTAACACAATAAAAAGCAAGCACTCATGGAAAAGTAAGCCCTTTATGCTGAATTATTCTTTTCCACGCTTGCCAGGAACCTGATTTCATGGCAATAGTTGCAAAATGCAGAAAAACAAGCAGCCACCACTGCATAAGCAGCTGGTAAGCAGTACCAGTGCATCACCAGCTGGTATTAGGAAACCCCCAAGTCTTGGTCCTAAAGAATGAACATAGAAGATAAGCTGCTCCTGAAGACCTACTCTGGATTTCAATGTCAGCAAACATGTCTCCTTTTACAGGTCTCCATAAGCTCTCTCTGAATGTATGTATGTGTGTGTGTATACCTACATATATACATGTGTTTACATACATCTATATTATTTTTACATATTAATTTCATTCATAATGAAAATTTTGGTGGATTTTTTCAGGATGGCTAACATAATAATACTTTTAAAGTCCTTATGAAAAGGTATTCAGGGTCACATTGAAGTTTTCTTTTTATTTTAGTAAACTATGTTATAATTTTTATCAATTCAAGCTGTACTATTCAGCTGTTTTCTACTAAGTTATCTTCATCCTTACCAAACCTGATGGAATGCCATGAATAGGGGATGGCTTCATCATTAGAAACAAAAGGATGCCATCAATTGTAAACAGATTTTGACCCTGTTTCGCCTTTGAAGAAAAAAGGTTAAGGGGGCACCCATGCTAACATAGCAACCACTGTCACTCAGAAACACCCAAGAGTACAGGATTCCTTGGGAAAATCCTAATGAAGTTTCAACTGTTTTAATTGCTCTACCTTATTTAAATCTATCTGCCATTAAATTAGATAATGAGAATAAATAAAATGTCCATGTGGACAGTTATACACATTTAAATTTTCTTTAGTTAGTGCCCTTTGTAGGGATGCTTCCCCAATTCCCACTTATACTGCTGGGCTGGTCCCAAGAAGTTAAATGTCTACTACTCTCAGGGTTCTTGGAGGATGAGCCAGGTTTCTAATACTGTCACTCACAAGCCTCCATTGGTGTGCTTCTTATTTCAGTGAGTCAGCAGACAATTAGTATTGGCAAAGTATATTTACAAAAAGTGGTATATAATAAAAGTTGATTAAAAACAAACTAAAAAAATACATTGACCCAAAAGTCCAGGGCATATTCTCTCCCAATTATACATATATCCATTAGAGAATGACATCTGATCTTAGAGAACATATGTGGCCAAAGGGTATAAACTCCTGGTTACTAGAATTCCTTTTTTGAGTGCATAACTAGGATTCCTCTCTGGTATACAAGCTGTTTCCTTCCTCAGGTGGCTATCTTTCCATATCTGTCTGGGTTAATGTTTATCTATATTTCTTCTTCAGAGAGTCTTTCTTCTCCTGGTTCAGTATATTGTGTCTAGTCTCTCCAATGACATAGACATAGGTAGAGAAGGAAAGGACAAGGTGTCACACTCCCTCTGGCCTGACCTGCTCTGGTACAGGTACAAAGTCTAAAACCTTGAGGTGTTCTCTCTAATTCTTGGAATCTTCTACTACCTGACTGTTTTTTCCGTTGGACTGTCTTCTGCTGAAATGTCTGTAGCTGTCTAAAGCCCCTAGAAACAAGGGTCCATTTGTTGAGTTAGCAAATCAGTTATTTCCTTCTTGATCCAAATAGATTGTTACCTCATGAAGAGATCATAAGGCATTTAAAATTTCATCATATCCTTTCACTGATTATATTCTGGTAGGGGTATGTAAGGAAACAGGGTTTTATTAGATGCCTACTATGTTCCAGACACTGAGCTATTGCTTTAAAAATATCATCTCATCTGATCCTCTCAACAACCCTAGGTAGTAGGTGCTATATTATTATCCCCATTTTATACTTGAAGAAACTGAGGCAGACAGTACTTAAGTGACTTGCCCAGGGTTACACAGCTAGGAAGTGTTTGAGGCTACATTTGAACTCCCATGTCCATGATTCCAGGCCAAGCTCTCTAATCACTGTGCCACCTAGCTGCCTCCACCTAGCTGTCTTGACCTAGCTTTGTGGAAGATCTCCACTATCCTTAGAACTTAAAATGTAACAAAATAAATAAAATCCCCCTCACAAAAGAAACTACCTAATGTGACTTCAAAAAGTTCTGAAAAATATTTGCTCTGGGAAGAAATTTTAAAAGGTTTATTCTCAAAGATGTTATTCTCAAAGATATGCAGATACCAAATTTGCAAAGAATTGGCATCCTAGGAGGATATTCTATTAATTATATTTAGCAAAAATTTATTAAGTACATACAAACTAAAATGAATCATACTATAGACTTCAAGGTAAGTAAGACACAATCCTTTGCCCTCCCATTTAGATGTGTTATCTTTCAGGAGAAAGCTGTATTATCTTGTGCTTGATTTGGGATTTCATTGGTATAGGGAACTTCTCATGAGTAATCTTTCTCCACCAATGTGTCTAGCAGGAGCTCAACTTAGTATCTCAGAAAGCTGTCTGGGAAACTGAGAAGGGCAAATTATTTGCCTGGAGTTACATAGTCACCAGGTCCTACCTGGCTGAGGCCAGGCTCTCTAACCACTGTAACCACAATGGCTCTAATTATGAGGATGACAAATGTTGAATAGACATATCCCTGCCACATTTTGTTTATTTCAAATCTTTGGCATCTTTCCAAATATTTAAATGAAAACTGAAGGGGGGAGGAGCATCTAGCAGTGATAAATGCTAAACTATTAGAAATGAAAACAAACTAAGAATAGAAATTAAATATATTGAAATACTGGATTCACTATCAAAAAACAACCCGATGGCCACAAAATGCTTTATCTTTGATTGGCTTCTTTGGTTTCCACAAAGCTAAAGAAACTGCTGGTAAAATACATTAGTCCCTCTAGTTTATAGTGTTATTGAGAGCAGAAAGCAGCACAAGAGGCAAAGAAAGCCATAGTGAGTCTCATTCTGTCTTACTCAGCAGGAGTTATTACAAATAAATGGAACAGAGACACAGTAAAGACTTATTAAAGAAGTAAGAAAACAAAAATATAAATTCCTTAAAGATATTTCTTAAGCATGCATTTTCTGTTAGAGTTCAGAGGTTCCAACTGCCTGTCTGAGCTAAAATCCTTTCTTCTTGTGAATTTCATAGTTCATAGTTAGAACACTCCTCATCTCACAATCTTTAAATGAGGGACCTATGCTTTGACACTTAATAACTATCCCTTCATCTTGAAGATTTCATAACATAAAAAGCAACAATGCAGTTCTAGCATATTACTTAATGACATTAAGAAGTGCCTTCTGATTATTTCAAAAGGAAGTTAATAGGGATCCAAAATATTAAAGAATTCTACAGATTACATTACTATAAAATGAATATTAAATGTATACTGTCTTGATATATGGTCTTTAGAGTCCATAAAGTAATAAATATAACATTACTTTAGACCCAGGAAGGAAAAACCTAGGGATTTACAGCTTTATAATACAAGGTTTTAAAGATTCAGCATAGAGGGCAGCAACCCATACAGCTAACGCTGCAGACATATGATCCATCGACGCTATTCATTCTCCCTAATAACTTGTGGCTTGTACCCTCACTAAATCTATCATGAAACAGGCACCTGTAAAACTGGCCGAAGCCAATTTGGTTGAACAGCTAATCTTGGTCTTTGCATTCAATGCTGATACATATGTGATTACAATATTATAAAAGACATGTAGCTATCATGAAACAGGAAAAAGAAACCTAGTTTTTACTTTCTATAACATTGTTTTAAAGGCCAACACATTGTGCCTGATTTTGTTTCTCTTTTACTTAACACTCACTTCCTCTCACATAATATTGCAAACAGTAAAATCTAAGAAACCATTTTCATGAAGCTTGTAAAGAGGAGATCAATACATATGGTGATTATCAACTCTTACTGACGGCATATGAACATGAAGTCTGTTCCATAAGCTTTTTGTTTTAGAGCTAAAAGGGACTATAGAGATCACCTAGCTCAACACCCTTTCATTCTACTGATGAATAAACTGAGGGTCAAGAAGGCTGCTTACCAAAGATCACTCAGGTAAATAATAACAGTCAAGATTCAAACCCAAAGATCCTGACTCCCAGCCCAGTGTATCACAAGTTTTCTCTCCAGATACAGTAGTTTCAAAGTACCTAATTTCAGTTGAACGGATGATTTTTATTTAATTGCTAAGATTAGAACTGCTGAAGAGAAAAATTATTGGAAATAGCCTGCAGGTAATGACAGATTCAGGGTTATATTAAAGAAGATAACTGGAGACAATGAGGTAGATCTGAGGATTGAATGTATGCATGTGGATAGGGCCCCCAATTGCCTCCCTATAGGTTTTAATTTTCTTTTTGTACTCAGTTAATTTTCCAGGAATTACTGAGAAAAATCTATAAATGTAATTGTCCTCTGACACCATCAACACACATGCATTCCTTACATACATTGATAACACATGCAATTCATCCAAAACAAACTTTCTAGGAAGTATGTGATAGTATAGTTCCATGATAACCTGTTTATCCTTTTTGTCCCAGATTTCTTCAATATTTGTTAGCTGCCTAGAACCCAACTTTAATAAGAAGAGCATGTGTAATGTTGGAAAGTCACTGTTACAATAAGAAACATACTATTTTAATTTCCTGCCTTTTGAAGATTTTAGGTCTTTTAAACAACTTTACATTAACAAATATAATAATGCAACAGTGTGATAATTGAAGATTCTGTTGAATATATACATGTATACATATGTAATTTAACTGTGTAAAACTTTGAAAGATTTTATGTGTATAATATCTTGCCTATTATATGGATGGCAGCATTTTGTAATATTAAGACAGAGGCCTGAGTTTGATTCTTTCTTCTATTCTTTCGATCCCCAGGGCCTTAATGAATAAAACAACATAAAATCATTAGCCTACAGTCAGGAGCTATAATCTTGTCAGATTTCATAAACTAAGCAAGCTTGGATCTGGTCAGTACTTAAATGGGAAACCTCCAAGGAAAAAGAGAATCTGTGAAACACATGTACCTTTTGTAGAACAGACAGGGGCTGTTTATCTACCATGATATCTCCAAGTTTGCTGTTATTTTTGCACATTTTCCACCATTAAAAAAAGTTTCATCTTTTTAAATTTTTGTATGGAAAATGTTATTTGTAAGTAGCTATATGAATTCAAATTATATATGGGACATAAACGCTAGAAGGCTAGAAAAAATACAAGCATGTTTCTCAGATAATTCTTTTTTCCATTTTCAAATCAATAGTATATGGCTATTTTATTACATTCATGATATTGAAAACTAAGCCATTCAAAAATATATGATTTGCATGTAATTAAATCACTGGAACCATAGGTGTATGATTGTTCAATGGTTTATCTCAAATAGTCATTATTCTTTAATGGTTTGGGGGAGGGGGGAAGTAATTCAGGAAAATTGAAAACTTCTGCCCTGGAACCATGAGTGTAGTCAGCTTTAACCACAATAAAAGAATTTTGGTAAGTACTCCTTTTCCAGTAAGAACTGCATGGAAGCCAACTCCCTTTGTTTCTACTCTCACCTGAATTACCACTTTTCTTTACCCTGGAATAGATTTCAAAACTGTCCGTTCTTGGATCAGCACACTTAACTGGGAGTAAATATCCCAGGCCTGCCTGGTCTTACACTCAAACAAGTCAATAATCATTTATCAAGTGCATACTATGTGCCAGGCAGAGCTGTGGCTCAGCTCTATCTCGCTTTGATCTCAGCGAATGTACTGGAGTCACAATGGAGTACTCAGACACCTCCACAGTGTCATTGAGAGACCACATCCTAGATGCTTCAGCTCCATTTTTTTGAGACTTACAGGGCATTCCAAAAGATAGACAGCAACAAGTATATAACAGTAGATAAGTTAATTGAAGGAACTAACTTAAAAGAACTGTTATTTAAGTTAGTTGACTCTGTGGTAAGGTATTTTTGCGCTAAGGTATTTTTAGACAAGAACTGTGTGAAGATTCCTCCACTAACATAACTTCAGTTTTGAGCACTAAGAAATTCCAATGTCATATTTCATGAAAGCATTAACCCTTTCTGATATGCGTACGTGTGCCAAACAGACAAGATACACACACGCACACACACATACACACACACACACACACATGCACACACAATGTGTTACTGTACTGGACGAGATTTTGGTCAGATTTAAATACGTTATATATAATATAAGAAGGATCTGTGAATTCATTAGAGTGAGGAACTCCCTGAAAGTAGAAGTTAGATACGACTTAACAGAGAAGTCCTGGGAAATTGTCTGAGGCGTTTAAATCATAAACGTCTTGCCCAGGGTTACAAAGCTAGTTATCAGTAATGGTAACTGAACTTATCTTCCAGACCTCAAGCCCAAACCCTGCCTACAGCTACTCGTGCTGCCTCTATGTAATATGCAGAGATATTTTTGTCAAAATATTAATTTCTTCCTCCTGGGTTAAAGTTTCCTGTTTGGAAGGATTGAAATGAAAAGTTATTTAAATGCTGTCAATTTTATGTATTTTAATGTATTAAATTAAATGTATTTTAATGACTTGTAAAAATGATTACTTTATCAAAGAATAATTCTTGTGAGTGATGTACTATCATCATGAAAAAGTAAGTTACTGTCCTGTTTTCTGGAATTAAATAATTCTGTGACACAAACTAAGTAGACTCTAAGAAAGAGGAGGACTAGTTGTGCAGCAGATATTTTAAAATTAACTTTCCCAAATGGCTTTCTACACATAAAGATCAATTGCATTTCTTAGGTATCTGTGATTTTTTACACTAATTAATGGACAAAATTAGGTTCCCCCCTTTTCTCCTGTATCACCAAAACTCTTTTTGAAGCAGACTGGTTTCCTTTTCTCCTTGCCACACATCCACCCTTGCCCCTTGATTTTTCTGAACACTGTAACACTACTAAACTAGGCTTCCTTTACTCTTGTTCCATTTCCAGACCTGTAATTTTGAGCACCATTCAGCTCTACCTTTTCTATAGAAACTATGTATGTGTGTGTTTGTGTGTGAAGTATGAAGCTTAGCAGATGTTTCCTGGCTGAAGTTATGCAGCTGCAAAGAGTTTATTAATTATAAAGTATAAATGGGTTGTTCTGTAATTGAAACTCTCTGGATTTTCATACGTTTTAGAATTTACATACATCCACAGTCAGGGATTCTAATGAAAGCTATTATATTATTTATTGCAGATGGGCATTTTACCTAATGCAGGAAAGCCTGGCTGTCTCCATAGGAGCTTTCAAATATTTGTGTCATATTAATGTCTATGATACTATAATGTAAGATGGAAAGCACAGCTTGCAGAAACTGTACTCCCACTGCTCATACTGCTGACCTCATCTAGGATGGACAGGTCCAGATTCTTTATTTTAATCCTATTGACAGTACCTCAGTGGGAATAATTACAAAAGTCAGCCCCAAATCCAGACCTCCTGTCACTGATACACTATGATTTTTCACATTGAAAGTGAACAGCAGGCAGGGAAGATGAAAACAACATGGTGTAATGATTATATTAAGATTTGTCAAGGACCTCGTATATTAACCTACTAAAAACTTGTGACAGTTTGGAAAAAGATGCATGTGAAATATAAAGTTTGTGATCACGGGTGCTGAATATTATCAAAAGAAAATTTTAAAACAGAAGAAAAGTTCTTTCAGGACATTAGGATCATATATATGAAAATATAAGTGTATATAGAAACATCCATATATGAATATATAAACATATATGGACATACAGGCCTTTGTGTCATTTTATTCAAGAAAAAAATCATTATGCTTGATTACTGCCAAGTACCAGAGTGACAATCAGTAATCAGTAACTAGTATTTTGGAGAAGGAATTACCAATTATGAGGTTCAGGGAAACAAAAGGCAGACCATTTGCAAGAGCATGTAGAGGTTCTCATCAAACGTGTCTGTACAGACAGCTGGTGCCTTTATGAACTTGAACATTAGTGGAAGAAATCCTCTGGAGATGGTAGAAAGTAACAATAACTTTTCAGGATTTTCAACCTAGGTGGTGAAAAAAGTAAGCACAATCCAATCATAGGCTAAACATCCCTTTTCTCACTTAACTCATATTTGTTTATCGAAGATAAATGAGAAGAATTGGGGCAGAGCCAAGATGGCGACTGGAAAGCAGTAACTGGC
>CM053627.1:150285217-150348344 GCA_028646595.1 Phalanger gymnotis | reverse complement strand
GGTAGAGAGTTTGGAACTCAAGGTTTTAAAAAAATAGATGTTCAAAAGTAAAAAAGTTTTTTTTTTCCATGCACCTAGAAAATAAGATGCACAGGCGATGGGGCATAGAGATTTATCTTGCCCTACAAGAAAGTAAGGGAAAGGGGGATGGGAGGGGAATGGGGGGATGGAGGGGAGGGCAGACTGGAGAACAGGGCAACCAGAGTGTACGCCATCTTGGAGTGGGGGGGTGGAAATGGGGAGAAAATCTGTAATTCAAACGCATGTGAAAATCAATGCTGAAAACTAAACATATTAAAAATAAATTAAAATTAAAAAAAAAGATAAATGAGATAGAATAGTTTTGTCAGACAATCTCTTATACGTTCTACAGCTCCTAATATACATGTATGACTGTATATGTGTATATTCTATTTTATAAAGATATTAAGTCTATGGCATTACATTTCTAATTAGCAATGTCAATCAATGACCAATGTCTAGACATAAAGTATATTTCTTTTATCTTATACATTTTCAGTGAAATGGTATATAAAGACTGTAAGTTTCAACAAAAAGAAATTTTTGGTTTTATGGTTAAGCATAAGTAAATAGAAGTCTTTTAATGGTGCCTCAGCAAAAAGTGTGAATGACATATCTAAATAAGGCTGTCCAGTGTCTGCATACCATCCCTGACAATGTTTGCTGTTCCTGTCAAGAATCTCTGACTTGTTCCTCGCCTCTCCAGCTCATTGTGCCATTGTTGTCAAAACCTCTATGATGTATTCAGAGATGTACACATTCTCTTTCAAAAGATAATTTTTCTATTGGTAACATGTGTTTACATTACCTACATTTCTCCCTCTATGCTTACCTCAGGCCCTCTCAGAGAATTATTCTTTCTAATAAAGATTTTTTTCTGAAAAGAAGAAAAATATTTTATCAAACCTAAGCAATACATCAAACAAGTCTGACATTATGCAAAATGTTCCACATACATGGTCTTCTTCTTCAAAAAATCAGGGGGAGATATGTTCCCATATCTGTTCTGAAGTTTCCAAAGTGCAAAATTTGTAAAATGTGTCTCCTTCAATTATTTAGGGAAAATTTCAATCTTTCTACAATGATAACCTCAAACTTATAATACACAGAAGACATAGGTTATTTCTAATGAAACAGACTGGAACCTCCTTAAAATAGGGCCTTAAGGCCTCTTGCCTTGGAACCATTTTACAACTCAAAATCACAATACAGTGTTATTTTGGTTATTGAGTAACTTCCTTGGGCAGAGCTTTAGAAAATCCCTTCTTAAGACTAAATTGTATTTGACAGAAAATAATATTTCCTGATATTTCAGTGCAATAAACTGACTTAACAAGATAATTACATAATACAAAATACTTCCTCGACACTTTTGTCCGTTGACAAAAGCAGCACCCCTTAGAAGCCATGGCATAGTGCATGGGGCAGGGGATGCAATGGAAAAGGTTTTCACTTTGCAGTTACAGCAACATTGGTATAAAACACCATCATGAACAAGAACTCAAACTATTGCATTAATATTGCCTCTTCAAATTTATCCTTCCTTTTTATATTATTGATTAGAGATGATATTAAGATATATGTAAATTTGTCATCCGTCAACCTTATTAATATAAATTGTTCTACATGGTTTTGAACAACTGTACATACAAAAGAAATAACACTGGAGCACCTTCTAAACAAGGACATTCGCAATCCCAGCAGCAAAAGGCTTTATTTATTACATACCGGGGCTTGTTCTAAAATCATATTTCCTTGAAAATTATATAGTAATACATTTTTAAATAACATGATTTATTATGGTTATTTGAAGAAACAAAGTATGGACTGATTAATAATAACTACTAATATTAATAATATAGTGCTTTAAGGTTTGCAAAGAGCTTTACGAATATTGTTCTTACAATAATCCTGGGAGATAGGTACTATTATTATCTCCATTTTACAGATGAGGAAATTGAGGCAAAAATTTACTTTTTTATATGACAGTCCAAAAATTTTGAATCTCACCTTGCTTTCTACCCCACCCTTTAACCATATGGGTCACTTTCTCGACTATCAAAAGATATGCCCAGGAAATGTAAATTTATTCACAAAAGGCTAATGACAGATTTAAAGTAAGAATCAGTTTAATTAAGTTGAAAGAGGCTCATCCCCAGAGAAATGGCAATCAGAAGATTTTTGGGAGGAGGAGACATGGCCAACATTGTTTTCTAAGATGTGGAGGAATTGTATGCTCCATTGAGAGAGGGAGTATGGAATCATAGCTCTTTTGAAGCCTGGAAGTATAATTCCTTCTAAAGAATTTCAGATTATTTACCTGATTGCTTTCCTCCATTAGCATCAATAATCACTGGGCTATATTTTAAGCTAAATTATTTCCTGAGACTATCAATGCTTACAAATAATTTCTTTAAATTTTCATTTTTTAAATTGATCAATTGTTCCCCCTCAACAATGATTCATGTAGTATGTCCTACTTACATTTGCATCTCTTAAAGACTCTCTGAGAAAGAAAATATTTTCTTATAACAATTAAGCATGACGCCAGTCACAAAACTTGGGGGAAAAAAGTTCATTGCGTTGGGGTTGGAAGGGGGAAAGGAACAGTTAATAGTAGACAGCTATGTCTGCAGAAGATAGTTCAGGATAAACATTCCCACCTCCTGTTGATGCATTAAATACTGTCTAGAGACACAAGAAACATATACAGAGCTACGTCATCAACCACATTTGTACTGCGAAGGTAAGAAGGCAATGATTAACTGCTCATTCTTTTGTTAATCTAGGCATGAACCTAATCATGTTGGAAAACGCAGGGGAAAGTCAGTTGTTTTATTTTGTTTTTCCAGTTCGTATCTAAGATGATTTATTTTTTTAATGCTTCACAAATCTGAAGCAAATAAAACATAAAATGCAAGCTGCTCACAAATAGGGGCTGTTTCATTTTTGTCTTTGCACCCTCATTACCTAGCACCATATCTAGCATATAGTAGATGCTTAATAAATACTTGTGGAATAACTTTAACTGAGTGGCTTTTAGGATCCATTATGTTATGTCACAGTAGGCAATGTGGTTGAAAGAAAAGAGTGCTAGCCTTGGAATCAGGAGAGTATGGAAACCAGCTTTGTGACATATAAGACACATGACTAAACAAGTCATTTAGTTTTCCTGAACCTCATAGGATGGGGATAACAATCCCTATGGTATTTATATCACAAGACTGTTGTAAGGTTCTGATAAGATAAAAGATACATTTCAATGACTTGTGCTATTACTATTATACTACGATACTACTATATATACTACTACTATATACTACTATTAAAGTGATTTGTGAAGCAACTCATGACATTTGATATGACAAAATATAAATATTAATATAGTTTTAAGATATTTAGTATACTATATTTAATATGAAAGATCAATTTCAGTAAGTTCAATAATTAAACCATTTTTATTGATGACTCCTCAATAATTAAGTAGTGCCTGGGGTCAAAAAGATGTGAGTTCAAATCTGGGCAAGTCACAACCCTTTTTGCCTGAGTTTCCTCATCTATAAAATGAGCTGGAGAAGAAAATGGCAAACCACTCCGGTATCTTTACCAAGAAACCCCCAAAATGGGGTCACAAAGAGTCAGACACAATTGCAAGAACTGAACAACAATTACCTCAATGTGTTGGTTCCTGACCAACTTCCAAAGGCCCCTGGCTGCATATTTGTATATAGCTTTTAAGTGGGACTGTAGGACTACAGATGTAGGTATGGAAGGGACCCTTAAGGTCATCTAATCCAATCTCCCTTGAAGAGTACCAGAGTGATTAAGTGACCTTGTTCAAAGTGACATAGGTAGTCACTCTGACAGGGCTGGAAACCAAAGTCCCTCTGAATCTAAATTCAGCACACTTTTCACTACATCAAGCTTAACAACTCCTAACTGCAAAGAGCTTGTAGTTAGCTTAGTTAACCTTAACAAAAATTTAAAAAAACACGCCTTGTAGAAACAAAAAAAACCCACTATGAAACTGGTTATCCACTATTGGTTTCAAAATAGTTTTCAAATAGTTAAATGCTACTATTACCAGTCTTCCCCCACAACTAGTTTTTTGAGGTTTTCCCAGCTGATTTAGTCACCTATAAAATGGGGACATATCAATCCTACTGACCTAACTCAAAGAGGTGCCTTGTGGAGGAACTAATTGATCACCCTGAAGCAGTCTGAATATTTCAAGAACTAAATAATCATTTCTGTTATGTCAGTGGAATATTCTATATAGATCAAAGGGAAATTAGTCCTCCCTGCAGCATGACATTTCTAAGATGATGCATCAGAGGGATCCGGAGCTCCACTCAAGCCTGAATACTTGCAAGTAAAATGAAGTAAGGATGGCAGAATATAGCCTGATGAAAAATCCCTTTTTATAGCTCAATTTTTCTCCTAAAAAAATAGATTTAAAGGAGCTAGCAAAGACATAGTCCACAATATGCTCAGTAAGAAAACTGCTCAGTAAACACAGAATACTGACACTGACTCCATAGTTTGGTCCATCAACTGTTTATTTTATTACCATGATGCCATACAGTAATGACTTTTTTCCTGACTTAAATGACTACTTATTTTTCTATCATCAAGATACAGCCTCAAATCCTGGTCTAGTCCATACTAGTAAAGAAATATATGGAAAATTGAGGCTACAAAATGACACCCCCAATTTAGCACATTTCTAAATTTCAATGGTATTACAGATGCACAGCTTTAGAAAGGGTCTTTGCGGAATTTATTTCTTTTCGGAATGATGCTTGCTGACAATTCGGTACTTACCTGAAGTTCCTAGCTATACAGACCAACTGAAAAATGATGCATGACAATGAGACAAAAATTAAAATAAAAAGAAACCTACAAGAAGTGGCTCACAGAGTAGTTGTATCAAGCTATGATGTCGATATATATTGTTTTAAATCAGAGATGTGGAAATGTATGATAAAACAAGTTAGACTGTAATAGAATCATAATATATTTTCCAAATGGTCTAATGATTACCAAAATTCAGTTGCTTTTTGTTCACTGTCATAACTAAAAATGCTTTACTTTCAAAAGTTTTCTTTCTCTTATTATTTTATGCAAAAATCTTTAGTTGACAGTTTAAGCAGGACTACTCTAATGGCAATTAAAGAAAGGGAACTTTAGAAACAAATCTACTGGAAACGAAAATTTATGTTTATAAATCCATTCCTCCTTTTCTAAAGATCACCTAGTCCCTAAGATCAGTCACGTGTTATGCTAATTTTTGCATTAAATAGTTGCCAAAGTTGCCTATTTTCCCAATGGTTGAATGGCTCTCTTCAGTCTTATTTGCATGGTAGTCAGACTCTTGGGAATGACTTAGGAAAGCGATATATTTTCCCCAGCTGTATTAGTACAGGAAGACATTTAAAGCATCTACCATTTTAAAGGGCCCAGAAATACTTTCTCTCCAAGTTGCACTGAGAGACAGGGCAGATGCCAAGTCTTGACAAATAGATGTGATTTTACTTCCCTGAGTCTATCAACTTCTATGATAGAGTGACGAGAGCAATGGTTGTAGTGAGAGATGAACCATTTCATAATAGTGTAAGCAGAAAGTATTCTTAAAAGATATCACTGCTAAGGAAAAGAAATAAAAGAAAGAGCTACACAGCATATAATAGGTCAGACAAAGACTTCAATAGAAGTCATTCTTTCTAGACAACTATTAAAGAGTATTGATTTCCTTCATTTAGGATCTTGACAGGAGACCACCTTTCTTTCAGTAGTTGTAAAATTCAAATTCACCAAACACAAACTTCTGATTTGAGATGGCTTAGAGTTATGTAGAAGAAATACATAAAATGGGCTCACTTATGATATATGGTAGTCAGTAACATCTAGGGCATTATTGGAATAAGTTTTAAATTCTTATAATTACATTTCAATTGGAAAACCCATAGAGATGTCTATTGATGCTTTGCATTATGAAAAAGTCATTTTGATTTATTTCTTGCTGGCTCTTCTATAATTGTTAAAACAATTATTGTCGAGTAAATGAAAAACCTAAGTCAAACGAAATTTGTCCCAGCATTTTTTGCTCTTGTTTTACCAAAAAAGGCTCTTTTATATATCTATATATCTATCTATATATTATATAGATATATATGTATACATAGTCTCACCTACAGAATTTTAACAAGAAAAATACTTTTAAATCTCCAAGGTAAAATATTTTATTTAATAAATCCAATTTGACAACTTATTAAGAACCTACTAAGTGTCGATACCATATATTATTGTAGAAAAGGTGTTGAATTTGGAGTCAGCAGAACAGGGTTTGAATTTTGGCTATCCTACTTACTACCTGTGTGACTTTGAAGAGGTCACTTAATCTCTTGAACTCAGGTTCCACTATTTGCAAAATGAATATTTTAGACTAAATGTCACGTAAGGCACCTTCCAGCTCTAAATCTATGATTCAAAGATGATGTGAGGCCCTGGGAAATAAATGAAGATTAAAAACATTAAAAAAATGATCCCTGTCCTTGAAGAGCTTAAAATATAATAGGGAAGAATGTGCTAAGCACACTAATTATCATATCATGTGGCAGAACTGATTAAAACAAAGGCAGGTTAGAGCAAAGTTCATAAACAGTTCAAGGAAGGAGAAATCACTTTCAGTTCAAGAAGGGCTTCATGGAGGAGGTGACACTTGAGCTGGCCTTGAAGGAAGCATATGGTTATATGACATAGATATGGATGGAGTTCATTAAAAATAGGAAAAACAGGCTGGGAATGCATGGAGATGGGTCAAAGAACTGATAGTCCAGTTTGGTTGAAACATAGGGAGCATAAAAAGCAGCAAAATGAAATAGGTTTGGAATTGGGAAGTTGGAGCCAAACTATGAAAACCCTTAACAATCACTTTACAATCTGTGATTTGGAGAATGATTTCCCCACAACAGCCTTATGGGATAGGTGGCAAAACATTATTATCTCCATTTTACAAGTGAAGAAATTTAGAGGGGGAAAGAGTGAAGTGACCTAACCAAGGGCTCCCATTTCCTAAGTTGTAGCTACCATCTACTTACTAGGTTGTTGTGAGGATTAAATGAGATAATCTATGCAAATAAGTTTGAAAACATTAAAACACCCTATAAATGCTAATTGATGGTAGCAGTAGTAACAATAGTACTGGTATATAGTGGTCAGAGATTGCATTTAAAACCAGATCCTTTGACTCCAAAGTTCCAGATCTTTCCATTTCATCATAATGATGATGTAAAAAGGTATGGAAGAGAAGTGCTGACAAAAAGTTTTTTTTCATGTTTTAATTAAAAGGCCACTACTGATTTTGGAGAAAGTAATTTCAATGAAATGGTAGGGAAAGTAAAGAGTTCAGGGGCTTAAGAAGTAAGGAGATAAGAGACTGGAGGCAGAATATCATTTTCCTTCTAGAAGTCTGACGGGTAAAGGAATAAGAGAGAGGGAACATATACTTCACAGGGTAGCAGGGTTAAAGCAAATGACTTTTTTTGGTTTTGGTTTGTTTTATTGTGATCACAGGAGGAGAAGCTTTTAGTTAGAGGGCAAAGAGACATTACAGAGAAACACAGAAAATGAGACAGAGACATAGAATGATTTAAAGAGTGAAGTAACAAACAGAAGGGAGGAGACCAAAGACATAAGTAGAGGTGTCATTTATACCAAGAAAAGAGGTCGCATCCTTTGGTACTAGAGGAAGGAGAGGAGGATAAAAGAAGATGAGAAGAATAATTTTATGATGTGGAGGTAGGGAGATGAGGAAGCCTTGGAAGGATGGTATCAAACTTGTCAGGAATTTTGGAAGCAAGATCATCTGCTAAAAAAAGAAAATGATGAAATTAGAGGCTTGTGGGAGGAAGTCTGCATTTTCTTGTGGGAAGAAACTGTATTTTCTACAAATAAAAGTCTTCCCAGCTCTAAAATTCTATGACCCTATAAAGATATTTAATTGGAATTTCATAAAATTCTTTAAGTTGTCCAAAAATAAATTATAACTTAACAAGGAATGAGTGATTTAAAAGCTGAAGAATTTAAATAACAGAAGTAAGATTTCAATTCAAATTACATCATACTCACTTATGAATGCATTCTCCAGACAAAATAAACAAAATAATTGATTGAAAATTTAGATATAAACACTGCTTATCACCCAGAAAATAATATTTTAAAAGCACAAAATTGGGGGAAATTAGAATAAGAGGTACTTTTAAGATAGACTGATTTGTTTTTCTTTTAAAAGAACACTGATTTGCTAAAATGAAATCATTTAATCTAATGTTTGCCAAAACATCCTGGTTCACAATTTTATACATAACACTGAATCAAATACGAATGAGAGTTTGGAAATCTCAGTTTATATCAAGTAGAAGACAGAAAACAGGGAGTGCAATAAAGCAGTTCAAAGATAGCCCTCAAATGAAATGATAAAGAGCATACAGAGGAAAAACAGATGACAGATTGTGAAGACAGAACAATCACAGATGGATACCAGGTGGGACGGATCAAACAATTTTAAGTGGTTTATTTTTTTTTTTACTTAAATAGTGTCTTGTTGTATAAAAGTTCAATAGAGACCTGATAAGAAAATCAGTTGTTAATGTGTCTGAATACACAGTGTTTTTCAAAGTCAAGGAGAAACTTAGTGATTAGTAATTAAGGGGATCATCATGCATCTTGGAAAAGTATGTATGCAAGGTAATTAAACACCTTTCCTGGGCAAATGAACGGCCATGGAAATCTGAGGCAGTTTGTCAATGTTTTCCTTCCCCCATTGAGTACCTGAGTACCAGGCTTATGGTATTATAAGACAAAGAATAGCAACAATAAAAATCAAAAAGCATATCTTGCCTTCATAGAATTTGCTCATCCTAGTTATTTTTGCCATCCCTACAATTATTTTTGTAGTCTAACTTAATAATTCTGTAAACCTGGGTTAGAAGGTGAACTAAGTCGTCAAGCCCCAGATAGATATGTCTAGACACCATGTCAATAAACGTCTTCTTGATATTCTTAGATTTTCCTAGACTGGATTTTTTTCCAATCATGCAAAAGTATAATATTATGTGCAATAAAAAACTTGTCAGCATTTTAAAAGATAAAATGATTTTATGAAAATAATATATGTCGCTCTGCATTTCCTAAGTTATGTGGCTGAGTGTCTTGTTTATGTGATTTGTATTTCTCGATAATCCATTCTGTATTCAAATAGTAGGGTTCATATTTCCCATGGGAACATACACACAGTTTAGCTGCCCACAGCAGAAAATCACAACTCATTTTCATTTTTAATACATTAAGAATGCCACTTCACTATTTGAATGAATTTCTAATACAAAATGAAAAAAGAATTCTAATAACAAATCATCTTACTCTGAAATAAAGATTAGAGATTTCACACTTAGGAATTTCATACTGTAAAACTACCATCAAATTGAGCCTATTTGATTGTCAAGTAAGTTGATTACTTTTTTTTGTTTAAATATGTAAGTAATAAGTAATTACCCAATCAAAGGGAGGATATTATCTATAAAACTCTTGACATCTATTCAAAGTGCTTAATAGCAGCTTCAGAAAGAATTACTGGAAATAATATTTTAATTATACTTTTTAAAATTTGATTGCTTTAAGTATATCCAATTTACTATTGTGTTGTCAGAAGTACAGAAAAAATCCCCAAACAACAAAAAACCAAGGCAACAAAAATTCTAAGACATAACTTTTTTCTTAAAATAAATGTTTAACTCTTTAAGGACCAGAAGAAATGGAAAACAGCATTTGTTTCATGAATAAAAAGTAAATGTTGAATTCTTGAGAATCTCAATGGTTCTAATCTGGGGGTTGGTGACCTTAAAAATGGTAACTGTACTTTAATATAATTGGTTTCATTTCTAATCCCACATGTATTTTATTTTATGAATTTAAAAACTTTCTGATTAGGGGTTCTTTGGCTTTACCACACTGCCAAGTTCCATGATACAAAAAAGGTAAAGAATAGAATTTGACTGAAGTAAATAGTAATTTTGCATTAGAAAGTAATTTTAAATTATCTTTTATTCAGTACTATGATACTTAATGGAATAACATGATTATTAATACACGTGGGTCAAGTTTTGTTTACATCTCTTCCTTCTGAATTTTTAGCTTTATGTCAATAATTTGAAAAGCAGCATAGAGTAGTTGAAACGCCCAGGTTGAATCAGAAAGACCTGAGTTCAGATCCTATCTCTGATACATACCAGCTATAGATAAATAAATGATGAGCCTGCTATTAGCGAATAGGTTTATAAATAGCTTCAATATTAAAATTCCTTTAGGAAAGCATACAGTATCTTTTATATAGTTGGCATTTGTTGAACTAAAATTTCTCCAAGAAAAAAATTATAACAAAATATATGCCGTGGTTCACTTTGGACATCAGCCTAATGGGTCAGAGAAAGAAAGGGGAAAAAAACCTATTCTTGGTATATCCGAGCATCTGAACAGACTAATATTATTTAAGGAGAAATTGAATAGTATCAAACAATTGCAACATTGATTTAAATCACAGCATAGTTAATAGAACTCTAATGAGTGTCTAGAGTGCACTGCCAATAATAGACTGATAATCAGAAAACAGAGTTAACATGGTGAGATTTCTAAAATAAACCAACAAAAGCTTAATACTAAAGACATGCAAGTCCTTCATCAGAGAGAGTGGGATTGGGTCACTGCACTGCTAAGAACTGATCCATTACAGGTATTTTTGCTAACAGCTCAAGCTGCTGCAGAGACCTCCCGCTGAAGGACCTCATTTGGCACCAGAGGGTTTCATTAGTCATAGAATTTCCTGCCCAATAAGAATCCCTCTCCCAGGGGGGGCAGGATGATAGAATGAGGGACAGCAGGCCACAAAGAGGAGCAACCATTGATATCTTTTAGTGTGCCAAATGAGAAGTCCAGTGCCAAGGCTATCTCCTTCACACTTGGCAAGCAGTTTCAGTCTTAGGAAATCTTCCCTAAGCTTCAAGCCATACTCATGCACAAGCCTTTTTACACTGGCAAATGGCATAGAGGACTACTCATACTGTTGCTCCTACTGCTATTTCTCTTTGCCAATGGAGCCACAACCTTAGTTTATCCTTGAGTGTATTGAATGTTGCTAGTTACAAAATGCAAAAGCCTTTGGTTCCTGTTTTCATTTTGGCACAGCAAAGAACAGTATTTACATAAACTTCAGAGAATACAGGGGGTTTTACTAAGGCACAATGGAAATTCTGCAAGATTCATTGACACTTTTTTTAAAACAATGTATTCTACTATATCAATACATAAATAAACCATGGCTAGCTTCTCCAGAATCTGTTCATTTGTGAATTCTGTTATTTTTTAAGTTAACTAATGAAAAATTAATAACTACCCCCTTAAAAGCTACCTTCATTTGAAAACTAATTGGGTCTTCCTACTTTCTCTCAATATCAATCTATTATGTTATTTTAATGATACTACAATTGTATTCAATGCTGATCTGGACCCAAACAATTAATACTCATGTAACTCGAAACCTCGTGGCATAAGGAAACCAATACAGGGTAGTCCAGGCCAAATACAGATCTATAATAGGTCAGGAAAAGGGAACATTTAGGGGAATTTTTGATGAAAGGAACATTGCATATAACAATTTCAGATACATAAATGGAAAGAAAAAATGTACACTTTTATGCATTAGTAAGACTAAGGTTTCAAAGGCATTTTATTTTTTACCCTTAGCAACGTTATAACCATTCCGCAACACTCTCTTTTTTTCTTTAATAAATGAGAAAATGCTTCCCACTCCCAACCCCCAAGATAGACAATGTGAAGGTTCTTATTCTCTTTTACAGAAATGGAGAAGGGGCATGACGGGAGTTGAAGGAAATCCACATTCTCTGTTGTTCTCTTAGTTTATAAACCCACTCTACATCAATTCCTCAAGCTTTTAGTGTTGATACAGGGAGACTAGGGAAGAGGGACAGAGCTTCTCTTCATTAACACTGAGCCAGAGAAGGGGCAGGAAGAAAGGTGAGAACAGCCAAAAAGGTGAAAAGGGCATTTCAGAAAGTACAGTATCACCAGCATCCTTCAGTTCAAAGTGACAGTTTTCCTTTGTATTCAAGCCCTCATCACCTCTCACCTGCCACAACCTCCTAATTGGATTCCCTGTCTGTCTCTCCCTTCTCTGATCCATTCTCAATATAGCTGCCAAATTGATAATCCCTCAAACACAGCTTCTAGCCATAGCATTTCCTGCTCAGGAAACTTCAGTAGCTCTATATTTCCCATGTTTATAGCAACTTCTGCCTACTACATTTATCCACCGTGGCCTGTGTTCCTGATTGTAAATTCCTTACAGCCACTTGGCCATCTTCAAGTTGTTAAGCAGGTAGTTATCCTAAAATACCACTTTAATCAAGTCACTCCCCTACTCAAGGAACAACAGAAGCTTCCCTATTTATAGTGGAAAATTCACTTATACAGGGTATCCCAAAAGACAGTGCAAATTTAAGCTATTAAAGCTTAAATCAGAACTAAGACTTGTGGGATACTGTACATACAATTATTTAGGAAATGTTTTCAATTAGACTAAATTAACTTATGGTTTTTTTATTCTGCCTACTTCATTCCCTAGGAGAGACCTGCATATCTCTAATATTAAATAAAAACCTCTATTTTACATATGTAGGTCAATCAGTAGGGATGCACTAGGTTTTGAGCAGGAAAATGACCTGAAAAAAGTGGTGAAAGAGAGTGAGGTTTTTGTTCATGAAATAAATCATTCGCTTCATATACCTAAATTCTTTATAGAACATTTCTTGGTTCTCAGTCTAGGTAAGTCAATGAATTTTGAAATTAGTGTCAGAAAAGTTAATCCTATTCTTCCTCAACATCATTTCCTTCTCAAACTCTTCTGGGTTGACATACTAACCTATTACCTTGAAATAAGATCTTTCCTGGTCCACCATTCCAGTCCCTTTTCACCCTACCCCAGCTGCTAGTAGTGCCTTTCAGTCTAAGTTTACCTTCCATATACTCTATTTACATTCTATTTATTCCTTGTTGTTGTCTCTCATTAGAATGTGAGCTCCATGAGGACTAGGAATGTTTTTGGCTTTCTTTGTATCCCCAGCACTTAGCACAGAGTATCTAGCACATAAGTGCTTAATAAACGCTTGCTAACTGATTTCCATTCTGCTTCTTCTGTATAGTCAATAAGGTATTGGGCAATTCTATTTCATACTTTATTTTCCCTGAATAGTATATTCCTATCTCAATTGGAGAGAGTTTCAGAAATGAATTGGTTTAGTGTTTAAAGTTTTTCATATGCCTTGAAGTAAAGCAGAGGATAGAAATGTGTTCCAAATGCAGATTTCAGTCTTCACACGTCTGATTTTCCTTCATTGCTTCACTACGTAAACTCAAGTTGATAGTATTTGGAAGTACACTTTAATGGTTTTAACTCTTACATCCATGATGATGATGATATCCATCATCTATACTTCTAATCCTGACCTTTTCCTAGAGCCTAAGGGGATCTTTTTTAATTTGGGCTCCTCATTAACACCTCAAAATCTACAGGCAAAACACTTAATTTATTATTTTTTCCTTTCCCCTAAACTGACTCCTTTTCCAACACCATCAATGACATATCCACTAGTTTTTCATTTTATCATCTAGTCTTGAAACTTGAAAGAGTGAGTCTTCCCTCTACTTTACTTCCAATAGCAAATTAGTTGATGTATAATGCCAATTTTTCCTTTTACATTGCCCTTGAATTTACTTTTTTTTCTCATGCCAAACCTGCCACTAAAATTTAGGTCTTCATCACTTCTCACCTGGATCATTGCAATGCTGTCACATTCATCTTTCCCTTCTTTCATCACATTGCTCCTATCTTTGACTGTCTAATAAACTTTCCCTAACCTTTCAAATCAAGTCAGACCAATAAGGCTGATATTTAAGGCCTTTATGACTTAGTATATTATAAGACTATTTTTCACTATTCCCTAAGACAAACCTTTTATTCCTTGCTGCCTTATCCTACTCCACTCCCATTTTTGAGTGTTTTTGTTTGTGCTATGCCTACCACATCATAACTGCATACATCATATCTTTTCCACAAATCCAAATCTTAGATTATCTTCAGTATCCAGTGCAATGCCACATTGCTTACAAACTCTCCCTTAGTCAATCAAGGCCACCATGATTTTCCTTTCTCTGAATTTTTGCACCCTTTTATCTATGCTACACATTTTCCCCCCTGTAACTGTTCTCCAAATATTTCACACGCATATGTATTTTCTAACCAACTAGATTTTAAGTTCTTTGAGCTCAGGGGGTTTGTGGTCTATTTCTTTTATACTTCCTTCCCCTGACTTCAGTGTCTCACAAAGTGGCCATCCTGCAATCAAGTTTCAATAAATACTTGTTGACTTAACACAATCCAGTATTCAATGTAAGAGGTTCTCTTTCATTAATGACATGTGTATGACATTGAAATTGGGTCTTGGTGATACTGGACTCACCAAGATCAGTGTCTCCTTTAAAGACATAAGTAGCTTCAGTTGTTACCAATTTCTTTCAGATAGGCATTTCCAAAAGAGTCAATTTTGATAAGAAGCGATAACTAGGTCCAGAATCCAAAATCTCTCTAGATCTTGGCTTGAACATGGACATGGATATTAGCAAACTATCTTAAAAACTTCAAAAATCTATTTGGGATGAGGAATTGTAATTAGATAGCCTGGCTTTAAACTAGTCATCCCAGGGCCATGCAAAATAATAATAATTTACATTTATATACCACTTTAAGGTTTGCAAAATTCTATATACAGTATAATTCTGTATATAACATAATGGGATATATGTATGTATATACATGTATGTATAGCAGGATTTTACAGATGAAGAAATTGAGGCCCAGAGAAGTGAAATTATTTGACTCTGGTTCTAAAAGTAGTAAATGGCAATGTCAGAATTCAAACCCAAGCAGCTTGACTCCAAGTCCAGATCTTTTCCCACTATACCATATTGCCTCCTCTAAGATACAGATTAAGTGCTGGACTTGGACTTGAGAAGAACTGCCTCAGATACTTAATAGCTTTGTGACATTGGGCAAGTCTCTTAAATCTCTGTCTGCCTCAGTTTCCTCAACTATAATGTGGCGATAATAATATCATTTCCCCACACGTTGGCTGTGAGGATTAAATGGGATGATATTTGTAAAGCACTTTAGCCCAGTGGATAGCAGATAGTAACCATTTAATAAAGTATTTTTTCCCTTCCCTTTTCCCTTTCCTTCCCCTCCCCCAATAAACTGTGGATGGTAATGGATTAGTGATTTCACTGGCATCTTAATAAAATAACTTCACAAAATCAGCAGACTTTTCAGTGGCATTGGCTTTAGCCCTAAAGTGAAGAGTCACAGTTTTATATAGGATTAGAAGTTAGTACTCTAGAGTAGATCAAAAGTATAGAGGTAAAGTGTTGCATCAGTGAGCATAAGTATTGGTGCCAGTCTGGAAATTAATTCACTATGTGGTCTTAAGCAAGTCCTTTCATCTCTCTGGTCCTCGGTTTCCTCATCTGTAATATTAGATTAGATAATCTCAAGGCTCCTGACATGTCAAAATTGCATGACCTCCAAGTTCTTGTAGCTCTGGTATCTTGTGGCCCCATGACTCTGAATTCTGAGCCTCTAAATTAGCCATTTTTCTTCATTTGAATGTCATTCCATTACATAAACACGATTTTGATGAATAATAATTTTCCAAATGTCCTCTTTTCACATTTATAATCTGCTATTTGTAAAAAAAAATTCCCCAAATAATCACTTTAATGACTATACTTTTGAACATTTTAAGGATTTTCTTTTTGTTTTTGAATAATTATCTACTTGTCCTCAAAAGAAATCACATATATGTCTAACTGAAGCTTACTTCAGTTAACAAGAAGCAATTATCATGTGCGTGAGTCATGGCACTGAATTTTGAATTAAGAATCCTTATTTCATGTTAATGACATAGTTTCTTATTTGGAATAAACAAGAGAGCTTAAAATGGGAGGCATTAAATAGGATATATTAGCTCTGAAAATGTCCTCCCTAGGAAAAAAAAAAAAAAGGTGAGGGATACTCAATGAAGGCAAGGAGAGGAATGTTTTAGGAAGCAGACATGAAAATATGTTTTTACTTTGGCATCCATCTTATGAAACTAAAAACACTTTTAGAGTAAGCTTGCATTACACTGAATTACTTTTCTAAATTCCATTACATATTTAAGCTCTGATGACACTGTCAACCAAATCATAAAAAAATATAATTTTAGCCTGAACAATGTTATTAGAATTCCTTCCTGAAATTACTTATTACACTAATGTAAAAGTCTGTATGTGACTTTTTGCAATGATATTAAACACAAACTAATATTTACTGCTTTTATTTCCATTTCAGCGTGTAATGGTCAACTAATCCACCCAATGTCACCACGGCAAACAGATTTTAATCTCCAATAATGTGATTTCATATTGCAATGATCGGTTTTTACAGATTGCTTTTCATCCTTCTTTTTCCAATCTATAAAAGCAAATCTTCAAATGACTCTGAACATCCAAGTAATTAAACCTAAACAACTCTCTCAAAACAAAACATGTAGTTAAATTTTAAATACTGCTTGGTTAAAAAAAGTTTATGAATATATTAGACTGATCAACTAAATCAGCTATTAAATTGTGGATTTCTTGGATTTAAGCCCTCAAATTGTAAAACACTAAAGCTGCGTATTTCTAACAAACCAAATTCTCTACTCATTCTAGACCTTTAATCAGGTTTTTGAAAAAGGCAGGTGGTGTTAAAGTACCGAAATAGAAACTGGGTTTTTAAAAATAATAGTCAAAAGGATACCCACTGGTAAGCTTCATTCTCACTGAGATTACATTTCCTGAATATTCTCGGTCAAGGAGAAGAGAATATCAGTTTTTACACTTATAGTCCAGGAAAGCGATAGTCTGAAATCAGAGCTGCTAAACCCAGGCAGGTACTGTGAAATTCAAGGAAATGCAGCATCAAGAAGCTAGGGGGAAGAAAAAAAGGATAAATTTCTCTTTATCCTTACAAAATTGGCACATTATTCCAATGGAGGTAACAGGCAGAACCTCAGAGAAGATTAAAAGGAATTTGAGAACAAATGTTTCATTCAGTAGTCCTTTCTTTATACCATATAACTTTCCACACAGTAAAGAAAAGACTTGTCTTGTATTAAGACCACTTGAAGGCTTGTGTTACTATATGAAACCTTTCCTTTTTTCCTTTATTCATGAATGTATTGGCAAGAGTCTATATACATCATTCATACTTACAAAATTCAACATGGCAGGTGGTCTATAATTTTTCACTGAAACTGTATTAAAAGCTCTGCAGAAGATGAATGCTCACATTTGATTTTCATTTATTCCCATTCACTATTAAAATGCAGCTGAGGACTCATGGAAATTTTCAAAAATCATCCTCTTTAGAAACAATAAAGCCCACGTGTCATGGATTTTCTACATATTTCTCAGCTTTCTAATCACAAGGTATAGTCACATAAAAGGATAACCTTTCCTGCTCAGAAATGTATCCGCTTCAAATGCCTATGTATCAAGAAATTTCACAAAGCTCTTTGACATGACAATTACTTTCTGAGATGATTCTAATGTAACAGACAGATTTCAACTAAGAGAAAATAAACATTAGAGGCAACTGAATTAAGTTATAACTGTTTTTCATGGACATATCATGGAAGGTAAGAAAAATGAAGAAAAGAGAAGTATTTGTTATGGGCTACATGTATTTTGAAGTTAACAAATTTTTACTGTCTTTTCGGAAGAATTCAAAAACTATTCTGGGTTGAAAATGTACTTGGGTAGAAAACATGTGCCTAGAGGTTTTGATTTTAATATCTTTGAGAAGGTTCCTCATTAGAAGCCACATAGTATAGGAGGAAAGTCAGGAGAGATCTTGATTTGCATGCAGACACTGAATACCTGTGTACCCATAGGTCAAACATTTAACCCCTCTCACCTTCATTCTTTCCTTTCGTAAATTTGGAGTAATATTAACTTCATTAATGTGTAGTGAGAGGCAGCATGGTGTGGTGGATAGATAGTTAACCTCAGATTCAAGAAGACCCAGCTTCAAACTCTGCCTCTGAAACCTTAAGCAAATCACTTAACCTCCCAGTGCTTCCCAAGTCAACTCTTTAGGGTATCAGTCTACAATGGTACAGAGAAATGCTTCACCAAGACTTCCCTACATATATGAAATTCCTGATAAGATGCCCAAAGAAAAAATGAACTTACTACTTATGAAACAGATTTGGGATGTGGATCAAATTAGATAACATATGAAAAGAGCCCTGCCTAAGATAATGCTCTATGGAAACAACAATTATAAACAGCAATGAGATGTACATATAGTAACATCATGTCAAATAGATATTAATTTGACTTTATCACCATCACTACTGAAAATATTAGAGGCAGGAATATACAATTTGAAGTCCAAGGACTTGGGTCTAATCTCTGTTAATGAGTATCTAGGAAGCAGAACGGAAAGAGTACTGGATTTGGAGTCAGGAAGAAGTAGGGTCACATCCTATCTCAGACATTTACTAGCTATGTGACCCTGAGCAAAGCACTGCAAGTCTTTCAGCCTCAGTATGCTAATCTGTAAGATGGGGATAATAATAATGCCTTACTCACAATGGTGTGGTATAGATCAAGTGACGTACTACGTATGTAAAGCACTCTGTAAACCTTAAAGTGCCACAGAAATGTTAGCTACTATTATTGTTGTTAAATCTAGTGCCCAGTGACTTTATATTTGTACAGCATTTTGCACTGTTCAAAGTACTTCCATCTATATTACCTTATGACATCATGGCACAGAGTATCATACCTAGAAACAATGGACCAGTCTATCCTTCCCACTCAGTTGTCAAACTGCTATTCCTAAAGTGCAGGTCTGGGGGCAGCAACGTGGTACAGTGGATAGACCACAGGCTTTGGAGTCAGAAGGACCTAAGTTCAAATTTGGCCTCAGACACTTGCTAGCTGTGTGTGACCCTAAGCAAGTCACTTAACCCCAATGTCTCCCCCAAAATAATTTAAAAAAAGGAAAGTACAGGTCTGATCTCATCACACACCACCCCCTTTATTCAATAAACTCTAATGGCTCCCTAACACATCCAGAATCAAATATATATGCACTGTTTGGAATTCAAATCTCTTCATAATTCAGTGGCCTCCTATATTCCCAGTCCTTTCACACCTTACCACACTCCATGTCCTCTGTCATCCAGTAACACTGCCCTTCCTGCTGTTATCTGCAAATGCCTCTGAATTCTGAGTGTTTTCACTGGTTGTTTCCCCATGCCTGGAATGGTCTGCTTCCTTATCTCTACTTCCTGGCTCCCCTAACTTCCTTCTAGTCTCAGCTTTCTTCTGAAAGAATCCTTTTCCAGTTCTCCTTAATCTTAGTGCCCAAATTTATCCTATCCTTATCTGGTTTTTATGTTGTTGTTGTTGTTGTATATACACTGTTCTTTGTATGTATGTGTTATGCTCCGTATATACTGTCACCCCCATTGGACTGTGAGCTCCTTGGGAACAAAGACTGTTTTTATGCCATTCTTTGTACCCTCAGCATTTAGCACACTTACTAGAACAGTCGCATTTAGTTGGCCTCACTTGATCTTAGATCAACTTCTGGCTCTTCTATGTAGTCACTTAACCCCATCTGGTCTCAGTTTTCTTATGTGTAACATGAGGGGACAGCTATGATCTCTAACATCCCTGCTATCTTGACATCTTAGGATCCTCCCAACAAAATTGCCTGTCAGACTGGCAAGACAGATCATAGCCCCATCTTTGCAGATCAGGAAACAGACTCTGGGAGGTTAAGTAACTGAGGTGAAACCACTTTCCAGAGTCACACAACTAATGAGTGACAGACGGAGAAAGAAGCAGAATCTAGGAATTTTGATTCCTCAATACAAAATTCTCAATCCTCATTAAAAATAGCTGTCACCAGTTAGGAATTTTTAAGTTAACAGAGTTTTATAATAATGGTTCTAGAATTCTTCATTAAATCACTTTTTCCCCCTGGGATCCTACAATGCCCACCAATTTAGATAGACTGATAGGGAACAACTATGGAAAGAGGGGATGGGAAAAGCAAGAATCAAATTGTAGAAAAAGTAGTCATCTTCTTTTTGTGGGAGGTAAATAGTGTGGAAGGCAAAAAAAGAAAAAAATCACAAAATTATTTAATTAAATAGTCTCACAATTGGAAGGGCCCTGACTCACAGAATCATAGAATCAGGCAGGCAGGCAGGCAAGCAGTCAACAAGCATTTAATAAGTGCTCACCATGTCCTAGGCCCTGAGCTAAACACTACAGATACAGAGAAAAGCAACAACAACAAAATAACAGAACAAAAACAACCTCTGCCCTCAAGTGGCTGACATTATAATGAAGGAGACAACATGTAAATAAATAGGTAAACATAAGATAAATGCAGAGTAAAAGGAAGATAACTTCAGAAGTGAAGGCGCAAGTAACTGTGAAAGTGATGCGGCATTAGGAAAGGCCTCCTATAGAAGGGGAGATTTAAGGTGACTTGAAGAAGTCAGGGAAACTGAGGAGCCAAGATGAGTGGTCAGAACATTTCAAGTACGAGGGACAAACAGCATGGAGATAGGTGAATTATGTTCAAGGAACAGCAAATAGGTCATTGTTGCTGGATCATAGTTTGTTGAGGAGAGCATATTGTAAGATGATTGGAAAGGTAGGAAGGGAGCAGATTATGAAGATCTGATTAAGATTTAGAATGGACTTTACATGTTATCCAGTCCCAGAGAAGTTAAGAGATATGTCCAAGGTCACACACACACACACACAGAGGATGTGGGAGAACTGGGACTACTTTGTTTAGTCAAACGTGAACCTAAACAAAAATCCCTTCTACAAACATCCTAGACAACTTGGTTATCTAGCCACTACCATCCTGGGTATCCCACTGTTAGTTATTAGAAATTTTTCCCCTTTTACGTCAGGCTTAAATCTTCCTTTATGTAATACACTACTTTTAGTCTTTACTCTCTGGGACTCAGCAATCCACGTATGGCATGATTTTAAGACCCATGTACCTCCTCGTTTACGTTCCTCTGGACTTGTAGTTGTCCTTCAGAAAGTAGGGTTCCCAGAGTGATACTCAAGGTTGCAGTTCAGCACCACATCATCTCTACCTCCCTCTCTGATTTACTGGTCAGAAGCTTCCTGGTTCTCCAAAAAGGGTAAGTAATAATGAGTAAAATTGCAATCTTGACCCACAACAATAACGTCTGCTACAATACTTCACTCGAGACCATCAAGAACTAGCTGGCTAACGCAAAGACGTTGGCTGTTCTAGGAAAGAACATACCACACTATATTTTTAGATAATAAAAAGACCCTACGAGTTATACTCCATTATAGTAGCCACAGAAGATTTGCCTTCCCATATGGGCTTTCTTTGTCTAATGTGAAAACCAGTCTGCATTCCCTGAGAATACACCTACTAGAAGAGAAAAGTTAGTCCAAAGCAATCTAGATGAGAAGGCAGGCTTTATTTTCTTTTCATAATCCTCCCAGAGGAAACCATAGACTAATGGGATTTTAAGGCATGTGGGATCTTAGAGCTGCAGCCCAAATCCCTCATTTTACTGATAAGGAAACTGAGGTCTACCAATGTAAAGTGACTTACCCAAGATCATACAAGTAGTAAGTAGCAGAGGCAGGATTTAGATGGAAAATTGGTTTCACAATATAAATAAATATGTATTATATAGAGTGATGCATAGTTAAAGACACCAAAAATTTAACTATATTTAAAATAAATCATTTTATATGTTATGCTTTAGTTTCCTTTGTATTAAAAAACATGCAAATGTGCAGTGACTTCAGCCTTACTATGTAGATATACAAATAGGCAAAAACACCTTTGAGGAATTAGAGTGTTAAAAATGATGAGAACTCATCATATCAATTTATATTCTGTTCTATAAATAACACGTTACCACAAAACAATGCAATTTGTCACAAACGTATAGAGGTTCATCTGTAATAGCTACAAGTCAAAATACCATTAAAACATAAGGGAAGGAAAATATATTCATCTGTTTCAATAATATACTTCTATATGGTATCTAGTGTTCAGAAGGGAATCATGTAAATGAAATGTTCCATTAAATTTTAAGGCCCTGAAAATGTCCTTTCCTCTCCAAATGCCAGTAGTAAAATAGTATATTTACTTTAAATAAAGTACCAATTTCAAAACTCATTCCTACAATAATCCTATGAGGTTGGTTTGCCACTGATAAGATAGAAATGTCTACCTCATATAAAAGCCAATGGGGGAAAAAGGGAGGGAGTGAGGGAGGGAAAGAAAGAGAAAGAGGGAGAGGGGGAAAGAGAGAGAGAGAGACCGAGAGAGAGAGACTGAGAGAGAGAGACCGAGAGAGAGAGATTGAGAGAGGCTTCCCATGTAAGAGCTGCCTCAGCACACAACAAAACAATCTACATCAAGGGAAAGGAATGCTAACGTTAATTAAATCATGATTTTTTAAAGTATTAAGAGAAGGGAACAATACATTAAGTAGTGCACTGGATTTGGAAAAAAGGGGAGTTTGGTGTGCATCCTGGCACCCCTATTGCTAACTACCTGGGTAACCCTAAACTAGTATTCCTTGAGTTTCAGGAGCCAGGTTTTTTTTTTTTTCATCAAAATGAAGGAGTTGAACTGGGTGATTATGTTAACATCTAGTGAAAATGAGAATTCTCCTTTGGAAGGAATGATAGATCAACACGAATCCAAAAGTTCTATTTGGTTTGTGTATTTTCAATTTCAATGAATACAATTCAACAAGAAAAAGCAATGCAAGGACACTCTCAAGGTTGGCAATGATTGTCTGACATGGGAGATGCTGGCACAGGAGACTTGCAAGGTGTGCCCTCATCAGAGAAGGTGCTGTGCTCTATCAACAAAGCAGAATTGAAGTATCTCAGAAGAAGTGCAAGATGCTCAAATTTAGAAAATCCACTCCAAATGTTCATATGGACTCTTTGTACCCAACCTATGGTAGAACATGCTGAGCTCATATTGGTCTGATCAGCCACAGTAGGACACACTGTAACTGGACTCTAACGTAGTGATGTCATTTTGGTTCTCTTCAAGAATGAAGGACAACGACCATCTGTACTCAAGTCCCATTTACTGGGAAGGGGTAGAAATATTTGTACTTAAGTAAGCATAATCAGTTAGTCAATAAGCATTTATTAAGTACCTACTACATACCTAAGTATAGTACATGGAAAATTTAGAAGGGGACAAGGACTAACTAACAATTAATGGGATCATGGAAAGATTCATGGAGGAAATTGTAGCTGAGCTAAGCTTTAAATAAATTATTGTTAGAGGCAGATATAAGGAAAGAATGAATTCTACGCATGGGGTATAGCCACTGTAAGGGAATAGACGCCGGAAATGTTCACAGGAGCATAGATCTCAAGTTGGAAGGGACCCCAAAGCCTTATTCCAAGCCTCTCATTTTGGAGTTCAGGAAAGTTGAGATCTAGTGAGGTTAAATAACAACTCCTAGGGAAATTTCAGAAGTAAGATTTGAACTTGTTTCATCTCATTCCAGAGTCAATACAGAGACAGTGATGACATCAGAGAATAGCTAAAAACTCAATATGGCAGAAACATTAAGTTAGAGTCACTGTGGAAGACTTTTAATTGACAAACTGAGGGGTTTATAATGGGGAGCCACTGAAGGTGTATAAACAGAGAGGTGTCATGGCTAAGTTTGTGTTTCAGGGGGTTTATTTTGGCAACACTGTGGAGGACTGATTAGAAAGGGAGGATACTACTGATTTATTGCTTTGAGGCAAGGCACTTTCCCTTTCTGAGGCTGTTTCCTGACCCATGAAATGGGGATAATACTTCACTGGATTGTGGTGAGGATTGATTCCTTGGAATCTTGAGTTGGAAGGGTCTTCACAGTCCCTTTAGTACAAGCACATAAGAAATTACAGTTCTCATTCCTGTTAAAGAAACCAGAGCCCTTGGGTATCAATATTGGCTGCCTGTTCACCCTCCCTCCTCTCTTCAGCCCTTTGAGTTTTCCTTGCTCATCCTTCTTATTGTAGTAACAAAGCACAAAAGAGTGGTATTCTAATGAAATTTATTCCAGGACACAAGGAATAGTTTGTAACCTTGGATTCTAAGAAGTCTTCTCTACTTCCTCTCACCCCACAATAATTACTGTCTCCAACATTCCAGTGCTAGGGAAATATACATGAGATCAAACCCACAGGGGAAAGGATGGGGCAAGAAGAGTGTTGGGGTGGTAGCTTGAGATGGGTGAGATTTCTGTAGGGTGCCAGCACAGAATGAAGTGTGATAAGAGTGAGAAGAGTGTTAATCTGGGAGACCTGCATCCTAGTTTTGACTCTAGAAGTGGCTGTATAATTATCAAATTATATTACTATGGCATTTGAGGGTTTTTCTAAGATCTTTTTCTTATGAAAATCCTATGAAGGATCTATTTTACAGATGAGGAAAACCCATGTCTAAGAGAGGCCAAGCAGCTGCCCAAGATCACACAGACAGTAAATCACAGCATCATATACTTTTCGTCTTTCAAAGCACTTTAAACATTTTGGGGAAAAAATCTTACGTATGAGACAAGAGCTCCCATTTTACTCCCCCATGAGGTATACTCAATATTTAGCACTTTATTTTGAAGCAGAAGAAGAATGGTTTTGCCTTGAGAATTTTAATATCAAAAAACATGATGTCATAAGCAATTGTGTAATTCGAAACAATAAAACTTTACTCCTTTGACAATCTAAAGATGAAATAAGTGATATGTGTGAAAGGGGTCATGGTCTTGTTTTATTTTATTAAAAGTTAAACTTGTTAAACATTTAGCTAATTATCTTTCAGTAAATGTAATTCAGTTCTCAACCTGTTGAAAAGATCTACTGGAAAGGAAACACTGATCATTGCAAAATTTTCTTTATAAGGGAAACAACTGTAACCAAATTCTAGAAAAAATTCATCGCAACAGGTTTGGATAAGGTAGAACTTTAACCACTAAATGAATATTAGTAAGAGGAACTATACGGAACATAATAAAGATTTGGTTTCAGCCTCCTAGCAGCAGCAGTGAGTGGCCTTCAAAAAGAAACTAGGAGTAGGCTTCTGATCAGGAGTAAAAATGTTACTTCTTTCCACTCTCATGTTCACAGGGCTAGAGAGACAACATAATAGAAGGGCACTGGGTTTATAGTAAAAAGGTTCAGTTAAATATCAGGTTATAATTTCTGCTATTTACTACCTGTACAACCACCCTGGGTGAGTTACTTAAATCTCTGGGACTAAATTTCCTCATTTTTAGAGAAGGGCACTCCATTAGATGATTTCTATGTTCCTTTGCAGCTCATAAGTCCAAGGATTTTATAAATATAAGATGTCAGCAGAGCCAAGACTAGGGTTTTTATTGTTGGTAGTTCAGTCGTGCCTATCTCTTCATGACCGTCACCATTTGGAGTTTTCTTGGCAAAGATACTGGAGTGGTTTGCCATTTCTTTCTCCAGATCATTTTACAGATGAGCAAATAAGGTTAAGTGACTTGACTAGGGTCAGCTAGTAAGTGTCTGAGGCCAGGCTTGAACCTAGGAATATGAGTCTTCCTGACTCCAGACCCAGTACTCTATCCACTTCACCACCTTGTAGCAATGTAGTTAGCTGCCTAGATTGTCACATGCAGCAGGGCTGTCCAAAATGCGGCCCACAGGGCTGCATGCAGGCCGCAATGCAATTTATGCGGCTGCCCACAGGCACAGAAATTTACATAATGCTTTAGTAAATGAAGCCAAGCTACCGCAGAGCTCTCACTAAAATGGCAAATCAAAATATATTGTCTATTGTTTCAATAAAAACCTAAGTTTGGACAGCCCTGATATAGGATAGGGATAGAGAGGACCTGAAATTTCATAGACAAGGAGAATCCTACAAGAGGGAAACACACCCTCTACCAATGCAGAGGAATATCTTTTTTGCCACTTAAAGTCTTAGAGAATTGCCTTGGGCAACTGAAAGGTTAAATGATTTATGTAGGGTCACAAAGTCAATTCTATGTCAGGGGCAGGAACTGAACTGAGGTCTTTTTGGCTCTCAAGCCTACTCTTTTTACCCTTTATGCTGCTTCTCATCTTAAATCAAAAGAAAGGTAGAAATGGACACTTTTTTTAAAGGCTGAGTACCAGAAAATTCTCTTCTTAATTACACAGTTGTTTCTTTTGTGGTATTTGTTAGTTCTAGGTGTTAGGGAGATGGTTTGAAGCCTTTACTGGAGAGAAAAACAGAGGAGGTTCTAATTTGCACCTGGAGAGGGGGAGATGCACATCAACTTTCAGTGATTGCATAAGGTACAAAATTGCTTTGTTTTGACTCTTCTTGTCATTCTATTGATTCATTCTCCTACAGTAATTTTAAGTTTTAGTTATAAAATGAAAAGTTCTTGTTTTTGACCAACTTGTCTCCTTGAACAGCATCTACCCCAAAACATTGTTTAATCATTTGTCCATTTGCCTTGCAGGTCATCTACATCCTTTGTATGCTTCCCACTTTCCTTCTTCTGTGACTTTGCTCATCCTGGTGCCTCCATTTCAATTGCCCTCCCCTTCCATATCCATTTCTTGCATCTTTCACAGTCCAACTCCAACATTCCTCATTTTCAAAGTTTAAAGAGGACTCAAAGGACTCTGATGTAGGATAAATGAACTAGAAGGGGTTCCGGAAGAACTGTATTTTTGCTCAGGCTCACTTACCGCATACATGACCTCAAGTAAGTAATTTACTTTCTCTAAGCTTAAGTTACTTCATCTGAAAATTTAAGTGATCATGAACTACATCATCTTTAAGGTCTCTTTCAGCTGATATGCACACATACAAAGAAACATGGGATTACAAATACATATATATGCATTATATATGTGTGTACATACGTGTGTATATAAATTTTTGTGTCAATTATATATATCCACAAGAATTAATGGACTGCCTAAAACAAAGCCAAGCAAGGAATAACATAATGACCAATGCTGACCCTTAAGAAAAAATAAGGAAGTGATCTCCTTTTCAGACCAGAGGTAAGAGACTATGACTGCAAAATGTTGGACATGCTGTAACACAAGGTTACTCTCAAGGTTGCTTGCTTCTCCTTAACACTCACTCTCAATCTCTCTCTCTTTCTCTCTCTCTCTCTCTCTCTGTCTGTCTCTCTCTCTCTGTCTCTCTATCTCTGTCTCTCTCTCTCTCCCCCACCCCCAAAGTCCTGAGCTGGAACCATTTTTGTCAGTGTTAAGTCAAGGTGCTATGAATTCATCAGTGTGAGAACTCCTTCCACTAAGACAGATAACAAACAAGCTATAGTTCCATAGCTGAATTTTGGGAGCTAAGACCCAAAGGGATTAACTATTTGTTCATAGTCATATGCATTTAAGTGTCAGAGGCAGGACTCAAACAGAGGTCTTCTTGTCTCCATGTCTAACATTTGCTCCAGAATAAATAATGCATATAATAAATGCATATATTATAAAATAACATGTATAAAAATAAAGCCTACATATGTTATGTATAAGAAATACAGAATCACAGATTTATAGGAAGAAGGACCATCAAGACCAACTCCTCTCATTTTTACAGATGAAGAAACTGACTCTTAAGAGAGGTTAAGTGACTTGCCTAAGGTCATACAAGTACGAGTCTGAGAGAATATTCAAATTCAGTCTTTCTTGACTCCCAGTCCAGCACTTATCTACTGTTCTAATGTTGTATTTCTACTAAAATTTAAAAGGCATGAATATCATGTTTTAGAGGAAGTGCAAAATTATTGCTGTGGTTATTTCAGGGGTGAATGGAAGATACTATAATAACAAGGAACACAGAAAAACCTGAAGAAGAGGCAGAGATGAACAAAGTCCAAGTAACAGTAGTTACACATTTCTTCCTCAAATACACAGTACTGGCACAGGTAGAATACACAATACTTACACACCGAAGCACACCCCAAATGTAAGTTTCTTTTACTTCACCGTACTGATTAAAGAGTATAATGTATGTTTATATATATATAAAGTATGTATGCATATTTAAGAAAATTTTAAAGCATGGCTAGTCCATTTAAAGAAATATTAAATTAGAAAATGTAGATCCCTAGTGTTCCGTGAAATTTGCTGGCACTCAATAAAGGTTTTATTATTATTATTCCATAACATCGTTAGATATTTATAAATTTAATATTATTAGAATTTATAGAAATAGTGTTTATATTACAAAAATTCTGAGACTTTTTCATCACTCTAGCCCCTATAGCAAGCCATAATTTCATCCTTATCCACGTGATCCTATTTCTTAATATATAATCTTTTTTTCATTGACTATTCAGTGTAAAACACCTATTTCATTAGTTCTTACCTATTATTTGATTATTTCAATATATTTTTGTCATTATCTTTCTTAAATTGAGTCAACTACATATGTCCAGAAAAAGTAATGGGCTGCCTATAATTATTATTTTAATAAAGCCAAGTAATGAATAGCTTAATGACCAATATTGACCCTGAAGAAAAAAATGAAGAAGAAATGATCTCACTCTTTTCAGATGAGAGGTTAGACTATGGGAGCAAAATGTTGCATACACTGCAACACAAAATTACTCTCAAAGCTTCTTTTCCTTAACTATTTCCAAAGGAAGGGATCTTTGGATTAGCTGAAGGGTTGGGTAAGGAGGAGGGGGTAGTTTCTGAATTCATTGTGATGTAAGAAAAAAAGGCATCAGTAAAACATGTTTTTTTAAATATATGAATTGGTCTCCCCCTGCAAAAAACCCTTTTCTTAGGTTACAAAACAAAATATATTTTAGGTCTAACTCTTTCTTCTCATCCTGCTGATGAAACTGTCAAAGAAGACCAAAGATCTACTGACGATGTGATACAAAATGAACTACATTCCATTTGTTTCTTCAAAGACTGAGAGGTAGAGAGGTTGAAAATTACTTATTGTATGGTACCAAAGTGGGCCCAGAAGTCCTAACCCCATAGACATGTAAGGAATCAGGAGTAAAAAGAACCTAGATCCCAGAGAGAATTCTGTCTTACCAGTGTTTCTGTCCTCTCTAGCCTGGCTGCCTCAACAGAAACAGCTGGACAAAGTAGAAATGTTAAGCCAGCTGTTGATACTGCCAGTCAGTTTTCCCCTCAGACAAACACAAAAGGGAAAACAGCAACCTCCTCAGACACCCACGGTTCAGAGCTAGCTATGCTACTATTGGCCTAATGAATCTTCCACTGACATTTAGTACAAAGAATCCATCTCTCTTTCTTCTCTTCTTTTTTTTTAAACAAGCAAAATAAACAAAGGTACATTAAACCGAATATTTTCCATCTATATTATTTTTGGATCACTTCCTTGCTTGGTTCCTTGCAAGAAAAAGTAACATTCTGTCAACTTTAATCTCAAACAGTTCTCAAAATTCACTACCAGAAAGGAAAATGTGATTCACTTCTCTTGACTTGATTAAGAATGCTTTCTTTCAGAATACAATGTTTTTTCTATCTAAACAAATAGCACTTTAAGATTTATAAAATGCTTTCTTCCAAATACTTTAATTCCCATTTTACATGTGAGAGAACTGTTGCTCAGAGGGATTAAATAATGTGCCTAGAGTCAAATAGCAAATAAATAGAGCAATAGTGGAATTGCTATATAAAATTTAAGTCGACTACAAGTATCCCAAAAGTATTACTGCAGTTTTAAAGTTTAATAACATCAAACTTAAGTTATTTGACATACCCTTTATTTATTTAGAAATTATATTGAGGATCAAATTCTCAATCCTCAATCCTAGTCAATAGCCAGGAAAAATGGTCAGCTTTATTTTTATTTGATTTGGTTACTGGTCAACTTTACACAGAAGAAATGTTGACAGTCATGTAGATAATCACTGGTTGTGTGACAAGTCATTTCACCTTTGGAACCTCAGTTTCTTTATCTACAAAATGGGAATAATAATATTTGTGCCATCTACCTCATGTAGGGTTGTTGTAGCAGGAAAGTGATTCATTATTACAGTGTCAAGTCTAGTTGACATTGATTAAGTGCTTCCTATGTTCCAGATACCATAGTAGGTGTAGGAGATTAAAAATAATCCCTGCCCTCAAGGATCTCACATTGTACTGGGAGAGAAAGTGAGGATGAAATTAGAGCTATTTAAAGTATATTGTTCTAGAAGTATAATATAGCAAAGGGTTTGCCTATTGGTTTAAAAAGTGAATAACTACTGACCAGTAATTCCGTAATTTAGAATAAATTATTTTTGACTAATTCTTTCAGTTTTAACTGATTCTTCCAATGACATTAGGTACAATGAATTACTTTCTTCTACAGCGTAGAATGAAGTGAGCAATAATGGGCAAGCAACAAGGGTTCAGTCTTGGCTGTACCACTCAATAACTACCCATGTGACCTTGGACAAGCTATTTAACAGCTCCAGGACTGTTTTCTTATCTCTAAGATGGAACAATGGGATAAAGATTCTGGAAAGCCCCTTCTTTTACTAGCATTCCATGATTTTATGCTCATATACAAAGTAGAGTTCAATAGACGTTTCTCAAGGCATATCAAGCAACTGGAAGAATAGCTAATAAAAACTTTTAGGTTACAGAATATCCTTACCTCAGTTAGCTATCTCACAAATACAACTATACCTACAAAAATATACTCCACTAAAGTCTTCCTTGAATATCTCAACATGATATAGGGATGACCCTTGATTGTGGAAGCCAAGGATGGCAGAATATAAAATCCAGCAGATCCGTTTCAAATATGGGTCTGCTATTCTCAATATTCCATCCAAAGCCAAGTCTAGCTAAATTCTGGGAGGCTCATCACAAGGTTGGACAAAGAAGGATTAATTTTTTGGCCACAGCAATTCAAGAAGAAAGCCTATGACAGCAGTTGAAGATGGTGATCTACATTGGTGGAAGGAATACCATAATGAAGAAATCAGAGATGTTTAATGTATCAGTATGTCACTCAGCAGAAGGGAGATTTGTATAGAGAATGGATTCTTAACCTGGGGTCAGTGAACTTTCATTTTTTAACAAATTATTTTGATCACTACATTTCCATATAATTGGTTATCCAATTGAAAACATTATTCTGAGAAGTCCAAAACTTAAACCCAGACTACAAAAGGAATCCATCTACCCCCCCCCCCCACACACACACACGCACGCACGCACACACCTTGGGGTTAGAGACTATATGGTTATATAGTTAGTTATATATATATAGTTATATGGTTAGTTCATTGCAAATCCATCAAAATACTGAAAAACCATTTTGTGCACAAAAAGTTTCTGTGTGTTTGCATAAGATCCATTCCATTTTGAATATCTTTCACAAATCTCTTAAATTATTTTAAAGCAGATGGAAAAAATTCCCATCATAATAAACTAGAAGAGAAGTGATTTGACAAGACTACTTAGCCTCAAAGACTTTTGCACATATATATTACGGTTTGAGAAAACCTGTTCAAGTCAGTCAAAAATTAAAAACAAAACAAAACAAAAAAACCTTACTCTCCACCTGCTTCCTAACCTGTTTGAAAAATAATGGGCTGACTGCCTAATTTTAACCTTCTGGGTTGTTTTTTTTTTCATTTTCCTCAAATCCATCTGTTTGTCTAGACACAGCCTAAATTTTGTAAATCTTGATACAATGGCAACCATTTGTATATAAAATTTATTGTTACTTTTAAAAACTGTAGTACCAATGATAGAAGCTTGAATTGGACAAAAGAGATATAGAAGCATGGCTATCAAAACTGTTTATTCATTTCAAACAATAATATGAAAATTAAATATACTTCACTGGTAAATTCTGTAAAGCAGAGGTGTCAAACATGGCCCAACATCACTTGGAACACTGCTGGGTACAGCCTCAACCAGAATAAAATGTAACTGGGAAATAATTTTAATATAAAGATATAATAAAACATAAGTAATGTTAATATGTGGTTTTTCTAAGTCACTATGCAGTCCACAGAGATCCTTATGTACAGTTTAGTGGCTCCTGTTTCTATTTGAGTTGAACATCGCTGCTGTAAAGGACATCACACCTACAGAATTCTAATGCTAGTATCCATGACTATGAGGATCTGTGCCAAACTCCAGATAAATACGGAAAAAATAATGAGCAAAGACTTAAAACATAATGCGTAGTACCCTCCTCTGATTAGGTTCAGGAATGTGGCCAGGAATCCGTGTATATGATCTCATCTGACTCCGTTATTCTCCAAAAAAATCTATGTAATAAAACCATATAATTGCTCAGATGCTGCCTCAGAAAATCTGTTACTACAAAAAGCATATTCGCTTCTTTAATAAGTACAAATAAACAAACCTGATGAGGTGAACAAAAATCAATATGTATCTTCCAAAAATTTTATAACAGTTTATTTTCAGATCAAATATGATTGATGTGAATTAAATGCAGATCTTTTCTGGTGATTCTCATGAAATCCTGCAAGGCAGATAATCATCTACCATGAATCCCTTTGAAAATGCCACTCAGTGTTTAACCTTTTCCTTCCCAGAAATAGCTAAGATGTTCATGTACTCTCCTAAATGATTGTTGTTTTGAAGTACGAATACTTATACTAATTATGCTTTATCTATAATGCATTCTGGTATGTAAAACCCATAACTGCTAATTAATATTATTTTTATGTACTTTTATTTACAGAAATACATATAGGTATATATACACACCTCTAGTAATAATAGATTAATGCCCAGTGCTGTGGGTATTGCCCCTTCCTGCTAAATACCAAATAAACATTTTAATGAAAACTTGTCCTGGAAAAGTCCTGAAACATTTAGTAAAATGCAGACTTAAAGTTTTATGTCGAATTTCTCACAAACTAAATTTTTGTCAATAATTTCATTTGGATAAATAAGATAAATTACGTTATAATAGACTGCTAAGAGAGGGGAAAAGTTTTTACTAACTTCTTCCTAAATGATAACCAAAAATTTCCTTTAAAATCTTTCTTCTCTAATACAGTTATTTACTTTCCATATTAATAGAGAAACATATTCATTATTCTCTAAAAATAGAATAACTTTCATTTACCTCTTAAATATATTTCTATTAAATAATCAATTCAAACTGAAACTCTTCTCACTGTGTTTGGCAATAAAAATGCTGCATTATTTGCTTAAGTAAACTAAGATAGGATTTATTTTGTAGTTTGATTAAACCCCATGTAAAATATGCTGACATTCAAACAAAAACATAAAAACTACATTAATTCTGGTTAAAATGGCAAATACGTGGTTATAATAGAAACCAGCTTAAATATGGGATATTTAAACAATGCTTCTTTGCTTACTTCCCCACCACACACACACACACACACACACACAAACACACACACACACACACACATATCCTGCCAACATTTGCTTTTTGAAGTGTCAGATAACATTATTTCCAAAATGACACAGAAGGGCTTCATTGGCTATGCATAAGGTCAGTGAATATTAACTTCATTTACACTTGGCTGAGAATTGGCTGGTGTCAACAATAGAGGCTTGGCTCTGCCACTGAACAGGGTTAGAAACTGACAGAAAGCTGCCACTGAGGAAGATGGATGATCTTACTAGCTGACCCTATTCCCCCCAAAGTGTCACAGTTTGGGCCTCCTTTCTATCTCCACAACAAAAGACCCTCTCTGAGCTTCCCAGTGGCTTTCAGCTTTATTGGTGCTAACAGGTCCAGACATTTTCATCGATTGGATTCTATACCTCTTAAACACAAGAGCTTGCCCTTTTTGGCTAGCTAAACCTTGGCACAGATGTCTTTTTTTGTAATTGCTTCTCTGCTGTCTGTTGGAAAGGATGCAATCGGACAGGCGAACATCATGTCAACATAGAAAATGCTTCACTATTTATCTCAGTTTCCCAATGGCATTTTTAGGAAAGCACTGTAATTTGCCTAAACTTAACTGTTAAGACCTCATAAAGTACAGATGAACTGAGAATAAAAGCATATGACTTTCAATTTCATTTATATAAGGAGCTATTAGTTTCATGCATCCATTATGTAAAACCACACAACAAGATTATTCCATAATGTCCCACACAGAATCTCACACAAATTTTGCAAATTCATAGTTATTCACAGGTATATTTTTAAATGCACACACTTGAAAACATGCGGACCTCTAACGTATTCTCTATCACTTGTTCACAGAATGAAAAATTGCTTTAAATCCTTGCAAAATGCATAAAAGCATTCATAATTACCTCACAGAGATGGTATAAAGAAGTAAAAAAAAATGTATACGGATTTTAGTATAGATAAACATGTTAGAAAATGTTTATTGGTATTCTGATTACTTAGTAAGACTCACTAAATTTTCAAAACTTAAAAACATGAAAAACTCATGAAAACAATAAATCGACAAAAATATCCCAAAATTGTATATGATGATACATGACACTCTGAAAATTGTAGCATAAGTATTTCCTTAAAATTATTTATTGCAAACAATATGTGCTGAAATTCACAAGAAATTTTTGAAAATGTTCTATACCTATAGAATTATAAAAATGCTTTAAGGAATAAACTCTCACTTTCTTGCCTAGTAGTCAAGGAACAACTTCCAAAGAAAATTATTTAGTTCTTACTTAACCATCAGGGTTTTTCCCTAACAAGTAAAAAAAGAGTGAGGATAAGAATGCAGTAGTTTTAACATTTTAAATTACCTTTTTATTTTAAACTGTACACTAATTAATTTCAAATAGTAATCATATAAAATATTACATTACTTTCATCACAGCTGTTCTCTGGAGTAGTGGCTGCTGTTTAAATTAGAATCTCCATTTTACTTTTGCGAGAATCTTTTTCATGCACTGATTACAATCGAGAACATTAATAAATTATGATTTAAAGTAACTACTGAATAGGATTTTAGCAGCTAAACATACTACAAAAAGTATTTCTAAACATTGTCAATTAACTGAAATGTGTTATTGATCTAAAAAAAGTTAACACATTTAAAGGAAAATAAAAGAACAAAATTAACTCCAAATTTAATTTTGTTTATATGACTACCTAGTTAAATATCAATATCCCTGAATTCTTTCATTTTTTGTATGCATATATTAACCCCTACTCCTAGAAACAGCCAATAATCATCATGAATCTATCTATAATTTACATTAGATTTTTATCCCAAATTAAGTTTTTTTTAATAAAGCTAAATTAAGTTGAAAACTCCTGCTCCAAATTCAGAGATAGATGAACTCAGAACAAACATCTCTTGTATTTGTCTAATCGAATAAGACACTTGCAATTGATGAAAATGATGTTAGAAACTAGGATTTACCTTATCAATCAAATGAATTTCAAATATTGTGGTATGTTTTAGAAATAAAGGGAAAGGCTGGCTAATTCTGGAACCATAGGGCTTTTTATGTGTTTCAATGACCTAAGGAGTCTGACTGCAAATATTCTAAGGCATATGTCCATCAATCAATGTCAATGTTCTATAAGTTTCCATTCTGACTGACAAGTGACAGTCACCTATTGAAAATTAATGATTCATGAATACCCATGTACTTCCTTAAACATATATGAGTTTTAAAAAAAAAAACTTAGAGCCTATCATTTTAAATCTGGAATGGGGAAATGATTTTGTTCTTCTTTCTATATCTTGTTCACTAGAAATGGCAGAAATATAAATCCTGAATGATTCACATTCCAAGTGAACCATGTATACATCATGTTTTGTTTTTCAACAAGCCCACTTGTCTCTTCTTGTATTACACAAGCTAAAAAGAGCTGAATTCACTGGCTCCTGAATATTTACAGTCTCCACAGAACATGAGTGCCATTTGGGATCTCTGTAACACTGTACATAATGACAGAAAATCCTTAAAAACTAAAGATCACAGTCTTGCCACCTACCTTTCCCTCTCTTTATTTCTCTCTCACCCACTCTCACCTACAATGTACTGTCTTGAAAAGAATTAATATTAATATTCTCTTCCCATTTCTTGACACATTCTCCATTTCTTTTACTTCGCTCAGAAAAACTTTAATACAATGTGTGTCTACACAGCCTACCTTAATTAATCTGAACAAGTCAATTCACACAACAAGCTGGGCAATTCACCCAAACAACTTGGCTTTCACTTTATAGACTAGTTGTAAATTTCACCACTGACTAGGTTATGTATTCTTTAAATTCTATAGAACTGCATGAATTAAAAGACTTGTGTTCCAGTCCCAGCTCCCCACTTAACAGCTATGTGACCTTGGGAAATCACTTTGCTTGAAGCTACTTTGTTTTGGTTTTTCCTCCTCTTAGCCTACACTCACTTATTTCACAGTGGCTGGAATACGGTCTCTTCACTGCTTCAATATTTATCTACTGCAGTGGTTCTTAAACCAGGGTCCACGAACTTGTTTTGTTTTTTTTTAAATATATTTTGATAACTCAATTTCAATATAAATTGCTTTCCTCTGTACTATTACATATTTTATTTTATTCATTTTTAAGACATTTAAAAACCCAGATTATAGAAGAAGAATTTTTCTTTGTAATCTTACATATTTTATTTTGTCATCTTACGTATTGTTTTTTATTCATTGTAATACATTCTTCTGTGAAGGGGCCCATAGGCTCCAACAGACTTATGTGACAAATAGGTCCATTATATCTAAAATGTGAAATATTCTGAACTATTGAAATGCTATCAATTATTCAAGACTCAGTATAAATACCGAGAGCCATATATAACTTCTGACAGTAATCATTAACCACATCGAGGTCAAGTTGAAGAAGGCACCCTCTGTTGGATATAGAAGTGGACATAAGTCCATGGGGGAGACAGATATCTTGCAACATCATAAGGTTTCTGATCTTACCCAAATAGCGAAAAAAGTACTTGGCACCTTTCTATTTTAACAAATAACAGAGAGACAATGTATTGTAGTAGACAGAGAACCAGCCTCAAAGTAGCAAGACCTTTAGGTCCACCTCTGAACAATATTGGTTATGTGACCCTATGCAAGTCATTTACTCTCTTCGTTCTCAGTGTCCCATGCATAGGTGAGATGACAATGAATTTAAGGCTAGAGAGAACCAAAATGGGTTTTAACCATTTCTCTAGAAAACACACATTTTACATCTTTTTACTTTTTTGATCTTTTTACTATTATATTGGTTGCATGTTTTTAGTAGAGGACAGTTTTCAAAGTGGAAGCCAAATTACCATTCTCACTATACCTGGGTCTATTTTATATATTTTCAATGCATGAATAAGCCATGAATACAGAAATGAATGAAAGGCTTTGCAATAAAGTCAATGTAAAGGTTACATAGCTTTTGGGCAATTTGTTAATTATTGTATAATTAAGTTGCTCTTTACACCCCTGGGATATTTTGGCACAGCCCTTTTGTTCCTCAGCCAATACATTATATTCTTGTGTTTATAGACATTTTCAGTGACGCAAGCTATGAATACTTTGCAAAAAAGTATATAAATATGTAGTTGGCCCATATTTGGAAGTGCTGCTGGTATTTTCAGCTTTTTTGAAAAAATGTGATCCAGTGATACTGGCTTCCCTCATGTAAGACATTACATCTCTTGACTCTGGGGATTTTAAATGTCTATCTTGCCCATGCTTGTAATTGTCTCCCTCCTCAATAGTGTCTCCTGGCCTCCTAGGCTTCCTTCAAGTTCCAGCTAAAATTGTAAATAAGCCTTTCCTAGCCTCATACTTGTACCTCTCCTCTTTGGATTTTCTCTAAATAATCCTGTCTATACAAGACATTCCCTCTCTAGACTCAAGCACTTTCTATGGCTGTCCCCTATACCTGGAAAGCTCCCCCTTCTGAACTCTGCCTACTGGCTTCCTTTAAGTCCTAACTAAAATCCCATCTTTTACAACAAGCCTTTCCCAACCCCTCTTAATTCTAGTGCCTTCCCTCCATAAATTATTTCCTATTTATTCTTTTATACTTTTTGGGGGGGGCATATATTTGTTTATATTTTGTCTCCCCCATTAGATTGTAGGCTGTTTGAGGGAATGGATTATCTTTGGTCTCTTTTTGAGAATTTAGGACAGTGCCTGGCACATATTAGGTACTTAATCAATGTTTATTGACTGATTGACTATCTCTTGCTTGTATGTAGTCACTTGTTAGTTGTCTCTCCTATTAAGCTGTGATCTCCTTGAGAGCAGGGTCTGGCTTTTTTTGGCTTTCTTTTTATCTCCAGAGTTTAGTACAATCCACATTATTAAGAGCATCTATTAGGAGTAGCAGATTGACTGACTGATTTAGAAATAAATATGTGAATTTTTCTGTTAAAAAGGCAGGATCAGGCTTCCATCTGAGAGAATGCTGATAAAGTACCTGGATATTATAATTACTGTTATTATTATAGCACCTCATTTTTAATATCATTTAAAATTATTCTTGCTAACTAGGTGCAAAATCAGTTGTTTCACTGGCTTAGAATGGGAGAAGCCTGACTTTTCTTGGGGTTGGGTGTAGTGGTAACCTTTACAACAAAACTGACGCTTTATGAAACTAGGCTAATAGAGGGCTTGGAGCCAAACCCAATTCCTTATGCCACCCTACCCCACAGCCTCCAAAATAAAAAAAAAATCCTCAAAGTTTGGAGCTGGAAGTGTCCTTTGGAATGCTCTAGTCCAAATACTTCATTTTGGAGAGGAAGAAGATGAGGTCCCAAACATGCTCAGTACAAGGTTAAAGAGGAAGGCATATTTATCTCTTATAAAAACTAAGGCCACTCTGACATAAAGTCAAATAGAATCCAAATGGAATCTCATGGATTTACAGACTATCAAGAGACCAAAGGTATCTTAGAGTCCACCTTGTCCGTTGACTTGCCATTTTACAGAGGACAAAACCCAAGTCTCCTGTCTCCTAGACCAACACTCTTTTAACCAGGCTGCTGAAATGTGGCCTTTCTTAGAGGAACAGGAATGAGGAGAGTGGGAAAGGGAATGAGCACTTTCAGAGCAGCAGACCCTGGTCTCACAGCTCAGTACATGTAACTGAACAAGAAAGGTCTACCTTGACCCCAAATCAATCTAGCAGCTCCATAGGACAATTTGAGGAGCTTAGAAAGGAAATCTTACAGATAAAGAAAGGATCACAAGACAGAATGTAGAAGTCTCCCCAAGAAGGCATGGTCTTCTAACAGTGGCCAAAGGCTAACTCTGCCCCTTACCTTGGTCCATATGACACAGACTCCCAATGTCCACTGTTCTCCTTAAATCTACAGTGTTAAGAGGAGGCTACAAACAAGAAATCCTAGGGGTAGGGAAGGATATTACTCTGTCCACGGTAGAGATCCAGCCTCCCCTTTTTCCCAAAGGACCTCAGTGTTCACCTTTTCAACTCACAAGGAATACTGTCTAAACTTTCAAGCTAATCTTCCTGCCTATTTCTAAGTCTTCAGACCACAGGAAAGGTTGAAAAGATGAGTGCAAAATTTGAGGGGAATTAAGAGGACCTTTTCTATGCTGTGCATACAAGAGGCATCCCTTGAAAGGCATGATTCTTACCTAGTAGGAATTGAAGTACTGACCCCTCTCTCTCTTCTTTGGGTTCCCCCCCCTCCATGAATCACATGTGGGTGGTTCCTTGGCCATCCAGTCATAGTCCTTTTTCCCTGGGCAAAACATGTTATGGGGTACCTTTTGACCACTGATGGAACTCTAAAGACTGGCTTACTAGCTAGGCCAGGCCTCCTTACTAACCCCTAAGCAGGATGAACACTCAGTCCCACCAGTCAATGCCTCTACCTTCACTTCCCCTTGAACCAGATAATCCCAAAAGATAGTCCATCTGTTCTCCCAGTGAGAACCCCTGCTGGCCAGCATTTTCTTTATTTCACTAACTCTTACAGTATACTGCAGAGTTATCAAAATCTATTCTGCATTCTTCCTTGGTACAAGCTTGCCAGCAGCCCTTTACATTGTCTGTGCTGGGCCAAATTAAACCAGGAGTAAATCCTTGCTATGAAGCAAGGACCACTGGCCCCACCCTAGCTATAGGCCTATAAATACTACTTCATCAATACTTCCCTGATTCTCACAGCTACAAATGTTCTCTTCCATCTCTGAATTTTCATGGCACTTTGTAACCCTCATATGTACTTCTCATACTCTGATCTGTAATAATTTTTATTCGTGTATACCATCTCCCCAATGAGCTTGCAAATTCCTTAAGGCAAGGACTATATCATTTGGCAGTATGATAATTTTTACATAATCAGAACTTAATAAATGTTTGGTAAAGTGGAATGAAAAGACTGAATTTCATTTTCTAAGAATGCACATTCCACTGAAATCCAAAAGATACAAATATTGCTCATTTCTAGTATATTTTTAGGATAACAAGCACATAGAATGAGGATTGATTATGGAGAGTAGGGTATTGGTAGAGAACTTGATTTATTAAATGGAAGAGTCTAGAGAAAACTTTTAAATTATTTGAAGGACATGTAGATAGCATCTATAAGATTTTTCCAAAAGTATACGTATATATATATGTATCATATATATATATATATGTGTATATATATATATGTGTATATATATATACATATATATATACACACACACACACACACACATCAATAATGAAACATATCACAGGAGATGGTCAAGATGGAGACCTTGTCTACATGACAGAGTCTCTACTGAGGAGACAGGTTTAGAGGCTTATGATAATTCCAGAGTAATCAAAGAATGTTACAGCTGGAAGAAACCTTAGGGACTGTCTACCCCTACATTGTATGTGTTGATTCCTACTAGGAAAGTATAAACTTGAAATGATCAGAATCATGAAATTACTTACAAAGACAGAAATTACCATTTTTCAGATATACTTTGAAAAATGAGACATAAATACTTTATTCTCTAGCCCCAACTCCCAGTCCAAATTTTAAAACCAATATCAGTCATATTTAACAGTCTGATTTCAAAAGATAGGTTCTCTTCCACTCTGTAAACATAGCGATTGCCTAACTACCCCTACAAAACTCAGAGGCACAGAGCCTGAAAAGTTGACCAGTTTCAAATTCCCACTCTATTTCCACTTGACCTTAATTCTTCTTAACATGTGGAAGTTACTCACTTGCCAAAGAGCAGTGGCTCAGTTTGTCAAGGGTTAATTGTTCCTGTTTTGTGTGCAAAATGCAATGAAGAGCCAGCTAGAATGAGAGTGAAGAGTACAGCCAAGCTGTTATATTTTCCCCTAGAAATAAATACCGTGAATGCAAATCCAAGGGAATGGAAATATATTACATTTGCAAATAGTGAAAGAAAAGGCTGCCTTTTTTGAAAAATTTTCTTCCAAGGTCCAAAACTTTTAGTCACAGTACTATGTTATGTTTTCCCTCCCACGTTCTTATTGTTCATGTTGTAATTTTGAAAATTAATGACTTCTAGAACATCCAAGGTTTTTTTATAAATACTTTCAATCACTGAGTTTTACAACTAATAGGAAACATTTAAGTTCAGCCACAATATAGTCAGAATATATGCTGAAAAATGGAACAAAAGTACAAGGTATCTGTTTGTTGCTTAACTAATGTCTCTTAAGATTAGAAGAAGGGCCATTAGCTGACAAATGAGAAGACTGAGGATCTCTACTAAATAGCTGTATAATTTTGGACTAGTTACTTTCTTTGAACCTTAGGTGTCTCAACTGCAAAATTAAGCAACTAGACTAGATCATCTTTAAGGCCCCCTTTAGTTTTAAATCCAATTATTGTTAGTCGTGGATTCAGTCTATGCAAGAATATTTGCAGGAAAAATAGCTAATCAAATGCATTTATTACTCTGTCAATGTTTCCATTTTTAAACAATAATAAAAACTACATTAGAGGGAAGTGATTGAAATAGAAACCAACTTTGTTTTAAAACTATATTCTTTTTTCTTTCTTTACAAAACTAAAGTCCTCATGAAAATGAGTAAGAAACATCAAAATATTAATTCATTATTTTTCCCTTCTTTCATTTTCACATTTCATCTTTCATATTTCAAATTCATATTTCAAATAAAGATGATCACTGGAGGATAAGTAATACATAAGAAACTCATTCATGGCACAGGAAACAGAGAGCCAGCTTTGTAGGCAGAAAAATATGGTTGAAGTGTAGTCTCTGACCCCCACCATCTATGTGACCATGGGCACATCAACTTAACTTCTCAGTACCTCAGATAACTAACACAGAAGTCCTAACCTGATTTCTGTGAACTTGAGAAAAATAATCACTGCATTTCTACATAATTGGTTTCCTTTGTAATCTTTTTGTCTTTTGTTTAAAATGTATTTTTTGAATTTAAAAACAATATTCTGAGTAAGGGACCATAGGTTTAACCAGATGGACAAGGTGGCAAGAGGAGGTATCACATGCATCACACACACATACACACACCTCAGAATCAATATTCTAAGACCATAATTTTCAGAATAGGTGCTGATTTGCAGTAATAGAACAGAATTTATTCACTATAAATTCCACATACCAATGAAACCACAGGTCTGAACCAAATGCTGTGTGTGTGTGTGTGTGTGTGTGTGTGTGTGAGAGAGAGAGAGAGAGAATCAGAAACAGTAGAATCTATCATAAAACTTATTTTAAACTATATTTGGATCATGTAAGACCCAGTAGAAAAGAAAGATAAAATAAAAATGATTAATTAACTTTCTTATGTCCAGTGCATGTGCTTAAGAATCATAAATATGTTTCCAAAAGAATACATGGCAAACTAGATATCCCCCAAGATATAATTTTAGGTGTCTTCCTTTTACTATTTAAAAGGAAATAACATATTTAGGGGGAAAATAACCTATAATTGGTTCCATCAAAATGGTAACTATAGCAGAATGCGGATCCTGGAAGGAACTTTAAATATTCAGCTTAGTTTGTCATTTTCCAGATGAAAATCCTGAAGCAAAGAGAGGTAAAGGGTCTTGCCCAAGGTTAATGTTGTATAATAGTCAAGACAAGACTAGAAACTAAGTCTCCTGCCATTCAATCTACTCTTTTTCTTTATAAAATATACTGATAGATCATAAAACCCCATTGAATGAGAGAATAAAAAATATGAAGGTGATTATATCAGCAATGCTGATGTATATTTTATTGAAAAAAGAACAATTCATCTTTCTTCATATCTTATGTGAGACTTCCAAATAAGGCTATAACTTATAGTGTTAATGATTTCAATGTAGTGGTCTGAGGCTAACACCACGGGTGAAGGGATAAACAAGGTGTTAATTGGGTAACAGATGCACTAAAATAGAAAACACAGTAGGTGTCCTTTCAAAGTCTCTTGCTTTTCCAACTCACTGAAGTTAAGATATAACATAATAATCACCATTAAACAATTAAAATGAACATGAAGCTAGACAAAAATGAAAAATCCACTCTTCAAGAAAGCCATTTCAAATACTTTCCTCCTATTTCAAAATCAATCTCCTCATTCATGTTTTTTGTTAATAGAGCCTTCTCATGCCCATCTACTAACATCTGCTAGATTAGAGAAAAAGAGTTCCACTGGTTTGAAGCTGATTGTGTTTGTGTCTTCTGAAGGATTCAAGTCATCATATTCCTGGCCCCTCAGGATATACTTTTGGTGAAAAAAACAACTTTTAATTTTGGTGATTATAAATCATGCCAACTATGAGCACTATGGCCTCATAACTTTTCAGAGAACAGAACCACAATTGATGACCACAGATGATTAATTTGACCACAATTTAGTATTGGAATGATGTTATTCATATCAATGAAGAAAGAGCTTCAATGTACAAAGGCATATGGGATCTTACAGAGCCCAAATATCACCTCAATCTATGTTAACACAATTTCTGTAAACCTAGACTAGTGTGCTATGGACACATGCAAAAGCGGAGTTTAACCCTACATAAATTCGGAAATATGGGAAATAAAAGATATTTTACATATATTTTCCTTTCCTTTCTAAGTCCCAGATTTCCTGTGTATAAACAGAAGTGTCTGATTTACTGAAAGTTTAGATTCATTACTATGCAAATAGCAAAAAATACAAATACTTCCACAAGTAGCAACTAAATTAAAACAATTCTTTTAAAATGCCATTGAAAGAATAAAATATAAACTTTCATCTGTAAGAACCTTATCTGATATCATATCTTGCCTCTAGCACAGATATTTCAGCATGCTTAGCACACAGAAGGAACCCAATAAATCCCTACTATTGTCTGATTACTTACTTATGCTTGACTCCACTGACCTGAATCCTTCCCTTTCTATCTCTGATAGTCTTACATGAGAACCAAGTGGCCTCTACCTTATGTTCAACACCTATAGGAGTAATATAACTCCTGAAGGATTGTCCCAGTGAGGTATATAGTAGATTATATCTATACTATAGTATATTACAGTGTACTAGTATACTATAATAGATATATCTAGTATAATAGATTTGGATTCAAAAATTCCTACTTCTGCCACTTATAAAATATATCTTTTTTTAAATGGGCCACAGCTTCTCTGGCTCCAAAAATGCTCATCTATAGTAAGGTTCTCTACAGCGTCTCATCCTACTATACAATAAAGGACAAGGCATTCTTCTTTGCAATGTTTAAAAATTTGTACACTTTATCCCCGTCCTCTAAATATTGTTATAATTCTTGAGGCTTTTAGCCTTCCCTTTATATATGCAGCTAGATATCACAAAAAAGGACCTCCAAAAGTAGAATCTTCTGACACCAATATGTATTATAAGTATGCATACACATTTATAAAGTGTCTTTCCTTTGTTGGAACTCTGTCACCTTGCCTGCATGTCATGTCTTGTTCTGGCTCCTACTTGGTCACCTTATAAGGTCATTCAAAGAGAAACAAAGAGGACATCTAAAATAACTAAAAAGAAATTGTGACACCACAATTTTAGAGACTCCCCCCTTTTTCATATTCATTGGAACCTTTGCTTGAGGGAAGATTTTCATTGTGGTTGCTATGGATAGATATTCATATTCTCTTACCCAGCAAGAGAAAAGGAGGAGTAGGAAGTCTGAAGGGACAGAAATGGGTAGGAAAAGAACTGAAAAAAGGAACTGGATATGGTAGTCAAAGACCCATGGAAGATAAGATGGAGAGGAGGAGAGGTAGAGTGAGAGATGGGGTAGAGGAAGTAAGGGAGAGAGGAAGAAGGGTAAAGGGAGAGGGGAAGTGAGGAGAAGGGAGGAAAGAGAGAGGAAGAGAGAGAGGCAGAGATAGACAGATAGAGATGAAGGGAGGGAAAGAGGGAGAGAAAGAGCACATGCTACTATAAAGGTACATAACAGAACATCAGTAACAGAAGGAAAAGCCCCTTTAGTCCATCTCCCTTTTTTTAGAGAATTGACTTCTAGTAAAACGGACTTTTCACAGTACCACCCTGTCTTCATACTACTATGCTGTGCTTTTTTTTAAGCTGATATGATCAGCCAAGCATTTATTAAGCACCTGTTACATGCCAGGCACCATGCTGTACCCTAAGATTCAGGGATGAGAATGGAACAGTTGCTGCCCTCAAAGAGTTACAACATGTATATTCATAAGCATAGGCAAAGTAACTTTGAGGGGGAGGCACTAGCAGCTGCAGAGAAAGAAAAGGCATTGTTTAGGAACTGGCATTTGATCTGAGCTTTGAAGTACCCTAAAGAGTCTAAGAGGCAGAGGTGAGGAAGGAATGCATTCCAGGGATGGGGGACAACCTATATAAAGGCACAGAGGTGGGAGATGGAACAGTATCATGTTTAAGGAACAGCAAGGAGTACAGTCTGGCTGTCCCACAGAGTGCCTGAATGGGGAACAAAACATAAGCCTTGGAAAGGCAGGCTGGAGCCACATTATATAGGGTTTTAAATGCCAGACAAGCTTCTATTTCCTCCCCCTTGAAATAACAAAGAATCATGGGAGTTTATTGAGTTTTTGATGAGACCTAAGGATGAATTTTCATAGTTCTGAATTATGTGATATGTGAGAGGAAGGTTTTTGCAGATAGGAACAGTAAGGTTGTTTAAAGAAGATAGTACAGTATCAAAGAAGGCATTTAAATGAAAATCACAGAAAAGAATGAAGAGAAAAATGGAATGTTTTACTAAGCGATATCCCAGTTTAAGAGATGTATTCCTAAAAAAGTAAAGTTTTGACTAAATCTTATATCAAATCCACAAAAGAAATATTGTGGAGAATTCTTTCAGAAAACAAATATTGTTGCTCTAATTTATTGAAAGAAGATGAGAAGAAAGAAGGAGGAGAAGAAGAATGGGAAAGGGATGAGGAATGGGGCAGGGAGAGGTATGGGAAATTTGCAAATAGTCTAATTTTTAATAATTGGAAAATTTACACCTTATCAATGAAATAGGAAGGTGAATGCAGTATCATTTCTGTCTGCTTCTTTTCTTTTCCCACTTGCATTGAAATAAACTAGGTCACTGTCACCTTGGTCTTATTTGCCGTAATTTCCATTTAACTTCTTCTCCCTTCCAATCCATCCTGCGTAAATCAATCAAACTCACCTTCTTAAAATATCACTTTGATCAGATGATCATCCTGCTCCCAAACCTGGAATAGTTCCCCATTTTGTAGAAGATAATATCCAAATTCCTTTGATTGACATTCAAATCCCTTCAGAACCTGATTTCAATTTTTTTCTCTCTCTAATTTGACGTCCTACTATTTCTCTAGGCAATGTCTCACTTCAGCTTGTCAAGTATCTCTCCCATGTGCTATACAATCACTGTATCAATGGTTGCAATCTTCCATTTGCTAGTAATGACTTCTTTCTTCTCCAAGTATCTGTGTGGATCATGCCCATCTTTCAAGGAATGGCTCAAGTTCTAAATCTTCTGTGAAGCTTTTCTGGACTAATTCACCTAAAATGATTTCTCTTTCCCTCCTCTCAATTGATATAGAACCCACTCTTTATACTATTTATTTGGCATTCAGCATCCTTAGCCCTTCCCAGCCTCCTTGCTTTGGGTTGTTCCGTTTCGAACCTCCACTCTTCGTTCTTCCACGTACCCTCTGTACCCTGAAAACTTTCCTCCTTATAGAATCATAGACTTCAGGGCTGCAAGGGACCTTAGGGGCTACTAGGCCAACTCTTTCAATTGACATATTAGGAAACTGATGATAGATAGGATAAGTACAACACAAGTTATAATGGGCAGTAGCAGGTTTTCAACCAGTTAACTATTCTGAATCCAAAGGCAGGACTCTTTCCACTGAACCAGGCATGATTTCTTCCTTCTCCAAACTCTTAAAGTATTCTGTGTGATGTACTTTATAGCACTCATGCAGACAGAAACTGAACCTGTTATTACACTAGTAAAGGGAATTCTCAAGGAAGGAAACACCCTCCATCAGTGCAAGTAAGCATTTTTGTTGCAATGTAGAATCTTAGAGTTGCCTAAAAGAACTGAGATGTCAAGGTACTTGCCCAGATCACATAAGTGGTAAGTCTCAGAGTTGGGACTTGAACACAGGTCTCCTTGTTTTCAAGGCTGGCTCTGAATCCTAATGGATACCCCATGCTATCTCTTGGCATTTATCATATTGCTTTGTAATGTAATTATTTCCATACATATCTTAGGTCTCCCACTAGAATGTAAAATCCCAGATGGCAGAGCTAACAGTATTTTATACATCTCTGTATACTTCACAATACTTAGAACACAGCAGTTATTTGATGAATATTTCTTGAATAATGAATGTTTGACATTCATATAATACTGCAAACCAACCTTTGCCTTGTAAAAGTATTTAGCTTTGACATTATAAATATCTGCATCTATGTACATATGTATGTCTTATGTCCTTAATTATAATATAAACTTCTAAGAGCAAGGACCCATTATTATATTCCCTTGTTTCTCTACTAGTGTTTTTTAATAGAGTACTAAAATAAAAGTAAAGACGAAATAAATATTTGTCGAATTAATCCAGGGAAGTTGGCACTAGGTCACTCCTTCCAGATTTGAGGTTTTAGTTTCAATAAATCAATGCGATACTATACTCTTCTTTCTTCCAAGAGGTCACAATCTTTCTAAATGAAAACCAGATTCCTGCTCCTCCTCTTCCTTTACCATAATATACATCTTGAGAACAATCCATTAGCCTATAACCTACTATCCATCATAAATAGTTGAGGTATAAGTCTTATGGCTCTTGTAACCAGGACCACAGTGTCTTGTTTATTGGGCACCATTACAATGTAGTGTAGAATAGACAGAGGCTCCAGAGAATTCTAGAAGCACCAGCCTAAGCTTTAAGATTAATTTGATTATGTAGATAAGAGCCCAAAGTAAGAAAAATAACTTTAAGAAAATTCAAAATATGGTAAGATTTCACATTGATTGGAAGGAGAAAAAAGTGGTATTTTCTCCATTATTTACAAAATTGTTCATAAATTTTAAAAGGCTTATGCTCAGAAAAATTGAAATACACATTTCATTTCCCATCCGACTATGCTACACAGTTTGAAGGCAGTTATGTCATTTTCAAGTTTAGATTTGCTTTTAAAAGGCAGTGCAATGTCCTTTATCGCTTTTGGTGTTCCTTGTTTGCAGTTTTCTTATGTGTGCCAATTCAATTCATATGCTGTATTTGACAAAAGATAATAAGAAATATGCTATGTGCAGCAGTGGTTGGAATATATAGAAAATTATGCCCCTGTTAGGTAGGCCATGCAGCAAAAAAATTAACATATTAAATTTTTTCACAATAAAAGGATGTTTATTTAAAAATTAGAGGTGTTTACTTTTGCATTTTAGAAATTGAATTCATGCAGCAGTAAGTCAAATAAGTGCCTGTAAATTAGCATATGTCTGTATTATTTGCCATATGATTTTATATGTTTTTATTGTTATCTACCTTCTGGTAGCTCACAATATTTTGAAATACCCTTCTGAAACAAAAAATGTCAGTAAAGAACAAATTTTTTTTTCAATTCAAGCACATTCCATGCCAACTTTTTTTGGATTAGATCATGCCATAAAAACTAATTTATATGTAATAGATTCTCACAGTTCCGTAAGCATACTTGGCCAGATCAATTTATTAACTAATACCCTAGTGACCTGAAAGAGTTAATATGTCTTCCAAAAGTATCTGACTTACTTCCATGGGCTATAAAGAGGATAATTAGTTTGTATAACCCAGTCTAATGGTGGGGGGCAGGAGAGAAGGTGGAATGGAATTTCTTAAATTGGAAAAGAATGTCCAGGAGCATACAGCTATGCATGTGGGTTTTGGGGTACAAAAATAATATTTTTCAGAGGCACAACCTTTTGCATTATGGAGAAAATATGTAAGTCATCTGTGCATATGTGAAATGTATGATGATGATTCTTGAATGTTCTGGACCATCAAATACAGGAGTAAGGATGTTTAAGTATGTAAGGAAAAAAAATGTTGTGCACAGAGTAGGCACTGAAAGAATATCTAAATTGGCTCAAAATGTTAAATTGAGTAAACTTGTTTCTGATTATATACGTGAGACACACTATATCACATGGCAAAATGTCATATCATACATTAAATAAAATCCGATTCTGAGCACCTCGGAAACTATAGATTAAAATCATATTTGCTTGGGACTAAAAATAAGGTTTCTAAAAGTATATACATATCTATATATAGAAAAAATAGTGTACTATTTGCAGAATATTCCATTTATTGATAGTCAATTGGAGAATTGGGGTGGGAGTCCTATTATAAGGAATAATTTTTTTTTAATTTTTGACTTTCTTACATGAGAAGTCACAAAAGGACAAATTTTAAATATTTCAGAAAAGTGAAATTAAGATACATGATGAATCTATTTTAACCACAATTTCTCTTTAATTAGGATCTATGAGAGTGGGAACAAGTAATTGTAGACATTATTCTCTACAATATTTTTAACCAGATGAATTTACTTTTATCACCTAACAATGCAGCACAGTAGCGGGCATGGGATCAGGAAATCAGAACGTGTACGTCGCTTCCAAATTTTTAGCTTCAGTAAGTTATTTAAACTTTCTCAGCCTTCATTTCCTTATTGACTCTATGTAGGGTAATATAAAAAGGGCTAGAAATGGGAGTCAGAGGTAACTTTCCTTCCAATCACTGCTCAGGACACCAGCTTGTTATGTGACCATGGTTAAATCACTTACACTTTTTGTGCCTCAGTCTCCTCATTTATTTTTCAAAAACAGGGCTAAAGATGTCTGTATTACATCTCAGGCTTGTTCTACAGATCAAATATGACAGATACGTAAATGGACATATAAACTTGAAAAATTTTATATAAAAGTGTACCTATTCTTCTATGTAAAAACAAAAATAATTCTACTCGTGCTACTTACCTCACAGAGCAGTTGTGAGGAAGGTATTTTAGAAAAGCCTTTAAAATGAAACATGTAATGTGTTAAAATTTTTTCCTAGCCTAGAAGATTTTTATAGGCAGGAAATTTATCTTATTTTAACATTTGTTTGTTTGTATTGTTTGTTTTTTATCTTCATATCTGTGGCCTAACATAGATCTCTGCATCCAGGATTTCCATTAATGAGATCTGCAGTCTCACTAATGCTGATTTCCCACCTCTACAACACTACAGATGGCAACTTCTCCAAGCCTGTGAAACTCTTGACCACAAGTTTTTTAAAAAAAATCCTTACCCTGCTTGCACCCAACATGCTATGAACTAGAGTAAGATCTCCTGACATTGCATGAATATCAATGGTACACAGAAACTTTTTTATCAATTTCCTCACTACAAGGCAGCTAGGTGGTGCAGTGGATAGAGAGCTAGATAGAGGCCTAGAGTCGGGAAGACCTGAGTTCACTTCCAATTTCAGATACTTAACTAGTTGTGTGACCCTGGCCAAGTCAGTTAATCCCAGTTCCCTCAGTTTTCTCATCTGTAAAATGAACTGGAGAAGTAAACGACAAACCCCTCCAGTATCTCCTTCAAGAAAACCCCAAATGGGGTCACAAAGAGTCAGACATGACTGAACAACAGCAAGGCAAGGTATGACTCTTGTAATTCACTAAAATTCTCAGTGTTCTCGGCAACTCTCTTAGATTATAAGTTTAAGAAAAAGTACTGACCTGAATTCACAGAGGAAGTTCCTTTACCTGAGAGTTTCCTATACCAATGGTATCACAGGTCCAGGCCCAGTCCCTACCCCAGTCTACTTATCTAAGGATAACCATGATCAAGAAAGTAACACAAGCAGAAACAATATACCAAAACAGAACATCTCTAATTTCCGATATTCATACACAGAAATGTAATTATATAACCTGGAGCATCACACTGTGAGACTATCTTTTAGGTTATGCTACCTTTCTTCTTCTGAAACTAAAATACTGAAAATACTATCCAAGTTCGGCTTGACTTTTACAGAGTTACAATACCTTAATAAATAGTTCTCTGATTATAAAGCAGTGTCAGAAGTAGGAGAGTCTGCATTTTTCATCTTTCCATTATCATTTGTATCGGTAGAGAAATAACCCGCCCACTGGGAGAGAATAATACTTATTCAAAAGAATGGGTTATATTAGGATATGACACTACTAATCACATTGGGCAGTATGGTACAGTAGGAAGAATGCTGGATTTAGTACTGAAGGACCTACGTTCAAGTCAACCTTGCCACTTAGAACATATATTACCCTGGGTAAGTCACTTGATTGAGCCTCAATTTCCTCATGGGGAAAATAAGGGGCATGGGGTTGCCCTAGACGTTAATATAGGATCGATGATCCTAATAGTGCTTGGTTAAATTAAATTGTAACTTTTGACACAAGCATCCAGGTAGGAACTAAGAATACAAAGCTAGAGGGCATCTTTAGAAGTCCACCCTCCATTTTAAAGATAAGGAAGCAGAAGCCCAGAAAGGTGATTTGCCCAAGATAATACAAATGCCAAATTGCAGTTAGAATTCAATACCTCTTCTTATTCCAAATCCAGTGTTCTTCTCTTTATATCACTCTGCCTCTTCCTAAATGTCAGGAATTACAACCATAAAAAAGATTAAGGAATTGAGTCCATAAAGTGAGTGTATTAAAGAAACACAGAAATGATCCTTCTACTATAGAATGTGTCAGTGTAACAGATAGCTGATTTGCCTTTGGCCATGCCAATGTACTTTGATGCCTCTACGAGTTTTCAAGGCATGCTGTACAGATGAAGATGCCACAACTCAGTTTCAATGCATAGATAAAGGATTTTTCCTCCTAATAAGTCACCCCCCAAAAGAAAGATAATAGTTGAATCACCTGCCTATCAGTGACCTCATAGTTGTCATACATCATAACATCCTCAAAAACAGAGAAGGCCAATGAGTATCACAGTCTGCAAAGGCAGCAATCAAAAGCTGAGTGCCTCATTCAATTTGACTTTAAGCTGCTGACTGCCTTCATTTGGCTGGGGGCTCACTCCCATCCCCTCTCAAACCCATTAGTTTCCCTCAATATCAGACTGAAGTTTGTTTTCAAACTCTTAACAGGATCATTGAAAGAAAACAGGAGAAATACTATAAAGAAGGCTCTGGACTCCTTCCAGAGTAGAGTATTTTCTTAGGAATGACTCTGGAATTGGGCCAAAGAGGAAAGTGTTTTTTGCAAATGAATACAGGGCCATACTCAAGCACAAGTTATCATTTAATTTTCTTTGTCAACAGCACCAAGGTTAAAAATTAAGAAAGCTACTTATTTTAATTGATATTATGAAATGATATTTTTTTAAAAAATTCCTCCTTAATCAAGTATCTTGTCTCCTTTGATTCATGGTATGTTTCAATGGTTTTTATTTTATTTAGTGAACATAACCGTTAATACCTAATTCATTTATTCTGAAGCAGAATTAATTTAGATAATAATAAAGTAATAACTTTATTTGCTGTTTTTCTTAAAGCTCCCAAGTCTATTATGTGTTGATAATGATTTTAATAGGCTAATGGACTTTCAATATTCTGAACTTGAAAATGATTAAATGTGAGCAATTTTCATATTGCCACATTTTAATGAGATGAAATTTTTAATTGGACAAAATGTTATTGGACTATTCCTCCTCACACAAGTTATTTCTCAATAACTCAAGAAGTCTTTCCTCACTTTTATATCTATTCCTCCACAAATCATTAGCACAAATTATCCAAAAAAAAACTAACCTTCAGTTGTGTAGTATCCCCAAATTTCTTCTTTCCTTAAGCTAGAGAATATGACCTATTTGGGAAATAGTTACATTTCGTGTTTGTTAATGCCTGTTTATTTTATCTCCTGCTCTTTCTCCTCCTGGAAACAAGTTCAGTATTTTGCTTTAAGTGACTATCCTGTACTTTTTCAAGTCTAGTCTGAAGCCTTCCTCTTCTTCAAAGACTGATAGCTGCTTTTGGATCCTCTTTGAGATGCAGAGTACGTATAAATGGTTAGAGAACTTTTCAGCTCATTTAACTGATAAAATTACTAAGAATTTTCCCTGCATGTACCACGTAGCATTGTTCTTACCCAATAAATGCTGATAAGTTTTTAATTTCCTTATGTACGTGGGCTCTTTGAAAGCTTTCTGCCCAATCTAAAGCCTTGCTAAGGTAAAGAGGAGAGAAAAGTAGGCAAACAGATTTGACCCTTGACAGGACCTTCAAGGAAACTTCTAAACCTGCAAGGAAATCAGTGGGTCCTTTCACTCCCAAGTGTATTTCCATCTGAAGTAAATACTAAGTAAAAACCTTGAAAGTTGGAAATGATGGGCCACATATAAAACTGTTAATAGGTTAAGATTTTATCCTTCTGAAATGCTCAACATACCTGCTATAGATTTTTCTAGCTCTGTGAATTGTATGTATATACACATGTAATTATATGCATGTGTATATTCATATATGTACACATATGTGTGTCTCCGCTTTTCTGTTTTGGCAGAATCTCATATGGCCAGGGAAAAGTAGCTTGGGGAAGGCCAGGAGCACATACCTAGAGGAACATTAGAATGACCTAAGAATGTGAGGAAGCACCAACATAGAATGAAAGATATTTCCTACTATTTTCTGATTCAGCTGTTGTTAGCTATAATCAATTAAATAGTAAACATGAGTGGTGGGGAGACTTCACACTGAATGGAAGAGAAACTGAGGCACTGACCACTAAATATCCAGCTAACACTTCAAGTATCACAAAACTGCTAATTATTAGTTAAAAGGTCATTCTATTTCATAATTTATAACCTGAAATAAAATTATTAAAATGTGATTATACTATTTCAATGGATACCACATAAACTTAACTCTCCATTTTAAAGATTCATTTGAAATTGTTTTATGTAGAAAATGCATATGAATTATATTTATACATAATATACATAAAATTATATTTTGCAGCATCTCTCTTGAAAAGAGGCACAGGTGCAAAGGAAATTATGGAGAGTTTATTCAGTAGTAAGGATGCAAAAATTGAAATATTTCAGGTCTCACAATGAAATTGCTAAAAGTTCGCTATTACCATACATATATCCTTGGACTTTCTGTCACCTATTCATATTGCTAATTAGTAGAAAAATTGTAATGTTATTATCTAGTCAAAACAGGAATAAAAGGTGAACCATTCAATAAAAGCTTTATTTAAAAAACTGTAACTAGCATATGTTATGTGAGCTATGATGATGGAATTTAAGACTTTAAGATAGACATAACTAAAAGGTGCCACTATGTCAGTCAATGCTGCATTTGATACCCTGGCATCCAACACCCTTACTCATCCCTTATTGCAAAGTGCAAAAAATTCTTTCCCAACTTCGTTTTCCTCTGTTTGAAAATTCTTCTGCATTCTTTTATTTTAAACCTTAAATGAGTCAACTTTCACATCAAACATTAGGCAAAATCTACTTGAACACTTAATATTTATGTCAGTAATATTTATTGCATGCCCTTTGGGTGCAGACTACCATGTACAATGCTTACTTGGATCAACAGTAATTTTGCTTAGAAGAAAGGTCTACAGAATCAGACTCCTTAAAATAAAGAGGCACCAAGATACTCAAACCTTTAGGATAGTTTAACAACTTTGTTTGATGCAAGGAATTAAAAATTGCAAAGGAGAAAGAAAAATGATCCATTTACTCACGTTCACAAGTGTCCCCTTTTTGCTGGTAACCGGCTTTGCAGATACATTTTCCAATAGGCACTAACCATTCTCCTTCTGCACTGCAGTGCATCCTGGGAGAGTTTTCTGCCTCCTCTTCTGCACTACTGACACATGTCCCTCGGACCTCCACTAGGGAGGAAAACTCTGAACCAGTCACTGTGTCTGGAAAGATAGCTAAGTTCTCAATAATGGACCAGCATTTCTTGTAGTACACCTTGACTGAAACCAAAGCAATGCAAGCCCCAACATCCTGAAAGGCCAGATAGAATCCCTTTCTGGACAAAGGCCCAATCTCTCTCACCTCTGTGTTAAGTTTCATTTTTCTCTCCCCAAGGTCACCCTGGGTAAAACTTTCATCTGCAGCAATAGTGTCTATTTTTACATATAAATTTTCCCTTATATTCCTGCCAGTGTCGTAGTCTGTTTCATAATAGTACAAATTAAAGGTTTCTTTGCATGTTCCCAGCACTCCAGGAAGACTGTTACAATCCCTCAGGGTGAATTTCAGTTCTACAAAAATTCTTTGTGCATTGCCTTTCGCAATCCAGTTAGTCCGGAGCCAGTTGTTTTGGTTAGGTTCCATGACCTGGCATACCTGGTACGTTCGTATAGGTGTGTAGTTTTCATCCAATCCACTAATTTCTTCCCACTGTAAAATTAACAAAAAGAGATCAGCTATATTGAAAAAGAAAATAGAATGCTTTCATGTGGGGTGCTTACATATCTTTAATGCAGGATTGCATAGATAGATTTTTGCAAGAGGTGTGGTAGCTCCCTTCTCCCCCCAAACAAACATCACAATTCATGTTTTAATCTGTGCTTACACTAACACAACAGAATAATTTATATTGTTGTTTCTACAAGATACAAATGCTTTGTATGTTTTGCATTAGTATCTCTATTTTGGCAATGCAAAATGTAAAAAAAAATAGAGACATGTATCCATGCCTTTGTTCTCTGTTTCAATCTTCAAACTCTCATAAAAGAGGATTTGGATCTACTAAAATAACCTGCTACACATACTAATACATCATTAAATTCATGTTTGCTTAAAAAAAGTTTCTGATGGTTATATTAACACATTATGTGTCCATGTATTCCCTAAACTACTTCTCAAAAATGGAAAGAAAGGTTAAGAATGTTTTGGCACGCATGTATATTTTGTGTCTCGTTTGGCACATCTGGAGCATGCTTTTTAAAATAAAGTAGTAGGTTGCAACATACAAAGGACTACTCATTCATCACCACATTATGCATAAAATTGCATGTAAAGCCCATGTGACCATAAATATAGTTGATTTGGAAGTAAATATTTAGTGATTCATCTTTTATAAATGAATAGTCCTCAAAAGATTATCTAAAATATGTGGCATACCAATGAGACCGAATCATGCTCAGCAAGATGCTTTGAAAAGAAAGGAAAAATGGAAAAAAATAGACTTTTTTTAACCACATTCAAGAATATAAATGCATATATGTGTATAGGTGTTTGTGTAATATATGTATGTTGTTATACATGTGTATTGTGTGTGTTACTACACAGAAAAACTTCAACTGATTAGAATCTGAAAGTTTTTTTAAGGTTATAGATTTTGGAATGCTTTGTGTGCTGCACATTTATTACATGTTTATACAACACCAACTGTAGTAACTATATAGTAAAAAACCATGAAACATAGTTAATCCATGAGTAATATTAATTACAGTTCTATCAATGCATCATGGTTTTAAACTTGGAAGATATTTTACAGGTCATATAATTCAGCTCCTTCATTTTGGAAAGGAAGAAACCAAAGTTCAAAGAAGTGAGTAACTTGCCTAAGCTCACATCAGTTATGAGCATTATTACTATCAAAATTTTGGTAATTTTATAAATATTATGAAGCATTGATGTAAAAAATTAAAGAACTACACCAGCACAGAGGCTGAGCCAGCATTCAAACTCATATCCTCTGTTTCCATCATTCTTTCCATGGCACCATACTGTCCTCTCAAACCAGTGTTAAAAAGAGGTTTCACTCCACTGTTTTTAAAATCATCATTAACAACCAATAAGGTAGGCACCTTGTCTCTGAAACTTTACTTCTCTAATAGTCTTAATCAAGGTGAATATCAACATTGGTTTCAGATATAATTTCACACTCTTACGCGACAGCAACCTAGACCACGCAATTTAAGAAAATTAGATGTTGGACATTACTATTACCAAACTTTTGATAGTGTTAAGAGATATTGCTGTTGAAAATATTTTTAAAAATCACACTTCCTACAATTTTAATACCAACACTACTGAGAGAGATATGTACTACCTGAAGTTAATGGAGCTTCCAAATTGACTATGTCTCCAAGTTCAAGTTCTCTTTATAAAACTGAAATATATTATATTTGCTATAATTTTATTATACATGCCTAAATAGTTTTAAAATGTCCTCAGCTGCAGCAAGGTTCACATTTCTCATCTCCAGCCTTACTCTTCAATGTAATCTAAACTTGCAATTAGCTGAAAGTGGGCCTATTCCCGCCTTGATTCAGATAGTTTTTTATCATCTGTTTGGAAAGCACACAGCCAAACATACGCAAAGTCAGCCACTTGCAGGTGCAGATTTTGGTCTATTAACTAAATGAAACTGAAAAGAGAGAGAGAAGCCTACTTAAAATGTAAATAAAAACTGTGTCTTTAAAGGAAAAGGATTCCCACCACTATTGTTTCCTGGGGGAAATAGAATCCAGGGTGGACTAACACTAAAAATCTATGTCTCATCTTGTCAATTTGATGGTTCATTTCCTAGCTTCATTTCTAGTTGAATCATTTTTTCCCTCTTTCTCTATGAAAGGCCAATTTCTACATCAATGAAACTATTACTGTTAATTTTAATGTGAAAATTATTCATTCCTCAGGAATTTAATTCCTAAAAATGCTGAATATGGATCCACAGTCTTTGTAAATAAATGAAGGTCATGGAAATAAAGCTGTATACCATTACATACTAAGTTGAATGTACTCCATGTTCTTAAAACTCACTTTTTCAGACTCTGGGGAGAACTATTTTAGTATTGTTGTATGCATCCATTGATTTTATAAATTCTATTCACAAAATAATTTCATTAAGATTTTGAGGAGCACCTTGGTCACTTAAAAATTGAAATCTTATCTCTGGTTAATTGAAACATTTCACTTTACCTGAATTGAGTATCTTTAATTCTCTTTTACTAATATTATCAGAGGCATTCCAAAAGCAAAATAAAGAGTTAAATGTTAACTTAGATATTTTGGGTTGATAAGATGGCCATCAGAGCCCAAGATAACATTGACAGTCATAATTTATCATTGTGTGGATTACATGGATGATGTACTGCAATCATATATCAATTTCCTTCTATCCAAGATAAAAATCCTGCTCTATCTCTATTTGTTTTAATTGATGGATGGTAGAAAATGGGTTGCATCTGTCATTGGAAAGAAAGGTGTTCCATTTTTAATTTAAATGTCTTCTTACAATATATGTTATTGTACTTATGGAAGGACACTTCAGTTTCAAAGAAGCACTGGATTTACAGGCCAGAGTTCACAATGACCAAAATCTTACTTTTCTTTTGTTCTTTTATCTTTAAAATGCTTTGACATCAATGCAAAAAGTTAGTACCACTAAGGTAATCACCATCTTCTAACTAATCCCTCAAACAATTTAATTTAAGCAAACTTGTTAATATTTTAAACAGTCTCATTACGCATGTTCCAATGTCTTAAATCGACTTCCAGTTCATGCAGTATTGATTTTACGATGTTACTTTTAAACTAAAAGACCCTTTTAGACTTTCATTCTCTTTTCCTGGATTTGTTACACTTTTTATATCCTCACTCATACTTCACGCTCTTCTGGCTCCAGATTTCTTACTGTGCCAAAGATTAACTTAGAAACAATGGGGCATATTCTCTTCTCTCTGAACCTTCTTCCTCAAGGGATGAAGAATGTGCCCTCTCTCACAATTAAAGTAGGAACCAAAGGCATGGCTATTTAAATAACTTTAAATAGGTAGTATATCTTTCTGGATATGTGAAACATAATATGGTCTGCATCTTTATAGGGCTCTTTTACATTTAAGTATCTTTTCTAAAACTTTGCTGGACATATTTAATGGAGAAGACATTTACTATATAACAGTCACATGTTTATTCCATGGGATAAATGAGAAAAATTTTTATAACTAGTAACACCAGATGTGAGATTATAAGAATTTGGAAAATTACAAATGACATGCTCTATCAAAAATCATGTGCCAAACTTATTCAGCATGTTCAGATTTTCTAAAGTTACTTTTATAAGTAATTTTGAGGGATGTTGAAAATGATGTTGAAAATGTTTCTAAAAAGAAGAAAGTGGATCCCATACTGTTTTAAAGAACCATGCACAGCCTACCTGGTGATTATACTGCAGAAGAATAAAGCAACTAAAGAGGTTTAAGTGAGTTTGTGTAGGGAATGTTCCCTGTAATTAATTGGCATTTGTAGTCTGTAACCTGAGGTATGATTCTTCTTGCAGCAGAAACTCAACAATCCATGTGGTTATGGGGAACTTTTCTTTTCCCACCCTGGAGTTTACTTTAACCATGTCCTGCCTCCCCCACACTGTCTCTTTCCCTTTCTACATGCTCCCCTTCCCCCCCCCCCAAAAAAGCAAGTTAAACTTCTACACTAGTCACAATTCTTGAGGAAAGCTGGAGGTACAACAGATAATTTTATGCATGTGAATAACTTCCTCAGGTGAAACAGTGAGTTTTATTCTTTCTATATATTTTTTAAGGTTTTCAACACACACGTCTTATAAGAAGGAACACTTACGCCATTGGGAGGAAAGGAAATCCACTCCAGTTCTGTTTGTTGTGCTTTAGAGTCCAGCAGAAGTACTGAAAAAGAAAATGTCCCTCGGAATGTTACATACATTATTTTTTAATGAGGTTTTTAAAAATTGTGTGGTTAAGGTAAACAAGAAAACTTCACATAGGAATCATTTATGACCTACGTTTATACACATATGTGTGCCATACACAGGTACACAAAACAAACATACATGTCCAAACGATCAGTGTACAAAGTTGGCACAACTTTCTTTGAAAAAAAATTCACATTGTATCCTGTGGTGTTAGGTTGGAGTGGTCTTTTCATATCAAAAATCCAAATAACAAACTCAGCAGCAACAGTAGTGTGAACTGGTTTCCATTCTCTACATTTTATGGGCTTTAAAATTACATAGTTAACAATAGACTCATAAAATCTAGAGGCCTTAACATTTTGTGAAATCATATGATGCACTTAAATGCCGTAAGATAATTTCAACACATCCCTCAATCCACTTGAATTAATTTGTCATTGTGTTCCAGCACAATTGTTTCATGGAGACTTTTCAGAAGCTAAGTTAAATTGACAAAATCATTAAGTTAAAAAAATAAAAATTATCTTCACTGTTTTTGAAAAATTAGTCATACATATTCGAATGGCTTAAGTTTTGATAAAGCAGTTATTCACAATGCTTTTATTTGTGAAATTTCTAAAAACGAATCTCACTTGTTTTTTTTCTTTAATGGGATATTATCTAGTCATGAAAACCATCTACCCAATTACAATTTTGTACTATTTTTTGTCAATTGTGATTGTGGGTTAATTTTTAGTATAATTTATGTTATCAAAAATATTAGAATGTATGTTAATCACAATTTGAATTCAAACTTTTATAAAAAGATAAATACATAGATGATTAATACATAGATTAGATAGGTAACAGACAGGCATGATAATACAGAAGGATACATAAGAAATATTAGATACACCTAGACTCTAAGCTTGTTATTTACTAATTTTCTTTTTCCTTTTAGGAGAACTCGCTCCCTATTATTTATTATTATAAAGTTTAGGTTTAAAGGTGATTTTTAAATGTTTTTAAAAAAGTGTTCTTAGGAGTAAGAAACCATTTTCTGAAACAAAACCAACTTTTCTTTAAGTAGCAATGAAGGAACTTTCAATCGTCTTTTTTTAAAAGAGAAAGAAAACAAAGTTTAACATCTACTTCAATGTACAATCTACTAGCAATGAAGGAACTTTCAATCGTCTTTTTTAAAAAAGAAAGAAAACAAAGTTTAACATGTACTTGAAAAAGCATTTTACTTAGATTCTAATAGTAATAGTAATATGGACTTTTCCAACTCAGTTTAGTATTGTACTATTATTAGGTGATGCTATAAGAAAGGTGTCAATTTTGGAAAGGGGAACTTACATTGAGAAAACACAGAGATAACTGGCTGTTTAACCCTTTCAAGAAAGCCAATCCTCTCTTGTATATCTATTAGGTGTTCTTCCTAAGATTACAATTAGCTACGTTGATACAGTAACCTTTGATACAATAAATCTCTGATTTTCAAGGAGACCTTGACAGGAAGCACCTTGTGCATATGCACCTTGAATGTTTCTAGTCCTTCTGAACAGAATTGTATGTTTATTTAAAACATATTTAGACATACTTATTCCATTTGGAATCCATTTGGGGATTGATACTGTTTTAAAACCTCGGCTTTTTACAGTGGACTTGATTTTTATCCATTGCAATTTGAATCGAAAGCAGTAAAACAATGTAAGATTTCTACATATTTTGCCTTTGAGATAAACTGTGTGCGTGGGGGGGTGGGGTGTTTTAACTAAGGCATAATAATTTAAGTTCAAAATCACGGAAGTTGTTGACTTCTTTTCTTAGAAGTCTGCTAGGTAGCACTTTCGATCATTTTTATGTCTTTTTTGTTACACTCTAGAGCACTGTTGCAATTCAAAAACTGGAAGGGGGGGTTCACGAAATAAAAAAAAAATCCATTTAAGCTTAAACATAGAAATCCGCTGGGGAGCTTAATTAGCAGTTCTAAAGTGATCAATCCATCTGCCCCTGCTGTTCAACTCCCCAGCTCTGTTCTTAGCGACCGGTTTCTCGGCCCACTCAGAACACAGAGTGCCGGCCTCACCCCAAGCCACTCACAGAACCTGCCGCCCAGTCGGTTCGGAAGTGGGGGGCGGGGAGCGCACAAGAACTCAGAGACTCGAGACTCACACTGTGCTCAGCTTGGGGAAGGCGGGGAGGTGTGCTCGGCATGGGGCGCATCAGTACACTCTCTAGACCTAGAGAGCCGGTTGGGATTGGGAAACATACACGGTCTGGTACAGTCCGTAAAGAGCAGGCGCGGAAGGCAGGAGAGAGGGAAGCTGCAATTGTCCCGCGGCATCCTTAAAGTTCCCAGGATTGTAAACGACGCCGGGAAGGGAGGAAGGGGCTACTGGGGCGGGGAGTGAACACCGTTCGGTCTGGCTAGGGCATCAGAGCCTGAGCAAGGGGCTTCTGGGCCATAAGGACGCCATCACCCTACGGTGGCAGAGGGGGAGGGGGATGGTAGGGGGCGACTGGAAGCCCGAGCTGGGGCCGAGAGGGGATGTAAAAGGGAGGAGGAAAGCTTTGGGGAAGTGTCTTCATTGAGTGAATGGCACAGGCCGAGTTTGCTAAGAAACAGCTGTATTTCGCCTCCAAGCGTCAGACCCAGAATTTTCCATCTCTCTCTCTCTCTCTCTCTCTCTCTCTCTCTCTCTCTCTCTCTCTCTCTCTCTCTCTCTCTCTCTCTCTCTCTCTCTCTGTCCC
>CM053627.1:150266800-150284717 GCA_028646595.1 Phalanger gymnotis | reverse complement strand
GTCTGTTATTAATCAAACCCTGTTCTATCCCTCCAGTATCCTCTCTCTTATTCCCATCTCTCTCAAACTAACCTCTCTAATGTCCCATTTTAAGTCTACCCACACTTTCTGCTCTGCTTTCTGTATACATAGCAAACTTACTAAATCCTTTCCTTTCACACTTCTTCCATCTTCTGGGTTTTACTTCCATCTTCAAGCTCCCTCCTGATGACAGTATAGCCTCCTTGGGCAACCTTTCTATCTGTTGCCATATTTTACTCATTCCCCTGAACTCATTTGTTAATTCATCACAATGGGGGAGTTGGAATACTCCTTGCTCCCCATTGCTACTTCCTGGTTTTCCACTTACTCCCATCACTAAGTGGCCTCTCCTTTTGGTTTCATACAATCCAAATCATCTACTCAATCAAAATCCTAGTCTCTGTTTTCTGTAGATTTCCAGAAAACTCCCTTTTATTCCTCAGTGAGTTCATTGTCTAGTTCACAAATATTCCCTCCTCTTTAACTCTTGATCTCATAGTACATTACCTATTGACTTCAACATACATATTGATGCTCCCTCAAACACTCTAACTGATCAGTTCCATAAACTCCATTTTCTATGACCCACTCTTCTATCCCACCTCTACCACAGGTGAACCTGGTCATACTTGATCTTGCTGTCACACACAAATGTACCACATCCGTGTTAAGAACTCTGAAATTTCCTTATCTGACTACAATCCTTTGACTTTCTACCTCTTCCTCTGCTTTTCATACCAAATTTCACTCTTCATCTAGAGTGTGACTTCTAATCCTTTGATTCCTCAGTTCTCTCAAGCCATCACCTCTTTACTAGTCACTTTCTTGTCCTATCCCAATCTTGACCCCTTAGTGAACCAATTCAATTCTATATTTTCTTTGGCCCCTTTATCTTATGGCCAATTGTGACCTGCCAAGAGTCGATTTTGAATCATTCCCTCCATAAGTTCTTTGCCCTTAAATATGTGCTTCTGAAGAGAGATAGAGAAAATCATATAACCATTCTGATTGGGTGCACCATAAATTTATGTTATATAATCTCAAGTGGGCCCTCACTAATTCTAGACAGTATTTCTACATCTCTCTTATCAACCCATGAGCCCATAAGGACAGCATCTTTTTTATGCCTTTTTATCTCTCTTCAAACTTCTCATGGCTCCCTCTCCCTCCAACCTCCCAGCTGAGAAATTTGCCACATATTTTTCAGAAAAAAATTCCTGGTATGTGCCAAGCACTATGCTAATTACTAGGAATAAAGAACAGTCCCTCTTTTCAAAAAGTTCACAGTTTAATGGGAGAGACAACATGGAAACAATAATTTAAAAACAATATTTATACACAATAAATAAGAGATAATTAACAAAAGGAAGGCACTAACATTAAGGAGGCCTTTTGGAGACAGCTTCTTTTTCTCCTTTTTTGATCATCTCATATCTCTAGAATGCCTTCTGCCATTATCTCTTCCTTCACCTTTATCTCACACAAGGAGACTTTATTCTTTGCCAAACAAACCCCACTACCTGCATAAGCTACTCCATTCCACTCTCCTTGCCTCTATCTCTCATGTCCATTCTCTCACTTATTGTCAATCTTTTCCTTTCTACTGGCTCCTTCCTTATAGTTTATAAACATGCCCACATCTCCCCCATCCTCAAAACACCCTCACTTAATCCTTGCTTCTTTGTTAACTATCATTCTTATCTTTTCTTCCTTTTCTTTCTAAACCCTCACTTTGACTAGTGAGCCAAGGTAATGAGTAAAAATGCAGCCCAAACTGTGGAAAGGCTTGTAAGAAAGGCTGTGTCAGGGGAGCCAGGTCTCAGTGATTGACAGAAGATGGAAGGAGGGAGAGAGGAAGAGATTTAAAATGAAGGCCAATTTGTTACCTTTGGAACAGGCATGCCAGAGGGCCTAGAGAAAGGGATAGGTAACATTTGGTTAGGACTTTGAGTGGGGAGAGTTCAATGAGAGAGATGCGAATAAGGAATAGGTGGTGAAGGAGAGGGAATGGGGATAGGATGATGACCTACAGGGCTGCAGAATCATTGGAATGTATAGAGTATGATGAAGAGTATCTTTTTCTCCTCTCCTCTTTCCTATGAAGGCTGGAGAACATTCAGTAGGTGGTAGAGTAGGACATAAAAGTCCCACTCCCCAGTGACTTTTCTTTCTCTCTTCCTTCATGGTAAAACCAAAAGATGGATGGAGCACAGTGGTTAAATGGAAGGTAGCACCTTACCAGGTCTGAAAAGGGTGGCCAGGGATACTGTGTAGTCATCAGGAGGCAGCCAGGTCTCAGTAAGAATCTTTTTCCTATAGAGGATGGAGATTATATGGGTACTGTACAGGGTTAGACGGAAGTAGTGCAGGAGATAGCAATAAATGTATCTTGCCTCAGAGTGGTAAATAGCATCTTTCTAAAACTAAGAACCAACATTATACGTAACGGAGAAGCAATATAGGCCCTTTGAATAACATCAGGGTTAAAGCAAGGATGTTCATAAGCACTACTATTATTGGATATATTTCTAGCCATGCTAGCCATAGCACTTAGATAAGTAAAGGAAATTGAGAGAATAAACACAGGCAAAAGGAAATAAGTACCTGCTAGTTTACTGACTGATTGACTGATTGTTGTCCACAGCTAGTAAGTAGAAAAGCTAGGATTTAAGCTCAAGCTTTCTGAATCCAAACCTAGTTTTCTTTTAATTATTCCACAAACCATGATGTGAAATATAAGGAGAAAAATGTGAAAAGGAGAAGCTCCATTAAAAGGTCACTGAGATAATCAAAGGATAGGATATAGAGCTAAAATGGACTTTTAATCTATTCCAATTCTTTCTCTGTACAGTTTAAAAGAGTATGAGACAAGTGGTCACAGTAGGCACATATAAAAGGACAATGACATTATTGAGGTCAAAAGATAAAACCGTGATTCAAAATCTGTCAATATTTTAAAGTTTGTCAACATTTAGCTAGGCAATCTTAATGTTACTTTGAAAAATTTAACTAATGTTAAGTATTTTGGAGAACAAAGAGGGCTTAGTGATTAACTAGTATTACAAACCCACAAATTTGGAGTGCTTATTAGTAGTGATAATAATGTTGCCAATTTGTTTGCTCTTTTGAGATGTAACTTAACCGTATCTCTTTGATTAATGTACATTTTAGCCAGCTATTGTTGACACATGTTGTTTGTTCATTAGGGTTTCAGTGTAAAATTTAACCTTAATGGGCCAGCAGTGGAATACTGAGCTACACTTTAGTGAAGAATAGTTTAGATCCATTTCCTCCAGGAGTAAATTTTTAATTCATTTCAGTTTAAATATATATATATATATATATATATACAGCTTATAATAAAATTAAATTGATAAAGGTCCCTCCTTAGAAATCCGATAGCTTTTTTGTGTTGCCTTATGCAATATATACATACACACATATATGCATATATGTGTGTGTGTGCGTGTGTGTGTGTGTGTGTGTGTGCATGTGAAAGAAAGAATGTCTGATCCAGGGGTGGGGAACCCGAGGCCTTAAGGTCTCAACATGTTGAAGTTTGGATTTAGTCAAAGGGCACTTGAGGACCTAGATGGTGACATGTGGCCTCAAGGCCCCAAGTTCCCCACCCCTATACTATACAATCTAACAAAGTACAAATCGATGAGGGATTCCCTATTCATTGAAAAGTTCTCCATATACTCTTTCTTGCGGTTGATATTATATTGATCGTATCAAGCTCTGTAGGGCCTGGTCACCAGATTCTATAGTCACTCAAAAGAGAAAAGCCAAGCAATCTAAAAAGGGGTGGGGTAAAGAGAATATAGATGAAGGCATATTGCTCAGATTATGGGCTATAAGTGTAATGTACAGGTCCAATGTATTAATCCATTAAGGGGGAATCCAGAAAGGCTCCCTGTAAAAAATTAGATTTAGCTGGAACATAAAGCCAAAGAAACCAGTAGACAGATATGACAAGCGAGAAAATTCTAGGCAAGGGGGACAGCCAATGAAAATGCCCAGAGAAAGAAGGACTGTCTTATGGAATGAACAGCAGGTAGACCAGTGTCACTGGATCGTAGTAATAGGGAAGTTAAGAAGAAAAGAGGTTTTAAAGCAAGGATGTTTGTAGCCATTTCTATTATCTGATATAGTTCTAGTAATGCTAGCTATAGTAATAAGATAAGAAAAGGAAAATTAGAGAATAATCACAAGCAAAAAGGAAATAAAATTATTGGGTTTTGCATGTGAAATAATGGTTCACCTAGAGATCTCTAGAGATTCCTCTAAAATTATTTGCAACAATTAATACCTTCAACAGAAAAGCAAGATATAGACTAAACCCATATAAATTATCAGCCTTTCTGTATTACCAATAAAATGCAACAGGAAGATAATGGAAGAGAAATTCCATTCAAAATAAGCAGACAATATGTAAAATACTTGGGACTCCATCTACCAAATGAAACAGATTATATTAAGTGTTTCCATACAACTACAAAACAAAAAATAAGGATAGATATTAAAATTGAGAGATTAATTTTTTTATGGCTGAACTGTGCCAATATAAACAATGAATTCACTTATTCAGTACCATAAGTTATAGGACTAGAAAAAATAATAAAATTCAACTGGGAGAGAAACAGAGGAAGAATCTCAAGGGAAATGATGAACAAATTGGGAAAGAAGACAACAGCATTAGATGTCATACTTTCTGCAGTCTTTGACATTGATCACCCTCTTCTCCTTGCTACTCTCTTTTTTTCGAGGTTTATGGAATACAACTCTCTCCTAATTCAGCTCTTGCTTATCAGATTGCTCCTTCTCAGTCTCTTTTGCTAGATATTCATCTAAGTCTTGCCCACTAACCACTAGTGTACCATAGTGTTCTGTCCTGGGTCCTCTTCTCCTCTTCTTCTACACTACTTCTGATGATCTCATCACTCCCATGATTTAAATTATTATATTTATACTGATAATTCTCAAAGCTACCTATTTAGTCCTAACCTCTCTGATGACCTCCAGTCTCATATCTCCACAAGTCTTTCAGACATCTCATACTGGATGTCCAGTAGAAACTCAACATGTCCAAAACTGAACTCATTCTGTTTCCCCATAAAACCTTCCTCCTTCCTAACTTCCAGATTACCGTTAAAGGCATCACACCACTATCTTCTCAGTCCCACAGGCTCTCTACCTTTTTGCTGTGTTTATGTTTTAGTTTTACTCTTCCTTCTTTAGTCCTGCATGTATCAGGCTTCTTGCATATTGGAGGACAAGGCTGACCAAACAACTCTACAATCATTCAAGTGGCACAATCTTCTTTAAAAAACCTTAAGGACCTTACTAGCAAGGGGTGGAGTGTGGTAGGAAGATTTGAAATCTTCATTTACATGACAGAAGAAAGGCAGAAGCCTCTCTCCAGTTCTGCTCCCTGCTTTGGTCATTTCGCAACATATGCTTGGAAATTTTCTGTTCAATTACTTGTCTATTTACTGTACAAGCCTGAATTGGTCTTCTTGTCCTTCATACTTCCAGTGATGCTTCAGGTGATGCCTGCAGAATTGGTGGTTCCTTATCATGAGAAACTTCCTATCTTGGAATATTAGAGACTAAACTGCCTGTGGCCATTCAACAAAAGGAAAACAATGTGAGTTCACTCTTATGTTCTTATGAACTATACCTTGGAAGAATTTATGACCAAAGAAGAGATAGAGAACATTAGGAAATGCAAAATGGATAATTTCAATTACATTAGACTGAAAAGTTTTTGTACAAACAAAGCCAATGCAACCAAGATTAGAAGGGAAGCACAAAGCTGGGAAACAATTTTTACAGACAGTGTCTCAGATAAAGGCCTCATTTCTCAAATATATAGAGAACTGAGTTGAATTTATAAGAATGCAAATCATTCACCAATTGATAAATGGTCAAAACAGGCAGTTTTCACAGGAAGAAATTAAAGCTATCTATAGTCATATGAAAAAAAATGCTCCAAATCACTACTGAATAGAGAAATGCAAATCAAAACACCTCTGAGGTACCATATCACACCTATCAGATTGGCTAACATGAAAAAACAGGAAAATGATAAATGTTAGAGAAGATGTGGGAAAGTTGGAACACTATTTCATTGTTGGTGGAGTTGTGAACTGATCCAACCATTCTGGAGAGCAATTGGGAACTATGGCCAAAGGGTTATAAAACTGTGCATACCTTTTGACCCTGCAATGCCACTTCTAGGGCTGTATCCTGAAGAGATCATGAAACAGGACAAGGACCCACATATACAAAAATATTCATAGTAGCTCTTTTGTGGTGGAAAACAATTGGAAATTGAGGAGATGTCCATCAGTTGGGGAATGGCTGAACAAGTTGTGGTATATGAGTGTAATGAAATGTTATTGTGCTGTAAGAAATATAAGAAATGACTTCAGAAAAACCTGGAAAGACTTATATGAACTGATGTTTAATGAAATGAGCAGAACTGGGAGAACATTGTACACAGTAACAACCACATTGTGTGATGACTGACTTTGATAGACTTAGGTCTTCTCAGTAATGCAAGGATCTAAGACAGCTCCAAAAGACTCATGATGGAAAATGCTATCCACTTCCAGAAAAAGAACTTTGGAGTCTGGATGCAGATGGAAGCATACTATTTGCTCTTTTTTTCTTTTGTTGTCTTGTTTTTTCTTTCTCATAGTTCCTCCCATTGGTTCTAATTCTTCTTTACATCAGGACTAATGTAAAAATATGTTTAATATAAATGTATAAGTAGAGCCTGTATCAGATTGCACACCATCTTGGGAAGGGGGGAGGAGAGGAAGGGGGAAAAATTTAAAGCTCAAAATCTTATGGAAGTGAATGTTGAAAACTAAAAATAAATTAATTATAAAAAAGAAAAAAATGCAAATACTTCTCAGAAGGATAACATATTAAATTCTTTGTATCTTAAAAAAGAAAGGAAGCATACCTTGAAGATAATTGTGCCAAACTCTGTTTTAGGCTGTCTAATTTTGTTGGAGGGTCTTCCAGCAACTAATTTAAGTATCTTCCAAGTTTTAAGTGAGAATTTCTTCAGAACACAGTTTGTTTTCAAAGAAGCCTAGAGAATATTTTGGGATGAAAAAAGAGATTCTCCCCACCCCACACCACTTAATTAGGAAAAGAAAAAAATTTATAAAACTAGTTTTGCTTAGTCCTTGCTGAAACTTGATGTCTTTTCTATTGCTTAGCACAGCACCTGGCCCCTAGTAGATGCCTAATAAATGCTTATTTATAGATTTAGTGATGAATTATCACCCAATTTCCTTGAGGAAAGGCACCTAAAAGGAAGGCTTTACCTGTTTTAAAGGAATGACATTTGTATGAATTGTTTGGTTTTGATTTTTTTTGAAATGACAACACAGCTGAATCAACAGTCTTCAAACCTATAACTGTATGACATAGACTACCACTGATGAGTGGCATGAGGGACCCCAACTGAGAAGATACAAACAAACGCAGATTTCTGGAATTTTAGGATTGTCTAACAATTCTGCTAAAGGAACTGTGAGTTTTGTTTATTTGTTTTTTAAAATGGAATTTGAAAGAACAAACATAATTTCTTCACACAGATTTTCTTGTCAGCCATTGAGGGAAGAATAAAAGAAAAATGCTAAATTCTCCCCAGAACTCCAAAGATGCTTCTGGAACTGGTGATACGGATAAAGGTGTCAATTATACCCCATTTACTTAGCTGAAAATAGGTAAAGGTTCTACATCAGTTTGAAAAGTTTACTTTCATCTCAAACAACCTGAACAGTGGAAAAGTGAACTATAATTCTGTCTGTTTGTCTATGTCTGTCTCTCTGTCTTTGTCTCTCATTCTCTGTCTGTCTGTGTCTGTCCGTCTATCTGTCTCTGGAGCTTCCAGTGATGAGGCACTGAAGACCACAGGCCGCGACCTCCAGGTGAATGCCTTCAATTCTAGCAGAAATAGCTCCTAATTACACAAAGAAAAGAGAACACATGTATTGGCCTCAAGGAGTCTCTTTCTGAGCTGTTTTATGTCTTTTGCCTAACATAGAAGGGTAGAGTAAGGCTCAAGAAGTAACAAAAACTTTAGTGCTCCTGCCTAGAAGCAGTAGCAACCCAGGCCTATAGTGAGCACAGTTCTGCATAGGTAGAAAGAGTCAGAGGGATTGAGTCAGGCCTCTGCAGAGTCGGTGCAGTAGTGCTCAGGGCTATAATACTCTTTCTCACTTTAGAACAGAACAGCTCAGCCCCTAGTAGCGGCAATTATCTTTTCCTGACAGATGGGTGTGCAGTTGACCCTGACATTGCTGACAGATATCAGAGACCTATGCCCTATCTGTCCTGGGGGTGGGGAATGGGGTGGGGTTGGCAGCTTTTGTTGTTCAGTTGTTCAGTCATGTCCAATTCTTTGTGACTCTGTGCACCTGTATTGCCAATATTGTCCATGAGATTTTCTTGGCAAAGATATTGGGAGGGTTTGCCTTTTCCTTCTTCAGTGGGTTAAGACAAACAGAGGTTAAGTGAATTGCCCACGATCATAAAGATAGTAAATGTCTGAGGCCACATTTGAACTCAGGTCTTCCTGACTCCAGGCTGCCCCAGCATTCTAAGGAGGTGAAGTGGGCACAGTTAAGAGCCAAAGTCACAAAGCCCACAGCCAGTGGGCAAAGATATAGTCTGCAGTAGCAACCAATAGCAGAAGGCAGGTAGCAGACATGTTGGCCCCAATGGCAGCAGATAATGGGTAATGGAGTGGCAGCCCAATGGAAGAAAAATGGTAACTGGAATGATAAACTGAAATGGTAAAAGGCATGTTCCCAATTATAATAAGCCTATTGCTTAATGTAATGTAAAACTAAATAACTCCTCCACATTATTGCTAGCACAATACCCAGTAATCATTGTACAGGCACCTTCTTAAGCAAGACAAGGGGGTGGCACTATTGCGCAGCAGCTTGCTTTCTAGCAAATAGTGGGAGGAAGGTAAAACGTTCTAACCAGTTTGAACAGGAGAAGGGGTCAGTCTCTCAGAGATCTATCATGCAACAAAGATTTTGTACTGCCTTCCTCCCTCAGGGGGCTCCCAGGGAGGAGTGGTAGTCATCCTGGATGATGGACCATGGAACAGTGAGTGGGTTTTGATACAAAACAATTCTACCTCACTGATAATAATGATTGGTGACTATGCAGGAAGTATCATCATCTTGGCTGTACCTCTGATTTTCTCAGTGCTACTCCAGGTTATAGTGACCTTCTTTACATTGAGAGACCCACTGTGCACTTCAAAGATTAACATTACCCATCAGATGGCCCTGATCATTTAGATTTAGGACTTGGTTTTTCTTAGGTCTCTACCAGATTCAATTGCTACTTCAAGGAACTGTTACATTATTTGATTTGGTTTTGTTACATTCATGTTTTAGTTTTACTCTTTCTCCTTTAGTACTGCATGTATCAAGCTACTTAAATATAGGAGGACAAGGCTAACCAGTAATAACCCTAAAGTTATTTAAGAGGGCCAATGTCCTTTACAACACTTCTTAAATTTGAACTTAAAGAAACATTGGAGGGGTCCCAAGAGGAGCAAATTTAAGAAGTCGTACAAGATCTTAAGGATCTTCCTACCAAGAGGTGAATGTGGTAGAAACCATGTCTAATTCCTTTCTCCATGCAAGGTAAAATTGTTTTTCATTAAAAGGTATTTAGTTCTTTCTTGAGACTTGGTTGGTTCAGGGGACTAAAGACTTAAACTCACTAGGTCACTTGAGTACAGAGTAGCCACAAGGAGGTATGGGGTACTTAGACTCTTGGCTAATGGATCATGATGCGTAATTCAGTTAAGGGAGTTTTGCTTCACTAAATTAACTCAAGATATCCTTAAGTCTTATTCTTGTTGATTGTATTTTTTTCTTTTATAACTGTGTGAATCTATTTTGTTAAGTGTTAGATGAGTTATGAGTGTCTTCCTTTATACAACACTGAACCTATCTTACCAGGGAACTATTCTGATTCAGGCCCAGCCCAGAATACATATAGACTGTGTGTGTGTGTGTGTGTGTGTGTGTGTGTGTGTGTGTGTGTGTGTGTCTGTGTGTCTGTGTGTGTGTCTGTGTATTGCTTGGGCAAACTTATCCATCTTATATTCTAAGCTATTTAGTCACATTCCATCTTTTCTCCAGTCTTTATTTCACTTAAAACTTTCATCTTTTTGGTCTCTTTATTTTTTCCAATTACTTTTGTATTTTTTTTTTGCTAAGTCATTCCCCGACCCCCTTTCCCAGACGTTATTTATACTTCTTATGGAAGTACCATCTTCTGTTTTTACCTCTTGGGCATCTCTTGACCTGTAAGATTTTCTCACAGCATCTCCTTTTGTTCATTGATATTTCCTTCCTCGGTTCCTCATATAGAATTTTGTGCCAGTGCCAGATTTCACTCCCTTCCACTTTTGGATGGGTTTCTTAGACTCTCGTTGATTTTCTCTTATGCTCCTTAGACTCCTTTAGCTATCACACGTATCTTGTTATGTCTTTTTTTTGAGTTCTTGCAAACTCTGGGAGTAAGAGTAGCACAGCCTTTAAGGCCCTCTCTATTATCTCGGTCTTCTAATCCTCCTGCTGGCTCCCAGTCCTGCATTCACTGCCAAAGTTTCTGGACTACCCCACCCCCACCCCAGCCTTACCTGTCCAAGTGTCTCTGGGCTTTCTGTCTCTGAACAACAAAGTTCTGAAGTATTCAAATACTCTTGGAGGCATTTCTAGTCAGAAAACTGCCAGGATTTTAGTTTGCTTACCTTCACATGTAGTGGATTCTCTACCAGAACTTTTTTCCATTGCCCATATGCTTCTTGAACGGTTCAAGGCTAGATGAAGAAGCTTACTATTGCTTTTTCTTTGGAGTCTCTGGATCATCATTTAATGTAATAATACCCTTTTAATATTCTTGTTAGAATATATATGTGAGAGCTGTCCTCCTCTATAACTCTTTCATCTTTACTGGAAATGTATGTAAATGAAACTAAACAACAAGAAGAGGAACTCTATAATGTTGAGTAGATCTACTATGAAAAATTTATGGAAGGACTTGGACAAGTGACACAAGAAAAGAAGTTGTAACTAGTATTATATGGAGGGAGCACTCAGCCCAAGAAATCACGAAAACATTGAAGTGTTAACATGTATAATATTCTGTCTTTATAACATTGGTACATTGAGCACTTCAAAAGAAACATTCGAAAAATAACAAAATCTCTGTGGAATAGCTCACTATAATATCTGATTTATGAAAATGTTCAAGGACACATTGAGGGCAGAATACAAAGATCAGCTTGAATCTTTTCAGTCCTCTTCAATCAAAACCCATCATCAGCTTATTGGACATCTCCTGGATATCCCATGGAAATATTAAATTCAAAATGACCAAAACACAACTCATTGACATCCTTTATCACTACTCCAGCCAAATCTGCCCCTCCTTCAGATTCTCTGATTATTATGTGTTACCAAGGTTCATAACTTTGGAGTCATCCTTGACTTTTTTTTTATCCTCGACTATTTTTTTAGCTCAACTCTCTAAACCTCTTCTTCAACATCCAATCAATTGCCAAGTCTTATAGATTCCACTTCTACAACATTACACACACACACACACACACACACACACACACACACACACACACATACACACATGCCCTTCTCTCTTTTAATACACCTTCCACCCTAGATCAGGCCTTGTTCACTTCTCACCAGGCCTATTAGAATAGCCTTTTTTAAGTCTGACATCTAAGATATATTTGGAAACAACACAAATATGTTAGACCAATAGTTATTCCCTAGTAGGTAAGTAGCCAAAGGACATGAACAAAGACCTCAGAAGAATTGCAAACTAATAACAACCATGAGAAAGAATGCCCAAATTAATAATCAGAGAAATGCACATCAAAAGAGCTTTGAGGATTTATCAAATCTCCAAGGATTATAATATATGTGAATATAGAGGGGCTATGGAAAGGCAGTCATACTAATAATATATAGTTGGTGGAGCTATGAATTGGTTCAGTCCTTCTGGAAAGTATTTTTAGCTTGCATTAAAAAAGTGACTAAAATGTCCATACTACTGACCCAGAGATAGTGCTGCTAGGCACAAATCCCAAGGAATAGTAATAATGATTTTAGCCATACTTTTTATGATAGCAAAGAAGTGGAATCAAATAATGTGACCCTTGATTCGTTAATTGCTCAAAAAACTGCAGTGCATGAATGCAAGAAAATATTACAGTGAATATCCAGAATTCAGGGAATCATGGGAAAACTTATATGAACTGATACAAATTTAAGTGAGCAGAACCAGGAGAATAACATACACAACTACAAAAATGTGACTGGAAAGAACACCACTACCATCAGCAACAATAACAACAAAAATTGAATTCTGTATAATTGCAGTGACCAAGCTTCAGTCAAAAAAGAGGAGAGAACATGTATCTCCCTCCCCTCTTTGAGAAGTGGGTACTACAGATGTAGAATAATTCATACACTCTTAGTATCAGTTGATGAATTGCTTAGTTATACTGAGCTGCTTTTGTTTCCCTCCCTCTTTTTTATTCTATGTAAACATCAACGGTTCTCTGGTGAGGGAGGAATATATACACATATATGTACATACATGTATATATGCATGTGTAACATGTATGTGTGTGCAAATATGACATTAAAAGCAAATATACAAATTATTTTTTAAAAATAGCCTCTTAATTGGATCTCCTTCTTACAGTTTCTCCCCTATCTAAATATCACTCCATACGGCTGCCAAAATAATCATTCTGAGGCACACATCTGACTATGTCACTGCCTTGCTCAAAAATATTCAGGGGCTCTCCACTGACTCTAGGATTCTTAAAAAATGCTCCTTAACCTGACATTTAGGGCCCTCCATGGTCTGTCTCCTGCCAACTTTCTGACCTTATTTCATTTTACTCCCCTTCATGAACTTTTTTCCCAGTAAACTGGACTACCAGCTGTTCCTTAAATATCAAAACTTCATCTTCCATATCTATGCAGAGGCATCCCAAAATGCCTGATATGCACCCTGGCATATTCTCTTTCTCTCAAAATCCTTGTATTCCTTCAAGTTTTTGTTCACTATCCTTCACGCAGCTTTTCTAGAGTCTTCTTCAAATTATCTCATATTATGCATATTAGTGTCTATATTGTCATCTCTTTCCTACTCCTCTGTCCTATAAAATATAAAGTATAAAAATATAAAAATAAAGCATAAATATAAAAATAAACAGGAGCTATTTTGGATTTGTACTTGTATGCTCAGCACCTAATATATATATATGTATATATATATATATATATATATATACATATATATATATATAGTAGTTCCTAAATGTGTATCCATTTAAATTAAATTGAATCAGATTAGAGATCACTGCCAGTAGCAGAAAACACAACGCTTGTATTAGGACTCAAACCATTTCAAATATACTAAATCTATTGAATACTAACAAAGAAATTAAATAGTGCATTTTGTTATTTTTAAGGGTTAAAGTTTAAAGAGAAACACTCATTTTCATGGTCAGGAAGTCAAAGTCTGAATTTCGGATATGTTTCCGAGCTTGACTGAAACTTTTTCAATATATTTATTTCCACACCATTTTTTCAGAGTCCAATAAGATAATATAATATGTTTGTATATAGTCCTCTAAGATCTGTAAATAATTTTCATTACAATATGCCTACAAGATAAGCAATGCAAGTACTTTTTCTTTGTTTTACATATGAGGAAACTGAGGCAAGGAATTTAAGTGACTTGCTCATAGTCATAGGATGATAAATTTAAAGCTGGAAGAAACATTAAATATTATTTTACAGAATATCCCCATTTTACAAATGAGGAAGCTGAGGCACAGATAAGTCAAGTGACTTGTCCAGAATCACATAGATACTAAGAGTCAGAGGCAGGGTTCTGCCCAGGCCCTCCAGGTCTAGCTCTCCATCCACGAGATACCACATTGCTTCTTGTGGTCACATAGCTAGTAATTTAAGAGTCAGGTTTTGAATCCTATTGAATCCTGTTTTTGACTCCATATCCAATGTTCTTTTCCTCTCGTCAATGTACCGTGTTCATTATATAAGTATACACTCATGTCTTTCTCTCTTTCCCATATTTCTTAGGCAAAGGCTAGAGTTACCTACCTTAACAGAAGCAGGTAATTGATGGCTTTGAAATGGATCACATATTTTATGATAGCTTATAGCTCTATATGAATGAATGAACTAGTGAATGAATGAATAGAAAACTGTAATCAAGTGGTTACTATGCACAAAGCACTGTACCAGGAGTTGGAGATACAAATAGAAAAGACTGTCTTTGCTGTCAAGGAACTCATATTAAAATGGAGACAACATATGCAGGTTTCAGCTACAATTCAGATTAAAATATTCCTTAGTCTTTAGGTTGATGCATCAAAGCAGATGATAATGCCTCTCCTTTCATATACTCAGCTTGGTGCCTCACACCTATTAGGCATTTAATAAATGTTTATTAACTATTAACTATTTTTATATGATGTGAAATTAACTTTTGTATGTCATTTCATATGATAAAATCATGTCAGTTTCAAGAACTTTTTTTGAGGGTCTTCAGTAGCTATGGCTTTAACACCTGTAGAAGCACTATTCTTAAGGCTCTTGGGCTCAGGCTTCTGGCATGTCTCCATCAGGATCTGAGAGGAAATAGTGGTCAAGGTAGTGTTCATAATTTGACTTGCCAGGCATATGTTCCTTCTTATATGTCCCTCAGAGAGCTTTGCTGCTTCAGCAAGGCTGGCTTGCTTGCCCTGTGGTTGACCATTTTCTAGCAGTTGGTAGTGATGACTGGCTCCTTTACCACAGAAACTGCTTCCTCAGTTGATGGCTATGAGATCTGGGATGGAAGCTGGACCAATAGTCTGGGTGGAGGTGGGGGGGGGAAGGTATCTGACATCGTCAGAGCTTACATTCCTGCTGGTGGAAGTTGGTCAGCAGTTGTTGCTGGTAGTGATAAAGAAGGAGGTTCCCTTCTCCACAATGTTTTATGGACTCAATTCTGGATGTGGGATTGACCTGGAAGCAGGGCTGGTAGTCTTGGGGGCACTGCTATTCCAAGGATTCAAGGTCCTAAGCTGTCTTCATTAGGGTCTGAAGGGTGATTTGGTCAAGGTGGTATTTATGGTTTGACTAGCCTAGTATCTGTTCTTTCCTGTCTCCCTCAGGACTCCTTGGTGCTTCATTTAAAATGGCTTATTTGCCCAGTAGATTGCAGTTATAATTGGACCTCCTGGAAGTGAGTAGGTTCAAGTGACTAAGAAATGGATCAGTGTATGCATTTCCTAGCTAGATGGTACATTGGATAGAGTGCCAGGCCTCAATTCAGGAAGACTTGAGTTCAAATATGACCTCAGACACTTACTAGCTGTGTGAGCCTGAGCAAGTCAGTTGACCCTGTTAGCCTCAGTTTCCTTATCTGCAAAATGAGCTGGAGAAGGAAATGACAAACCACTCCAGTATCTCTGCCAACAAAAGCTCGGATAGGGTCACAAAGAATTGAACACAACTGAAATGATTGAACAATAACATCAAATGCAAAATTTCCCAGTCATTACTTCCCTAAATCCTGTATCTCTCTGTGTCTTCATAGCATTAATGTATTTATAACTAGAAGGGATCCCAGGGATGATCTTATAAAACTCCTTTTATTTATAGATGAGAAAAAAGATACCCAGAAGAATTGCTCCCTGCCAAAAGTGACCCAGGTATTTAACAACAGAATTAGGAATCAAACCTAAGTCTTTTGATTTCAAATCCAGTGATGATTTCATTGCAGCTAAGTGGCCCAGTAGATAGAGTGCTGGATCTGGGAGAAAGACCTAGGAAGACCTAAGTTAAAATTCAACCCCAGACACTTACCAGATGTGTGATCCTGGGCAAATCTTTTAACCTCTGTCTGCCTGTTTCCTCAACTGCGAAACTGAGATAATATTAACACTTATCTCCCAGGATTGTTTTTAGCAGCAGATAAGATATTTGTAAACTGCTTAGCACAGTGCCCGACACATAATATTTTATGGGCTCAATTATGGCTGTGGAACTGGACTGGAAGCAGGTCTGGTAGTCTTGGGGGCACTGCTATTCCCAGGGTTCAAGATCCTGAGCTGTCTTTGTTAGGGTCTGAGGGTTGATTTGGTCATTTGGTGAGATGGTTAGTAAATGCTTGTTTCCTTCCTTGATATGATAACTTCTTCTTTTGCTTCTTTCAACCTTCCAATGACCCTAAATCTAGGGTCACCTCTGACTCTATTTAAATACCTGATCAGCTTCTCAAATCTTATTAATTCCATTTCCACAAAATCTCTCACCAAGCTCCAGTGGCACCCCATTTCCTCTATGATTAAAAAATCCCCCCAAACTAACCCAAAACAAAAACAAAACTCTTCCATTTAACATTTAAACCATTCACAATTTTACTCTAGCTATTTATTCAGATTGATTTCACATTAGTCACTATTATATACTCTACATTCTAGTATACCTGCCTAATGAGGCTCATCATAATATTAGGAGGTACTCTATCTCCTAAATCTTTGCCATTACAAAGCCTACATTCAGGCCTCTCGTAATTCCTAGCTCCTTCAAGTCATAGCTAAGTTTCTATCAGAAGCTTTTCCTGATTTCTCCAGTTGTTACCCATCCATAACTTATTTTTATTTTGTATCTAATTTGCATTTGTTTATCTTTATATTACATTCACTCACCCCACCATAAGTTTCTTGTGGTAAAGGACTGTTTTATTTTTCTCTCTGTATCCTCATAGCCTAACATAATACCTGGCACAATTTAGGTACTTTGTAATAAATTTCCTTACTTCTACTTGTTGAGTAAGTATAGTTTAGAATTTTATCTTTTTTTCATAGAGTTTCATTATTATCTTTATTTTTTCTTCTACATCTAATCTATTTTGTCTCTAATTTATCCTTTACAATGCTGCCCAAGTAATTTTCCTAATATACCATTCATCATATTATTGCACTGCTAAAAATTCTTTTGTGGTTTCTCACTCTCAAATAAAGTTTGAACTTGTGATCCTAGCATTCAAGGCCCTCCACAATTTGATTCAAATCGACATTCTTAGCACTTTTGCCTACGTAACAAATGTTTTTACCATTTTATAACTTTACTGAACCAAGAGGACCTTGAAGTTGCCAAAGTAGGAAATCAAATTCCAAGACTTTGGGAATGTTAACTCCTGGTCCTGCCTAGCTAGATCAGAGAGAGAACACAAAGTGATGATATATATATATATATATATATATATATATATATATATATATATATATATATATATATATATATATATAGAGAGAGAGAGAGAGAGAGAGAGAGATAGATAGATAGATATAGATATATAGACATATAGATCTACGTTTTCCTATTCCTTCCTTTGTGCTTGAGAGCCGTCTAGCTCACAATACAGATATAATATTCCTTCATTGGATAATTTATATAATGACACAGCACTTTTCTGTAGGCCTAAGTTGATTTAGACTGTTTACCCTCTACTGGCATTACTGTAGTACTCCAAGTATCTCATGGCGTACATACCAAGGGTCATACTCAGCCCACACGTCATGCTTAACTTTTCCCTTCTTTCTTGGTCATATTCTATATTCCAATCTAATAAGGTATAAAGGCAATCAGCAAATGAGAAGATCTTTCCTGCCCATTTGAATAGGCTTCAGGGGGGGCTCTCAGGGTCCTAGGGGGAGTGGCTGAGACTGAGCCAATGGTAGGTGCCTGAGTTCTGGTTCTAGTTGAGGGGTTGACATCTG
>CM053627.1:150230242-150260331 GCA_028646595.1 Phalanger gymnotis | reverse complement strand
CATTTCCATCCATTTTCTTCGAAATCAGAATATTTACTCTCTTCCCTATATAATCTTTCCTATTTTCCATGATTTTTCACTGCCTTTAGCAATCACTTCTACCATTTCTTTCAGTGCATGTAGTTTCCTAGCACATAGTTCATCTGATGTAGGTAGATATAGTTCATCAGGAAAGCAAGGCACCCTCATACAATTTTCCAATTTATCTTACATATCAAGTCTTGCTTAGTCACTTTGATCCTATTCTCTTCTCTGAGGACAAAGATAATTCCTTTTGGCAGAGATGAAGTATGCAAAAAGAGATGAATAGACTTGTCCTCTTTATGCCATCTATTATCCTTATCCCATCCATCTCCAGCAGAGGGATCATCTGAAGCAGCTAGGTGGTGTAATGCATAGAGCATTAGGCCTGGAGTCAGGAAGACTTGAGTTCAAATTTGGCCTCAAACACTTACTATCTCTGTGACCCTGGGCAAATCACTTAACCCTGTTTACTTCCCTCAGTTTCCTCACCTATAAAATGAGCTGGGCAAGGAAGCAGAAAGCCACTCTAATATCTTTGCCAAGAAAACCCCAGATGGGGTCACCAAGAGTCAGAGATGACTGAAACAACTGGACAACAACAAAGGAATAAATGAAACTTATGAAAAAGTCAGGAAGATTAGTTATACCAGACTAAAAACTCTTATAGGAAATTGATGCTGGGGTAATAGAGCCTTGAAAGCATGGCCAGATCTTTCTCAAGCAGGGGGAGGTGGCTGTAAAAAAATAGAAGAATTAACAATGACACTATTACGTTTTAAAAAAGAGTTGAGATGTTACCATTAGCTTAATAGAAGCAACTAGAAGGCACAGTAGATAGGTGCTAGGTCTGGTTTCTGGAAGATCTGAGTTCAAATGTAGCCTTAGATACTAGCTATATGACCCTGGCCAAGTCACTTAACTTCTGTCTGCCTCAGTTTTCTCATCTGTAAAATGGGAGTAATAACAGCAACGGAGTTGTTGAAAAGATCAAAAAATTGATAGCACAGTGCCTGGCACATATCAATAGCACACAGTACTAAATAGATGCTTATTCCCTCCTTCCATTAACTCATATTGCCTACTTTCTCATTCTTATAAAATCTTTATGAAAATTACATATATATACATATATGTACATACATATGTATGTGTATATACATACATGCTAGGTAAAAATGAGCTGGGAAAAAAGTAGGCCTTCATACATGATTTTCTATGCAGAGGATGTCTTTATTGTCACAGTAATGGAATCAGAAGATCTCAGATTTTGAGAGGATTGTATATTTTTTCACTTAGTTTTTCATGCTTATGGAAACTTTATCTACTTGATCCACATAGCCATAAACTAAATACCACTTGTAATTTGGTGGCAGGTACAAAAATTTAAACATTACCCCTAGGAGGAAATGACCAGCTTCTGAAAGACAAGGTGTACAATAGAGGGACGCAAATATTCATTACAAAGCATGATGCAGAATTTTTTTTGAGCCAAAATATAGGTGAGATACATACTTGACTATTATATTCATTTTAGAAATTCTTTACATATGAGGGAATCTTTACACACATAAGAAAACTGTAGAAAACTCTGAGAAGATTAAAAAGCAAGAACATGAAATAAGACAATATAATTTCTTATTTTAATTCTTAAGAAAAGAAGAGCATATTGGGGAGACCTCCTGTAGCAAATTCATAGGAGGTTATTGACTAAAGTTATATGAGTGGTGGGCTGGCATGGATGACTTGGGATCTGCCTCATTAGAAGGAATACTCACATGATTAGTTCACAGATTCATTGCAGTATTAAAATATTTAGGAGAGAATCTAGAATGACAGACTAGTCACTGTGTTTCACAAAGTGAAATGTTGATAGCCTACATGAAGAGTGTTTTCTCGTGATATTTTTTTAGCACCTAGCACAGTGTCTTATACATACTTCCATACTTCCAACAATCTTGTGACATAGTTGGGGTGGGTTCCCCACCTACTAATGAAGATTATATTTCATCTATGCCCCAGTACCTGGTATTCATTAATAGCTATACCACTCCAAAATCTTATTACTTATTGGTCAACTTCTTATAGTTGTGAATCTTTTTAACATTAGCAATAGTGGTCCTCAGATGACTATCATCAGACTCAGAGATTTCAAGTCTGGTAGCACCTCCCATGGTTTGTATTCCATTGATAGAGCCTTTGAGAATTCAGGGTAACTTAAAGAGAACAATAATGTCACATGCTGCAGCAGAACAAATGCTAATTTTGGATTTAGACGACTTAGTCTTAATTCCTGTCTCTGCTACTTCATATCAGTGTGGACTTACATAAGTCACTTAAACTTTCTGGGCCCCACTTTCTTCATCTGTAAAGTGATGGGGTGAGATGAACTCTGAGGGCCCTTTCATCTCTAAATATAAGGTTCTCAATCATGAGGGTAGTGGCTTAAATGGAACGTAACTTGGAAATTGTACTTAATATTTTGTTGATTGAAATTAAATTAAATTAGAGGGAAGTAGATATATTTATAGAAAGGCTTATGTGTATTTTTTTTCTGAGTCTTGAAAATAGACCAATTGCCCACCTCCTATGTGTCATATTATTTTAATGTTCTATAATTGGGATGTTAACATCAGAACTGACCCTGAAATTAGTGAAACTTTTGCCTAAGTTAGGATTCATTCATTCATTCATTCATTCAACAAATAAGGCAAGGATATCATGTAGCATTAAGTAATTCATAGATCATAGTGCTGAAAGGAACTTTGAAGATTATCCCTAACTCAAGGTACATTCTCTTAAAAAAAGCAAGAAATACCTATTGAGTGGGAATGGAAGGGCCAGTGGTATCTATCATTCATATTTTATTCTGAAATATTTTGATTAGATTGCTTTCCTTAAACTTAAAGCTAAAATCAGCAATAAAGAAATGGGAGATTTCACTTGGAAGAGGAAAAGAGAGAAAAGCAATTTTGTCTCATAGTTGATGTGGTAGAGAGTAAGCTAAGGTATTTGCAATAGTGAAGACCTTGAGGATAGTTAGCAACAATGAGGGGGAACGAGAGATGAAACAGTACCAGAGACAAAAACTAATTCAACATTTTCCTAGGTCTAGCTTTTCATTCTTTCCTCCATTTAGTAAGGAAATGCAAATTCAATTCATTCAATTTAATTCATTAAAAAATTATTATTAGACTACAATATGCCTTCATATTCACTCTTTCGCCCATCTTCAGCATCTTCCTATCTACTTCTTCTTTCTTTGATGCCTTCCCCATCTATTAAAACCATCCTACTGTTTCCTCAAGCTATTGTCCAGTCTCTCTCACTCTTTTCTCAACCAAATTTCAAAACAAAATTGTGTATACTTATTGTCTCACTTTCTTTGTCTTCACTTCTTAACACTTTGTAATCTGATTTCTTCTTTTATCACTCAATTGAATCTGCTCTTTGCAAAGTTACTAATGACTCTTAATTGTCCAATCTGGTGGCCTTTTCTCATCCATCTCTCCTCTTTCCTCCTCATTTGAAAACTTTAAACACGCTCTCCATTTGGATGCACTCTCCTTTAGAAGTTTTCATGATACTGCTCCTTCTTGGTTCTTCTCCTACCTATCTTACCACTCCTTCTGATGCTGTATGCTAGAAGTTCAAACTAAGAGTCAAGTAGGAAACAACTAGTGGACGGCCTACTCTCAAGTGGTGATAGATGGAGTCAGGCAATTCTGATGGCAGGCAAAATTGGTAGCACTGTTGGTAGGCAGAGTCATCAAGGGTTGGGGCAGCAGGTAGGAAGATACTGGCAACAGAGACTGGAGTTCCAGGTTACTATTTCAATCTCTAGAAAGACAGGAAGATAACAGTTAGGAATTCAGTCCCAAAGATAGATTTCCTTTAGAGTTAGGGATGTTTCCTGTAGTCTTATCCAAATCTCAGAGCTGGTGAGTATCTGACACGATGGGAAGGCAGGGTGAGCAAGGCAATGGACCAGTAACCAGGGGTGGGGAACCTGTGGCCTCGAGGCCACATATGGCCCTTTAGGTCCTCAAGTGTGGCCCTTTAATAGAATCCAAACTTGGATCCAGAACAAATCCAGTTATTAAGGATTTGGATTATTAGGGATTATTGGTTATTAAGGATTTGGATTATTAAAGTTATTAAGGATTATTGATTATTAAGGATTAAGGATTCTGTGAAGTTTGGATTTTGTTAAAGGGCCACACTTGAGGACCTAGAAGGCCACATGTGGCCTCAATGTTGAAGCTTCCCCACCCTTGGGCCATTTTCTGAAAGTGGTATGTAAGGGGGCTAGGAGTGAGGTTGGCTTGGTCACAAATAAAGTAAGAATCTAGAACCTATGTACCAGGTCAAAGGGGGATTAAAACAAAGCCCCATGGATGCTGAGCCACTAATGTAATGAATTCAATTTGACTCACCAAATTCATTAAGTACCTAATACTAAACCACTCAGTATTCAAACAACAAAACAATGCCTTTTCTCAAGTAGCTTACATTCTTATAGATTCAGAGATTCTTATTTTTTCCCTGTTGAGTAGAAAGTTTTTTTCAAAATTATTTTTATTTCATTAAACATTACCCAATTGCATATAAAATAATTTTAACAATTATTTTTTAAAAAAACGATGCCATATTTTCTCCCTTTTGCCTGCCCTATGCCCCTTGAGAAGATAAGCTCTTTGATTTCGATTATACATGTGAGTTCAAACCAAATATATTCCCATGTTAGCCACGTTGCAAAAGAAAACACACACAAACAAACTAAAATAACATTTAAAAAAACCAACTATGCTTCAATCTGCATTTAGAGTTTATCAATTCTCTTTCTGAACTTGGATAGCATTTTTCATCATGGGACCTCTGGAATTGCCTCTGATCATTGTCATTGCCAGAGTATCTAAGTCTTTCACAGTTGATCATCTTTGCAATATTGCTGTTACTGTGTAAAATGTTCTCCTAGCTCTTCATGCTTCATTTTGCATGAGTTCATATATAATTCTTCCCAGGTTTTTCTAAAACCATCTTGCTCATCATTTCTTAAAGCACAATAATATTTCATCACAATTATATGCCATAACTGGTTCAGCCATTCCATAACTGATGGCATCCCCTCAATTTCCAATTCTTTGCCACAACAAAAAAGGGCTGCTATAATTTTTTTTTGTAGAAATATATCCTTTCCCCTTTCTTTGATCTCTTTAGCTTACAGACCTAGTAATGATATTGCTTTTGGGCATAGTTCCAAATTGTTCTCTAGAATGGTTGGACTAGTTCACAACTCCACCAATAGTGTATTAGTGTCCCAATTTTTCTACATCACCAGCATTTGTCATTTTTTTCTTTTGTGTCACTTCAACCAGTCTGATGGGTAAAAGGTAGTACCTCAGAGTTTGTTTTAATTTGCATTTCTCTAATCAGTAGTAATTCAGAGCTTTTTTTCTTGTAACTATTGATGGCTTTGATTTCTTCTCTTGAAAAAGTGCTTGTTCATATCCTTTGCATTCTTTGACTGGAGAGTGATACTAATTTTCATAATTTTGTCTCACTTCCCTATATACTTGAGAAATGAGGTTTATATCAGATAATTTTTTTGCATAATTTCCCCCCAGTTTCCTATATTTCTTCTAATTTTGGCTGCATTAGTTTTGTTTGTGCAAAGGGTTTTTAATTTCACGTAATTAAAATTATCTCTTTTACTTCTTGTAATCTTCTCTATCTGTTTGATAGCTTGGATCTTTAGGCTTATCAAACACTAGATAGGTCATGTACTACTGTGTGTAGATACCTAATCTATTCCACTTATCCACCACTCTATTTTCTTAGCCAGTACCAATTTTTTTTTCCTGATTATCATTTTGTAATATAGTTTGAAATCTGGAATTTCTAGGCCTCTTTGCTTCACATTTTTTTCTTTGATTCCCTTGATATTATTGAACTTTCATTCTTCAACATGAATTTAGTTACTATTTTTTCTAGCTCTATAGAATAATTATTTGATAGTTTGATTGGTATGACACTGAAAAAGTAAACTAGGTAGACTTGTCATTTTTATTATATTGGCTTGACCTATGCATTAGCAACTAATATTCCTCCTCTATTTGCATGAAAAATTTTCTGTAATTGTTTTCATATAATCCCTGGGTTTCTCTTGGCAGGTAGACTCTCAAGTATTTTGTATTGCCTACAGTCATATTTAATGGAATTTGTCTATTTTTCACTTCCCACTATTTTTGGGGGTAGCATATAAAAATCTGAAGATTTATTTGGGTTTATTGTATACTCTACAATTTTTCTGAAGTTGTTAATTGTTTTAAATAGTTTTTAGTTGATTCTCTAGCATTCTCTAAGTATATTATTGCATTATCTGCAAAGAGTAATAATTTTGTTTCTTTGTTGCCTGTTTGAATTTTTTCAATTTCTTTTTCTTGTGTTACTGCTATAGCTAGCATTTCTAGGACAATATTGAATAATAGTGGTGATATGGACATCTTTGATTTATTCATGATCTTACTGGGAAGGCTTCAAGTTAATCTCAATTACTGATAATGGTTGCTCTTGGTTTTAGATAGATACCATTTATCATTTTAAAATTCCATTGATTCCTATGCTTTCTATAGTTTTTAATAGGAATAGAAGTTTTATTTTCTCAAAAGCTTTCTCTGCATCTAGTGATATAATCATATGACTTTTCTTGTCATTGTTATTGATATGGCCAGTTAGCCTGATAGTTTTCCCAATATTGGACCAGCCTTGCACTTCTTCTGAATGATGTGATGTATTTCTGTAATCTCCTTGTTAGTATTTTATTAAATATTTTTGCATCAATATTCATTAAGAAAATTGGTCTATAGTTTTCTTTCTCTCTTTTTGTTCCACCTGGTTTAGGTATCACAACCATATTATTTTCATAAGAGGAATTTGATAGGACTCTTTTATGTATTTTTCAAATAGTTTACAATATATGGCATTGGAATTAATTATTCCTTAAATGTTTGGTAGAATTCATTTGTGAATCTATCTGGTCCTGAAGATTTTTTCCCTTGGGGAGCTCAATTATTGCTTCTTCAATTTATTTTTCTAAGATAGGATTATTTAAAGTATTCTATTTCCTCTTCTGTTAATCTGGGCAGTTTATATTTTGCTAAATATTCATCCATTGGGCAAAATAACTTCTAATAACTGCTTTAATTTCCTCTTCATTTATGTTGCATTGACCCTTTTAATTTTTGATGCTAGTAATTTGGTTACTTCTTTCTTTTTAAAAATCAAATTAACCAATGGTTTATCTATTTTTTTTCATAAACCCAGCTCCTAGTTTTATTTAGTATTTCACTTTTTTACTTTCAACTTTATTAATCTCTCCTTTGATTTTCAAGGTTTCCATTTTGGTATTTAACTGAAGATTTTTAATTTGTTCCTTTTCTAGTTTTTTTTTAAAGTTGTATCATCAATTCATTGATCTGTTCTTTCTTTCTTTTAATGATGTATACATATTTTTTTTTCCTGAGTACTGCTTTGGCCCTATCCCACTAATTTTGGAATATTGTCTCGTTGTTTTCTTTAATGAAATTATAGACTGTTTCTATTATTTGTTCTTTGACTCACTCATTCTTTAGGATTAGATTATTTAGTATCCAATTAGCTTTTAATCTCTGCTTCCATGACCCTTTATTAAAAGTAATTTTTATTGCGTTATGGTCTGAAGAGGGTTCATTTAATATTTCTGCTTTTCTGCATTTGGTCATGATTTTTTAAATGCCCCAATACTTGGTTAGTTTTTGTGAAGGTGCCATCTAAAACTGAGAAAAAAGTTATACTCTTGTATTCCCATTCAGTTTCCTCCAGAGTTATATCATATCTAACTTTTCTAAGACTCTATTCATCTCATTGACTTCTTTTTTTAAAATTTATTTTATGGTTAGAATTATCTAGCTCTGAGTGGGGGAATTCAAGGTCCCTCACTAGTATAGTTTTATTGTATCTTTTGTTTTCTATTTGTTTTTAATATTAATTTAATTAATTTATTATTTTAAAATGCTATTTTATTTTTATTATGTATTCCTTCCAAATTAGTTAATTTAACTTGTCCTTAAAGAATTTGGAAATTATGCCATTTGGTGTATATATGTTTAATTTTGATAGTACTTTGTTGTCTCTGTTGTTGTGCATTTCAGCAAGATGTAGTTTTCCTGCTTATCTTTTTTAATTAGGTCTATTTTTACCTTTAATTTGTTTGAGATCATGAATGCTATCCCTGTCTTTTTTCCTTACCTAAAGCATATTAGATTCTACTCCAGCCTTTTATTTTAACTCTGTGTGTGTATTTCTATTTTAGGTGTTGTCTTTTGTACACCACGTAATTTTGGATTCTGGTTTGTAACCCATTCTGCTATACACTTCCATTTTATGAATGACTTCAGCCCATTCACATTCATAGATATGATTACTAACTGTGCTTTTCCCCCATCTTATTTTCTTCTGTTTATCCTTCTCTCTTTTTATCCTATTCCTCCTCTAAAGTCTGTTTTACTTTTGACTACAGCCTTCTTTTATCTGCCCTCCTTTTTTTAATCAACACCTCCCCCCCACCTTATTGTCTTCTGTTCCTACTTTCCTATTGGATAAGATATATTTCTATTACCAACTGAATACACATACATCTACATACACATAAACACATCTACAATATATACATATACTATATATTTGCATATGTGTGTCTATATATGTATATATACATATGTATATATATTTCCTCTTTTAATCAATTCAAATGTGAGCAAGGTTCAAGCATTGCCTGCCCCTGCAAAATTTTTCCCTGAACTATAAAAGCTCTTTCTTGTAAAATAATTTCCCCCAATTTGCCTCTCTTTCCCCTTTTTCTTACCTATTCATTTCTTTTTACATCATTTATGTATATATATGAATTGACTTATTCCCACACTTTTTTCTTTTTAAAAATATATTTATCTAATATTTTATTTTTCCCCAATTACACATAAAAATAATTTTGAACATTCACTTTCTAAAAAATTTTGAGTTACAAATTTCTCTTCCTCCCTCTCAAATCTACCCCCTCATTGAAAAGGCAAGAAATTTGATATAGGTTATACATGTGCAGTCATGCAAAACGTATTTCTATATTAGCTATGTTGTGAAAGAAAACACAGACCAAAAAAACCTCCACAAAACTCCAAGAAAAATAAAGTTAAAAAAAAGTATGCTTCAATTTGCCTTCAAATTTCTTCAGTTCTTTCTCTGGATCTGGAAAACGTTTTTCATCATAAGTCATTCAGTATAGCCTTGGATCATTGTATTTCTGAGAATAGCCATGTCATTCACAGTTTACCATTCTTACAATATTGCTGTTACTCTGCACAACATTCTTTTGGTTCTGCTAATTTTAATTTGCATCAGTTCATGTTAAGTCTTTCCCAGTTTTTCTGAGAGCATCCTGCTCATCATTTCCAATAGTCCAATTGGATTCCATCACAATTATATACCAAGACTAGTTCAGCCATTCCTCAGTGGTTGAGCATCTCTTCAGTTTCCAATTTTTTGCTACTGCTAACAAAGTGGCTATAAATATTTGCGTACATATAGGTCCTTTTCTTTTTTTCTTTAAAAAATCTTTTTGGGATATGAACCTAGTGGTGGTATTGCTGGGAGACAAAATATGCATGGTTTTATAGCCCTTTGGGCACAGTTCTAAATTGTTCTCCAGAATGGCCAGTCATTCAGTCTACAACTCCACTTACAATGCATTGATGTCTCCATTTTCCTACATCCCTTTTAACATTTGTCCTTTTCCTTTTCTGTTATATTAGACAATCTGATAGGTATGAGGTGGTACCTCAGAGTTGTTTTAATTTACATTTCTCTAAATAATCATGATTTAGAACATTTTTATATCATCATAGATAGCTTTGGTTACTTTGTCTGAGTCTCTGATCATTTATCAGTCGAGGAATCACTCTTATTTTCATAAACTTGAATCAGTTCTCTGTATTATTGAGAAATGAGGTCTTTAATGGAAATACTTCCCGTAAAATATTTTTCAGTTATGATTAGTAGTTGTGTATTTCCCTTCATGCTCTTTTCTCCTCTGTTTATGATGATATTTCTCTCCTTTCACCCTGTCCATCCTCAAAAGTGTTTTGCTTCTGACTAGAGCCTCCCTCAACTTGCCCTTCCTCCTTTCCTCCCCTGCCACCTTCTCTTATCCCCTTCCCCTCCTACTTTCTTGTAGGGTAAGATAGATTTCTATACCCAACTGAGTATATATATTATTCCATCTTTAAGCCAATTCCAGTGAGAGTAAGGTTGAAGTGTTTCCCCCAGTACCTCCCCCATTTCCCCCCACCCCATAAAAGCCTTTCTTTGTGCCTCTTTTATGTGAGACAATTCATTGCATTCTACCTCTCTCTTTCCCCTTCTCCCAGTGCATTCCTCTTTGTCACCTTTAATTTTTTTTTTTAGATATCATCCCATCATATTCAACTCACATGCATTTTCTCTATATATACTCCTTCTAACTGCCTTAATAATGTTAAAGTTCTTAGGAGCTACAAGTATCATCTTATTATCTAGGAATGTAGACAATTTGACCTTATTGAATTCCTTCATTTCTCTTTCCTGTTTACCTCTTTGTGCTTCTCCTTGGTCTTGTATTTGAAAGTCAAATTTTTTATTCAGTTCTGGTCTTTTCATAAGGAATGCTTGAAAGTCCTCTATTTTGTTGACTATCCATTTTGGTTTTCAGTTAGTCCAATAGTTCTTAAATTAGCTCTTAGTCAGTTGTCTTTTCCAATAAAATAGTTCACATTTTCTTCTGTTTTTTTTTTATTCTTTTAATTTGGTTTTATTGTTTCTTGATGTATAATGGAGTACTTTGAAGTCCCTTGCAAAGATCAACTGGGAAAACACAACATTAGAGCTTTAATACAACAAAGATGATTTTCCCAGTGGCCCAAGTAACCAACCTTTGATACCCTTGAAAGTGAAATAAACAAATGCATGTTAATAGTTCATGCAGTAAACATGACACTATGTAAACCATCCAGTGAGGACACTACAATGACAACATCCCTAAGTACGTACTGGACATAACACATGCACATTTTGAAAGTACATGCATATTCACAGTCTATAACAATACACCAAAGGCAATAATAATGGTTAGTTAAGAACAGTTAGGTAATTGCAACAATAACATTGTCAATAGGCCCAGGTAAAAAATACAGCTTGACAATAAGCAATAACATCTACACATTCATTGCTATACTATGAACATAATATGAAACATAATAAAATTAACATTGTGGCAAAATTTTAAAAAATAAGCATACTCAAACCTTCATTAATTCACATGCACAGCAAAAAAAACATATGCAATTATATGCAAGGCACATTTCATGCAGGCAATCTCTAGTATTGTTGCCTAGAAGTATTTGTAAGTATACCTTCAGGTTTACCTATAATATCATAACTTAGCCAAGTGATTGGCCTAATAGGCCTAGTTCTCTTGTCACTGACTGATCTCTCAGCTTTTCATACCAGAACTAGAAGTTGATAAGGGCTGACCATCAGGCTCATTATAGACTTATTTATCAGTACCTGGGCTAGTAGCCATGCCAGGTTGACTATCAGTATGTTAGGGCTCTGTAGGTTGAATCTATACTCTAGGAGTCTCCGTAGCAGGTTGGGTAAAGACAGGAGTTGCTTCTGTGTTCAATTTTCCTGCCTTGTAAAAATAAACATTGTCTTTTTCACTTGATACATCACTTTCAGTGCCCATATCTGTGTCTGAAAGTCTGTGTGGCTGGAGTATGGTCTCTTTTTCTTAACCTTTTCCTAATTTAAGTCCATCAGTTATCTCTGCTCATTAGAAAGTCTAACCAACTTTTGTGTAGGCAATAGGTCGTGATGACTAGTTCTGACACCCTTGATCCTTTGTGGCTACTTTGTAAATTGACTAGTGATCCAATGGCTTAGTTTTTCATTGGTCAACTAACTTGCGAGTCCTCAGACAAATGACAGCAGCTTTTTCCTTATCTTCCTCAGATATAAGAATCTGGTCATATTCACAATGAAAGTCCAAGTTTGAAAACAATTGGCTGCCTAACAGACAATACAGAGCATCTTATACCCATGTTATAATGTACTGGTCCACTTTAGTTCTTTTGTTCAAAGTTCAGTAATTTATATCAATCTGTTTCTTTCCATTTTTCATAGGCACTACCACTATGGGTGATGTGTAAGAGCTGATGGATTTTATGAAGATGCCATTAACAACATTTCTTTGAGATGGTTTCTGACATTTTCCATAAGTGGAAAGATCCGCCTCAGTATTTTTTTCATGACTAGTTGTGAATCAGTGTTCTGAGGTCTGTGGATTGTATCTCAAAGGTATCGCATCTGCCAAGATGGTTTACCAGGGTATGGCCACTTTGTATGCTACAACTTATTAGAGCCATAAGTGAGAGTTGAATGCCAAGTAGATACCAAAGGTGGATAAGCAGCCCTGAAAAAGGCTTGGCACGCTTTCACACCAGAGGAGCTAGTCTTCATTGAACATCCTGCATATCTACTTCTGAGCCAAAGTCATGTCTTGAGGACTACGATTTAACTTTGAGATAGGAGAAGGGTCACAAGTTATACCAAATAAAATGAACCCATGTAGTACTTGCTAAGGAAAACCATTTTAATGGACATTTGTAGCAATTGCTACCTCTCTTATGATGCTTATTCTACCTCGTATTATAATTTTTGTACAGTTATTTTATTTGCCATATTATATCATAAACTCTTTGAAGACAAGAATTCTTTAGGGTATCTTCCATTCCAGGGGTGAGGAATCTGTTGTCTTGGGGCCACACGTGGCCTTGTAGGTCCTCAAGTGTGGCCTTTTGACTGAATCCAAACTTGAGTACCTAGAGAACCACATATGGCCTCATGGCCACAGGATCCCCATTCCTGCTCCATCCTATCTATCTCAATGCCTTACACTTAGTAGGTGTATGATAAATATTCATTAAATGAATGAAAGCATTACAGATAACCTTTATAATTTTGAGAGAAGTATGTAGGTATTTGTTTATAAGTTTTTGAATTGAAAGCATTTAGTTGTATCCTGTGTACTCTACAGTTCTCAGAATGCTACTTAGTCACTCTCTGCCCTTGAATCTTCTTTCTATGAGGAAAAAACAGATTTCTGCTTTGTGTGGCTTGACTTAATCTATACGAAGAGAGAATTTCTCTCCTCATACATGTACATAAGGAGGAGGCAGCATAATTTCCCAGTGACTGAATAAAACCCAATGATGTTCTCTTTCCAATCAGGAGAGAGTAATTTCCCTTTCCCAGGCTTCCTTATTCCTCAGCTCCCTTTCACTAGAAGCTGGAGCTTTAAAAAAAGTTAATTTGCATAATATTGCTTGAGATTATTTTAATTAATCACTCTACCAGCTTTGGGCTACCTCCCAAAACTGCATCTTAAATGGTTTATGCCTTTATTTCAGAACTGACATTTTAAAATAGAATCAAACAGAGCTTGCACAAATAGATGTTAAACAGAATGATTTCCTCCCTGAGTCTTTATTTTTCTTTAACAGACATGAAACACATATTTAATTATTTAAAGAGAAAAATGCTACATTACTATTTCAGGTTCAGTTTTCAAGTCCCCTCTACCTCCTTGGGCTAGAGTGGGGGGCGAGGGGAGAGGAAAAGGCAGTAGTTGTAAGAATGTCTTGATTGAAAATTACTTGTCGTATGGGCTCTAGATAAAAGTTCTTTTCTAAACAGTTGGATGCAAGCAGAGTTCAAAAGAAGGCTAGAATAACACTAATATTTTTAACAAGATTTTAAATTTTGTATAACATTTTGCTGCGGACTAAAAATACCTACGGCAACTTTTTTTTTTTTTGCTTTGAGGAATTACAGTTAATCAGCGTGTTCGAAGGTTCCGTCTTTCACCTTCTAGTTAAAGGTCCTTTTCAAACTGAATCCAGTACAGTTAAAGCTAGTTTCTAAAGACAGTGCTAATTCAACAATGTTTGGTCGAGTGGCATTAAGCAGTTCTTCTAAACGGAAAGAATTTAATTAGTTCACATCAAAGTTACCCCACCTTCAGTGGTAGGTGAAATTGATGTGTAGCAATAAGAGCTGAATGTGAACCTAAAGAAACTGTAGAAATAGAGCTTTAGATGGAATGCCTAATGCTGCTCAGAAAGGCAAATCCCAACCCATTATCAGACATGAAGAGAAATAAATGAAGGAAAACTGAATGATTAAATGCTTTCATCTGGAAATTTTGGTTTCAATATTCAGAAACTCTACAATTCTCCTAATTCATCATGCTCTTTGTTTATTACTAATAAATTAATGTGCTGATGGAAAGAATTCATTACCCTTTCTACACACTTCACTAGTTGCAGGTCATTTATTAATCCATGTTATCTGGTGAGACTAAAACAGCTGTAATTACATTGTTAAACATTGATTAATAAGCAGCTCTCATCACTAATAAAAGAAACATGCAAAATGTGTATTCTTTCAAGTATTTAGTTTAAAGTTTTACTTCCCCCTTGAGAATAAGGAATTTCAGAATGTCATTACTATTCACTCTGAGCAAAATTTGATCTGCTTTTGCAGCTGCATCTAGGCACACCTATGAAAACTGATTACCAAAAAAATTCAATTACACCAAAGAAACTCATCTTGGCCACAAAGTGCTATTAATTTGCTAAGATTAACATTCAGAGTATGAAACATATTTTTATAATTTCTAGCTATTTTTCTTTAATTTAACATTAAAAGGCTACCAATCAAAGCTACATTTTCATTCCCTCTATTTTGATTATATAATTGACTACACATCCCTACGCAGTTGGGAACTCAAATATCTAACAGATTGGCAGTACGTTAGTGGTGGAAAACAAATGTTTCCCAAACTCGGTAGTTACTGTTTTCTAGATTTCCTGTATGATCAGCTTGATTGAAGTGCACATTATTCCATGTCAGATACTTTGATTATCACCAAGGGTAAAAAGCAGACTACCTTTTACACTTGGGCCAAATTATACACTTTATGCTTCATCAATACCATATAACGGTAAAAGGTAATAAAAATAAATGGCTTTAAAGAGGATGTTTGAAGACTGACCGAATCAAACTGATGACTTTTTCAAGAGCTACTTGTGCTGTCAAAGGATGACCCTGAATCTTAAAGAGAAGGAACTATGTCTTGAAGCCTCCATATCTTTATCTGTACAATACTGTAGATTCTCTGCTGACTTTCTTCATCAATGACAGTTGAGCTACTACATTTAGACTCTAACATTGCAGATCACCTTCTAATTATCATTATAAAGTAAAGAGGATGTTTTCTCCAGAAAACATACCACTGTCATGGAGCCTGTCTTTTATTCTTCCCAATGGAGGAAAGATTCCCTATAAAAAGTCAAATCGTGAAAGGAATCCTGTTTTTGGAGATTGCATTCTGACTCAATTTCAAAAAAATTATTGATCTTCCTCCTTGCATTGTACCCAGAGTTGATGTGTACCTCTCATACAAAATTCCAAGAAATTCCTAATTTTCTAAAGAATTTAGGCTGTGTGTCACCCCAAAGACAACAGAGATATTCATGATGGGTCTAAATTGGATCACACAAAAATTCCAATAAATATAGTCTTCAGATCATGGAGTTAAAGCTCTAAGGGAACTCAGATGTTATCTGGTCCATTTCCTTCATTTTGTTTAGAAAACCCAAGGAGAAATGACTTACCCAATGTTGCTCAAAGAGTAAAAAGGAGAGTTGGGATTTGAAACCATGTGTTTTGACTTCAAATCTAGTGTTTTTTCCACTGTCACACTGCAATATCCTTAAAAAGATGTATCGCTGAAAAAGAAGGCAAACAAGTAAGATAGCCAGAGGGTAGGATAACTTGCTCCATTGATGCCTATATAACATGAAATCCAGAGAAAGATCCCCAGAACATTGAGCAGATGCTCCTTTGGAGGAGTTATGGAATGACACGGAGAAGAGCGAAATATAATTTGGCAGTTTGTTTTGTTTGACTATGATTATTTGTTACAAAATGTTTTCTTTATATTTTTCTCATTTTGGGTGTGGCATTGGAAGAGAGAGGAGTTGGGATAGGTTTGCCTCTCCCCCCAAAAACAGAACATCATTGAAACCTGTTTTTGAAATACACAGAAGAGAAAGGAAGGAAGGAAGGCCAAAGGGAGTCACAGACAAGCAGGATAGCTTTGAAGGTGGCATGCTGAATTTACTATAGCCTTAAAAAGAAAACCAGCCTGTACATAATGGAGGAGTTTATTGTGCAGTTATTTCTTTCTGTTCTACTGTGGATATAAACATGTTCATTTTAGTTGATGTTTGTTAAGTTCACAATTTTTAAAAAATGGGCACAGATGATTAGTGATTTTTTACCATTAGGAGTACCCAAGTAGGTAAAGTCACAGTTCCATTGAAAGGTATCCATTATTCACAAGTAACAGTAGTAAATGGCAAGAGAATCAAATATCAATATATATGAAGAATATATTATTACGTGGAAAAAAATTGGGAGCTGAAAGCAGAAAGATGATAGAGAGAGCATCAATAGAGATAATATTAGTGAAATTATTATATAGTCTATCAGGACAGAAAGAATACTCAAAGAGTGTGTAAAGCAGAACACAAATATGACATAAAAATTTGATATTTTCGTAATGGATAACTCCTACAACTTGTCTATCTGCTGGCATTCTCTCTGCAAAAAGCAGAACATCCAGTAATAAGCTTGCTACTTGGTTTTAAAAGCTGATGAATGATAAAGAAAATTGCAATTTTGGGCTCCAATTTTGACCAATATACAGTACTCCCATGTTTGGTAGTTGCATTTTAAAAACATGGGTTTGCTCGTTTGTTTTCCTGTGTATCTCCATCAGTGTCCTTAGGTAGCAACCTCTAGAATCACATTAGAATCGTTTCTTGCTTGTGCCATCATTCACAGAGCCTTTCATGCCTCTTGAATAAGTTTTTCTTTCAAATTATAAGGCCATTGTATCCTATATATCTTTTCTTTAAAACCTTTGAAATCTGCTCACCTTAAAGATTCTCTCTATGTGAAAAACAGAGCTTCCAGAAATAAGTTTCTTACTTGGTTTTATAAGGCAATGAATAATAAAGAAAATAAATAATGAAGAAAGCTGCAATTTTTTATTTGTAACTTAGAAATTGTTCAGGTGGTGTTGAGAGGGTAAATGACTTGCTCATTGTTATATAGCTTGTATGTGTGAGAGGTAATATTTTAATCTAGGTCTTCTAGACTCGAAGGCCATTTTTTTTAAATCTATGATACCACATTGTTTTTAAGGATTAAATGTAATAGAAGTAAATGTAGTATTCTATACCTGTGTTCCATAAATCAGCATCACAAAAAATCAGGAATGAATGACTAGGTGACATTTCCTATTAAAAAGACCTGGAGCTTTTAGTAAATTGCAACTCAGTATCTATCACCCATATGGAATCACAAATTGAATTCAATCTTAACCTGCATTAAGAGTGGGAATTAAGAAAGCAATAATAATTCTGCTATGGTCTGCTCTCATCAGGGCATATATGGAGAAGCGGATTCACTAATGGGCAACACAGTTTAGGAAAGACTAGACAATCTCTTCTAGAGTGTGTCCAGAAGGCAACTAGGAAAATGGAAGTATTGTGGAGAGGACTAGTTGGTGCAATGGATAGAGCATGGATCCTGAGGTCAGGAATATCTGATTTAAAATCTGGCCTCTCAGACACTTACTAGCTGTGTGACCTTGGGTAATTCACTTAACCTCTGTCTGGCTTGATTTCTTCACCTTTAAAATGGAGATAATAATGTCATCTCCCCCGCCCCCCAGGATTGTTGTGAGATATTTGTGAAGTGCTTAGGGCAGTGACTAGCACAGAATAGGTGCTTATTTCCTTCCTTCCTTCCTTCCTTCCTTCCTTCCTTCCTTCCTTCCTTCCTTCCTTCCTTCCTTCCATCCTTCCTTCCCTTGTATGCTATGATTATTTGAAGGAGCAGAATATTTAGCTCAGTGAAGAGAGACTTAGTGGGGAGATTCTCACTGATTTTTGATATAGGAAGGACTGTTTTTTGAAGAAAGATGAGGCTTACTCAATCGGACCCAAAGGGCAGACCTAAGAGTAATGAGCAGAAGCTACAGAGAGGCAAATTTTGTCTTGCTATAAGGAAAAACTGCCTAATATTAGGGCTATCCAAAAGTGGAATGGGCTGTTTCAGAAAGACAAGGATTCATTTCATTAGAGCTGTAGACAGAGGTTGGGGGACCAATTGCTGAGGATTTCACAGAAGGAATTATTTGTCAGGTATGGGTTGGACAATTCAGTTTCTGAATCCCTTTCCAACTGATAATCTGTGATTTACCCAACTTTTTTTCCACAGCAAAATTACCAAGATCTCAGAGCAATACTTTACCTATTTAACTGTTAATTTACCATTTTTATCCCTATATTCAATTAATATTTCAGGTAACAAAAAGTTATTGGTTGCTTTTTCAGTTAATTTCTAGGTATAAATTGTGCTCATATTTAGAGATACATCTATTTGTAAAGCTAACCTAAAATATCATGGTAATGAAGTTTTACATGATATGATTTCTGACCAAAGCAACATTTGGTGACATTCCTACTGTATTAGCTTAGAAAAACAGTTCTTAGAAAAAGTCTTTCTATATGTAATTACTTACCCAGGATATTCAACGAATTAGGAGATGTTAATATATTTTTCAGGTAGTTAAAGCTACAAGTTAAATTATCTTTCCTGAAAAATTTGTATTTAAAACAAGCAAATAAAAATTAATTGAAATAGCTAGCACCCACAGCATCACATAAATTACATATTCATTTTATTTTATGTTTATGATGTTTTAATTTAATCAAAAAGTCTCCAACTTAAGAATATAGTAACTAAACTATCATTAAAATTTCCTAACATACTGAACTGAAGTTTCCAAAAGTGTTATCAATGTTTCCTGGTTTTCAATAACAGATTTTCATGGTGATATAGATGATGTGTGGGACAAACAAGTCTCATTTGTGTTCCTACAGAATTTACTTTTCTGAAATGTAAGATTAGGATGATATTAACATATACAACTGTGTCAACAAAACACCATGCAGCATATATGTTATGGGACCAACTTGTAGGTTAAGCCATCCTATAACAAAATTCTCTGGCATTTCAATGATTAAATCCCCCTTGAATGTCATCCAAAATAGACTTTCCTTATATGATATTGTGCCTTTAGCAATCCAGAGGGTCTGGCCAGTACAGCGTTCTGTGACCTAATGGACTTGATTTCAGCAGACTTTCTGTTTCTGGATCATAGGATCATAAATTTAGATATGAAAGTGACTTCAGACATCATGTTATCCAACCTCCTCAATTTACAGATGAAGAATTGAGACCCATGAGATGTGAAATAATTTGAGCAAGGTCACCCAAGTATTAAATGGTAGAGCTAAAATTTGAACTAGGTCCTCTGACTTCAAATCTAGGAATGACATTTTTCCAGGGCTAGCAGCCCACAGCTGGTTAGGATAAGACCCTCTATTTCATTTCAGTGCTTAGTATGGTGCCCCCCTTTTCCTGCATCATTAACTACAATTCCGCAACCTAATTGACTTTTAACTCTGTACTAAGCTTTGGTTCCTGAGTTTATTTATTTGTTTGTTCATTTATTCATTCATTCACTTATTGATTTTTGTCACATGCCTGAAAGAATTGGCCTCACTTGAGAGAACGCAGAAGAATGCCATTTCAATGCTTATCATTAGAGCACATTATAGTGTTAACTTATTATTACATTATTCTGAAATGCTTAAAAGACTGATTCGGTCAAGACTGTGATTTTAAGTTTTTTCATTTGTGCCTTCCACTCATTTACTCGTTTGTTCTTTCAACTAGCCTTTATTATGTGACTGATATATTCCAGGTATTGTGCTAAGTGATAGAGATATAGAAAGAAAAAAAAAGCATCTCCTTCAATGAGCAATCTCCTTCAACATTTGATTGGGGGGAAAAAGCAAAATCAGCTAGGCTGCTAGGTGGCATAGCGGATAAAACACTGGACCTGGAGTCAGGAAGACCTGAGTTCAAATCTGACCTTATACATTCACTAACTGTGTGACCCTGGGCAAATCAATTAATGTCTGTTGCCTCAGTTTCTTCATATGTAAAATGGGGTTAATATAAGCTCCTGCCTGACATGGGTTGTTGTGAGGATCAATAGAAAGCATTTGCTTGTCACATAGTAGGCACTTAAATGTTTATCCCTATCTCTGATCTTTCCAATCAAATATAGATACATACATAAGCAAATATGAAATATATAATGAAAAATATAAATGAAATTAACAAAAGTAATTTGTGGGGCACTAGAACTTGAAATATCAAGAAACCTGGTGTAGGAACTCACATTTGAGCTGAGCTTTGAAAAAATTTGGGATCCTAAAAGGCAGAGGTGAGAAGAGAATATCTTCTACATATGGAGGGTAGCTTATGCAATACCACCTATTGAAAGCTTAATGTCTTGTGAAAGGCATGTTAAATAGGTCAGTTTTCTCATTGATGCTCCTAGAAATTGTACAAAAAACCTTTACATTCCTCACCACTCACTCAATCATAACCTTTCCTAAAGAGTAGATCCTCTAAGTTGCACAATGTCCTTCTCTTAAACCCTGAAGAGCAGCCAGCACTGGCTATAACACTGTCTATCAGCTTTGGAAAATCAGAATTCTTATTTTACTATTAGTGTCCCAGGGATGCAAACAGGGAAGATGGCTCCCCATTGCTACTACTCATCATGGACCAAGGATAGTAGCTAATGCCATTGTTAAAAAGAGACTCTCATCATGTTTCTAAGATTGGTGACCCAGAATTGACTGCAGTGCTGAAATATGTATTTCTTTCTGCTAAGCATTCTTCCCAATAAACAACATTGATTCAATAACTGTTGAGGGTGGCTGTTTTCCTTAGTTTAAACCCAAACTTAAATGAAGTGTGTGAATTTTTTCTATTGACACTTCAAATTGAGTATTACTAGTGCAGGATGGAGCTCTTCAGTGGAGGATTAGGGTGAATTTGTAGTATGTAAAACTCTTTAGGGTTCAATCCTCCTTCAAATGGAAAGTCAAATTCAAAATTCACTCTGAACCAAGTAACTTTCAAAAGTAAGGATAAGCTATAGAAAATATCTAACTGAAGGTTATAAATTCGTAGATGGTAGAATATTTTATATGACCTGTTTACTTTTGTATCTTGGCTAACTCTGACCAAGTTAAGAGCTTCATTTGACTTAGAAGACAATTATTTGGGAGGTGAGATATCAGTCAACCAATCAAAAACACTATTAATCACTTCTATGTGCCATACAATGTACTTAGTCTGGGGAGACAAAGAAAGATCCAGAAAATCCCTGTCCTCAAGTAGCTTACATTCTAGTGGGGGAGAAGATATACACATAATCCAGTATGTGCAAAAAATGTACAATATAAACAGAAGGTAATTTCATAAGGAAAAGCACTAGCAGTTCAGTGGAGAAGAAAAGGTTTCCTGCAGGAGGTGACCTTTGAGAGGAATCTTGAAGGAAGCTAGGAAAGGTTACAGGCAAAGTGAGGAGGGAGAGCATTTCAGGATTTCAGGAATGAGAGAAAATCAGTAGAAGAGGATTGAGTTGGAGGACAGAAAGTCTTCTTGTAGAAAACCAGCAAGTAAGTCAGAATTGCTGGGACTCGAAGGATGATTTTAAGAAGGTGTTTCAGAAGCAGGGGTGACAATTTTAAAAAGCCAGGTTGCGTTATGATTTACAAAATATTTTAATATCAGATTATCTCTTTAACTCTTAAAACAATCATGTAATATGGCTATAATAGTCATCTCCCCATTTTACAGAAGATAAAACGGAAGCTCTGATATAGTGACTTGCCTAAGATCACGCAGTCAAAAAAATGAAGAAGTTTATATTCAAATCAAGGTCTCTTTGACTCCACTGCTACTAATTCCCATCCATAGAATATAACCATACTCAATGTTCATAATGAAGATACAGAGACACCATATCCAAAAAAAAGATTAAATGATATTCACCATACCAATTAATTAAAATAGAACTTTGGAATTATTTTGAAAAGATTTCCAACAAGGATTGAAAAAAATTTAACTTTCAGTTTAATTGTGTTATTCAGTTGTGTTTGACTCTTCCTGATGCCATTTGGGTTTTTTTTTTTTTTGGTAAAAATACTAGAGGGGTTTGTCATTTCATTCTCCAGCTCATTTTACTGATGAGGAAACTGAAGCAAACAGGATTAAGTGACTTGCCTAGGATCATACATCTAGTAAGTGTCTAAGGCCAGATTTGAACTCAGGTCTTTCTGACTCCACTCTAGGGTTCCAGCTATAATTTAGTAGTAACTCTCATTTAGTAGTTAGTTATTCTTAGCTATGTGACCTTGAACTTTCTGGATCTTGCTTTTTTCTCTTGTAAAATGAGAATGTTAGCTGAATTGATCTCAAAGATCTAGTTCAGCCAACTAGAAAATTCAATTAAAATGAAAAAATCTCACTATCTTAAAATTCTGGTTAATTGAGGTATTATTGTAGTAGATAGTCATCACTTTATATTCAGAATAATGGAATTAGAAAAAAAGAATGGTTGCTCATACAGCTGTTGTCAGTATTTCAATCTCAGTAACATATACATCACTTTGGAAGTTTTGAAAATGCTATCTGATTTTTTTTTGATATTCAAGAATGGGATAATCCCTACTGTAGTCATCCCTTATTAATTCACTCAGTGAATACTTACATACATACACATACACATACACGCATGCATGTACATACATATACACATACACATGTAGACACAATATAGTGATGACTACATATATGCATGGGTACACACATGTATGTATACATACATATCCATATATATACATATACACACTTATACATATATATACAATGAGTATATAGGGATAATCACAGTGAAGGTCTTATCACATAAGGATCATCCCATTCTTGAATATGCACATACATACTTACATGTGCACATATACACATCTATATGTGTATATACATATATGTACATATATACACACATTCAGCATTATAATGCCATATTTTTGAAAAGTCACTCCCGAAATAAGTTCTTGTAAAGGTTGCCTCTGGATATTCCCCAAAATGGCAAAAGCATTGCCTGTTCCAGACATTCTGATGATATTATGTTCTTGTAACTTATGAACTAGGAGAGTATTTTCTAGACATTTGTATTAACTTTTAAAAAAAGTTTTCACTTACCAGTCTAGACAAATGGTTCAGTTGAAAAATGGTTAGTTTAGGGGGCAGCTAGGCAGCACAGTGAGTAGAGCACTGGCCCTGGAGTCAGGAGAGCCTGAGTTCAAATCCAGCCTCAGATACTTGACACATATACTAGCTGTGTGACCTTGGGCAAGTCACTTAACCCCAATTGCCCTGCCAAAAACCAAAAACAAAACAACACCAAAAAAAGAAAAATGGTTAGTTTGGAGTCAGAAGATCTGAATTTGAACTTCAGCTTTGACATTTATTCCCTATGTGATCTTGGGCAAATCACTATCCCTGTATGGAATTCAAATTCCTCATCCATAAAATAAAATGGTTAAACTAGATACCTTTTAGGAATCTTGAAGCTCCAAATCTATAATTCGATAAGCCAATCTTAATTTGGTATTATTTAATATAATTCCAACAGATAGTACCCAATATTTAGGAATGATAATAATCATAATATCGATTCATAGAATGCTTATCATATGCCAGGCACTGTGCTAAGGGCTTTACAAATATTATCACAAAAATGATATGGCAGAAATGATATCATAATCATAGTCCATGAGAACATAGATTGTAATAATACAGTTTCATAAAGTACAGCTTTAAAAACCAGGGTTTTTTGGGGGAGGGGTAGTGGACGATTATTTAATAAGCACACTGTTTTATCAGGGTACTGGAAACTCATTTGATATATTCCCATTTCCAGTTCCTCAAGTTCTTTCTCATTGCCTTCCAAAAAACTTTAAAATTATTACATTAACTTGAAGGAAAGGAATGACATAATCTTCCATGGAAATAATGAATACTATTAATACATTATTCTCATATAAATATGGTCAAATGAATCAGCCCACAGCACTCAATGTTTGGATCTTTAAATGTTTATGCAAGTTAAAATTTTTATTAGGGGAAGTTTGGCTACTTATAAGTCTTTCATAAACCAAACGAAAATAACTATATTATTATTATTATTGGTTAATGCTATATCTTTACTATTAATAACACGGAGACTCACGGTTTCTCAAAATAGCATGGAGAAGGATTTAAAAAGGAAAATAAGTATTAAAACAATACTTCAAAACATTTACATTCCTACCATTGGGTATCACACATTTTTAGCAATTCCCCCACTATAATTGTTTCCACTTTACTATGGAAACCTAAATATACTGAAGAAATTTTATGCTTTTGAACTTTCCCCACTCTTTTTTTTTGTCTTCTGTTTAGAATTTAGTACGACTTACAAACAATCCAGAGAGTGTGACCATGGCCCTGCATTTGGCAACAAAATCATTCTCTGCTCTCTGTCAACCATTCAAAGGACTCTGCTTTTGGATTGGGACAATCTACCTGCTAGAGAGTGAAACTACTCCATATGACTGATACTATACTTGGGAAGATCCTGTTAATTCTTTTCCACTGACACAATTCTCCTTGCTGGGATCTTATTTGGGATGTTATGTTTAACCCCAGCCCAGCTTCTGAAATTACCTCTGGGAGCCTTGGATTTCCTAGTACTGACCTTTGATTTATTTGTTTACTTGAACTTGGTGTGGCCCATCATTTGTCTTGTCTTGGTTTCCTCACTTCCTATTGCAGCCCTTGCTCTGCTTTCATTGTCTTTAGTCTAGTTGTGGCCTCTGCCTGCTGTACATTTCCTTGAACGACTCAGTATGAACCACTGTTCTTAGCTGACCAAGCATCTCTTAACCCTATAAGTTTGAGAAATCCTCATATATTTTGTTTTAAAAAATTTATATGAATTATTAATACTTTCTTTTTAAAAAATTATTTATTTTTAGTTTTCAACATTCACTCCCATAAGATTGTGAGTTCCAAATTTTCTTCCCCTCCCTCTCTTCCCTCCACCCAAATATAATGTGCAATCTGATATAGGCTCTACATATATTATTATCTCTCTCTTCTTTCTCCCTTTCTCTTCTCAGTAGAGTTTTGCTTTCAACCACTGCCTCCCTCAATCTGCCCTCCCTTTTATCAGTCCCCTCCCTTTTCTTCCCCTTTTCCCCTACTACTTCTTCCCTCTCCTCTATCCACCCCCTCCCTTTTCTTTATACTTTCCCCTCCTACTTCCTATTGGGTAAGACAGATTTCTATACCCGAGTATGTTATTCCCTCTTTGACTCAAATCTGATGGGAGTAAGGTTGAAACATCTCCCTCCATTCTTTCCCTCTACTGTAATGGATCTTTGCACCTCTACGTGTGATCTAATTTATCTTTTTCTGCCTCCTCCTTTCCTCTTCTTCCAGTACAATCTCTTTCACCACTTAGATTTTTTATCATCACATCAAAGTCAACTTATACCCTTGCCCTTTGTCTATGTATACCCTTTCTAAATGTTGTAGTAAAGATACAATTCTCAAGAGTTACAAGTGTCATCTTCCCACGTAGGGATGTAAACAGTTTGCTCTTATTGAATAACATGTTTTTTTTTCTTTCCTGTTTACCCTTTAATGCCTCTCTTAAATCTTGTATTTGAAGATCAAATTTTCTGTCGACCTCTGTTCTTTTCATTAGGAAGGTTTGGAAGTCCCCTATTTCATTGAAAGTCCATCTCCTCCCCTGAAAGATTATGCTCAGTTTTGCTGGGTAGTTGATCCTTGGTTGTAATTCAAGCTCCTTTGTCTTATGGAATATCATATTCAAAGCTCCTCAGTCTTTTGATGCAGAAACTGCAAGGTCCTGCATAATCCTAACTGTGGTTCCATGATATTTAAGTTGTTTCTTTCTGGCTGCTTGCAGTATTTTCTCCTTAACTTGATAATCCTGGAATTTGGCTCTAACATTCCTTGGCATTTTCAATTTGGGATCTCTTTCAAAAGGTGATCAGTAGATGCTTCTGATGACTATATTACATTATGGTTCTAGGATATCAGGGCAGTTTTTCTTGATGATTTCTTGAAAGGTGCTGTCCAGGCTCTTTTTTTGATCATGGACTTCAGGTAGACAAATAATTCCTAAATTATCTCTCCTGGATCTATTTTCCAGGCCACTTATTTTTCCAGTGTTGTATTTTACATTTTCTTTTATATTTTTCATTCTTTTGAATTTGTTTAACTGATTCCTGATGTCTCATGGAGTCATTAGCTTCCATTTGTCTCAATTCTAATTTTTAATGAATTGTTTTATTCAGTTAGCTTTTGTATCTCCTTTTCCATTTGGCCAATTCTACTTTTTAAGGAGTTGTTTTCTTCAGTGCATTCCACTCCCCACCCCTGCAATTTGGCCAGTTGTGTTTTTTAAGGAATTGTTTTCTACAATAATTTTTTGTCCTTCCTTCCTTTTCCAAGCATGGCTCTTGCATGGCTCTCATTTCTTTTCCCATTTTTTCTTCTATCTTTCTTATTAGACTTATAAAATCCTCCTTGAGCCCTTCCAAAGAAGCTTTTTGGACTTGAGACCAGTTCATATTCCTCTTTGATATTGCAGATGTGGGTATATTAACAATGTTGTCCTCCTCTGAATTTGGGTTTTGATCTTCCCTGTCCCCATAAAAAGAATCTATGGCCATTGTCCATTTCTGCTTTTTTTCATGATGTCTCATGCCTACTTCCTGGCTTTTAGAGTTGGACTGTCCTTCTGGAGCACAGAGAGTATAGTTCCAGGCTTTTTGTACTGGGGTCCAGGGGCCTGGTCACTGGCTTGTGTTCTGGGGCCTCAGGTGCTGGCAGGTAGAGGCTGTAGGGGGTCTGGCAGCTTACCTGTGCTGAGCTGGGGTCTTAGCGGTGGTGACTGCCATGTGCTGAGGCCAGGAGGGGTTTTTCTGCCTTTCCTGAGGTTCCACTGAAGCTCTCAGGGTGGGAGTTGGGGATCTAGAGGATGCCTGCTTATCTGGGCTATGCTAAAACATGGGGATATTTGGCTACTGGAAGATACCTGCCCCCTTGGAGGTGCACTGAAGCATGGAGAAGTTCAGTGGCTGGAGGACGCTGGCACACATGGTGGTGGTTTTCTGAGCTGGAGTCTGTGGGTTCCCCTGGCTGTGCCAAGGCACTTGGGGGGGTGTCCTGGTGTTGGTGCTTGCCTGCTCCATCACGCTGGGGCCCAGGATCTCCTGCTGGTTTGCTGAGGTGGGGTTTGCTGCTGGCTAGCCAGGATGCCTCCTGTCTTCTTCTGCTCCCCTTCCATCAGAGTGAGAGGGACCTTCCCCATTCATCCCCCAAGACTCCCTGGTAAAAGATTGCTTCATTCTGTCTTTCTGCTAGCTCTGTTTTTCCAGTTGTTTCCCGGGGGTGGGGGGGATATTTTCTGAGTTTTTGAGGTCAAAAAGGGAAAGTGAGAGTTGCTTCCTGCTTACTCACTGCCATCTTGGCTCCTGGATGTCCCCTTCCCAACTACTTTTTACCCAACCACTGGGACTCAGATTCCTATTGAAATGATGGCTGCCATCAACGTGCTGTGTATGGGGTGTCAAACATGCCAGTTCTGACTAAAACTCATACGCTCAGAGACACCTTAACTGGTTTTAGCTCCCTTTTTCAATCCAGGCAGGTAGGTATTGAGGCAAATGAAAAACCCAGAGACAGATTTTCTTGATAATTAATAATCAATTAATTATGCTAACAAATAATCAATAAATTGATGGTCAGTGGTCTCTCTAGGTAACCAAAGACACCTAATAATATTGAATGCTTTAATATACCTTTAGTAAAAGGGGTGCCCCTGACAGGTGAAAAATCAACCCTGATTGGTAAACAATTAATGAAGGGGGTAGATTTTTTTTTGGTAGATGCTGCTTATGATTTAATTTAATTTAATTTAATTTTAGTTTTTTATTTTGGATTCAAAGGCCAGAACACAAATAGAGTATAGAGAAAAGAACCAAAAACATATAAACTTAAATATTGTAACTTAAATGTAAAGTAAGAAAGAATAAAAAGCATGTCACGCCTAGCAGAACATACAAGAGGATTCAAAATACGTAACAGTAAGTTTTCATTTCAAGAAAGGCTGCATGAGAAATAATACATGTTGTATTGAGAATTGTCTATCTTTTCTTTGCTTCTTTTTAGGTTTTCTTTTGTTCTCTGCTGTATACTTTTCTACTTTTTTTCTCTCCCCTGCCCTTCACACACACGCACACACACACACACACACACACACACACACACACACACACACACACACACACTTTGTTCACCCTAAGGTGCTATTTTGTCTCTTTTGTGGGGAAAAATCTTGAGATCTTGGAATTGTCTGACCTACTCCAACATCTTCCCAGAATCCTCTCTCAGGGGTAGACTTTTAAATGAGAAGATGTGCTGAAAGCCCTCAGCCCCTCCTGCTGAGAACATGACTTGATCATGAGACTCAGTTGCCCCCAGCAATCTAGACAAAAGAATCCATCTCTACCAAGACCATTCTAGAGGATTGGTTTTCTCCTTCATGAGGTTACCCTAAATTCCAATGGAGGGGTGCAAGGATATAGGCTTAATGTTTTAGGGTTGGATTTCACCTAGACTAGATTCTGTTTACACTCTAAACAGAAGTATGGTTTTCTAGGTGGGTGGACTACTATCCAAGATCAAAGGGCATGTTCCTGGAAGATTTGGGCAATCTCATCTATCAGCAATGTCTTTCAGAAACTAACTGAATGACCTATAGGGGCTGGTCCCTGAATGAGGAAATAGAAAGGAAAAACCTTAATCCTAATTTGATAATTGGCTTGTAAAATAATACAAAAATAATCTCTCAGTATTCATCCTTTGCTCTAATCTCAGTAGCAGGGAGCTTCTTACTTATTGGGGGAAACATTGATTGAATATTCTACTTGTTAGAAAGTTGTTCCTCAGGTAGAACTAAAATTTACCTCCGCAGGGGAAACTAGGTGGCACAATAGATAAAATACTGGACCCAGAGTCAAGTAGACCTGAGTTCAAATCTGGCCTCAGATTTTCACTGTCTTTGTGACACTGTGCAAATCATTCAAACTCTGTCTGCCTCAATTTCTTCGACTGTAAAATGATAATCATAGCAACTACCCTCTAGGATCATTGTAAGGATAAAATGAGATAATATTTCATACTGCTTGTTACAATGGCTGGCACATAGTATAACCTTAATCAATGTTTCTTCTTTCCCCTTCCACCATCCCCTCTCTGTAATTTTTACCCATTTGTCCTAGTTCTGCTCTCTGCTATAACATAAGTGTGCTTTATCTTCTGCATGAAACTCCTTCAGAAACTTAAAGATAACTATAACATTCTTCCTTATTTTTCTCTTTTTCCTGATTAAACATCCCTAGTTCTTTCAACTATTTGATTCCTATGTCATATTCCTCCTAGACCCTTTACAACCAGCATTGTCTTCCTGTGATGTTAATGTGATCAAAGATCTTCCCTGCCCATTCAATAGGCCTCAGGTGGAGCTAGCTAAGGGACTCTTGATTAGGAGAGGCTTGCTTGTAGGCAGGTCCATACCCTTTTGCTATTACGGTACTAAGGCCCAGGCTTACACCCATTTGTTACTAAGTGCTAAGCCCCAGGCCTACACAGGGTGGCCTGTGGGTAGCCATTAAGCTCAGACTAGAGAACTTTGGACAGTGCAGACTAGAGAGCTGTGGAGACCAGAGAGCTGTGAGAAGAAGAAGAAGAAGAAGAAGAAGAAGAAGAAGAAGAAGAAGAAGAAGAAGAAG
>CM053627.1:150219358-150230142 GCA_028646595.1 Phalanger gymnotis | reverse complement strand
TTAGGATTCATGAGTGATTGTTTATGGGAAGGCCCTAGCAGAAGGGAAGGCTACAGGATGGCTTAGCTATTTGCTGTGATTATTGTATTTTAATCTCTTTGCTATTATATTGACGCAGACTTATTGGTTTTGGAATACAATTACTGCTATGTCGAATTGGGATTATTGATTCTGGGATTTGATCTTCTGGTGTCTGAATAAATGTTTTACTTCTTCTGCCTCTTATACAGAGAGTCTCTTATACTTTGTGATTCCAAACTATACAGGTATATTCATGGTCACCACTGATATCATAAATCTTGCCTAACTGATACACTTCCTCTGAGTATTAATTTAGTTTGATCATGCCTACCTTTGGCGGCTGTTTTTTAGATTTTTTTTTAAGACATAAGACCATTCATAGTCTAAGGAAAAACCCAATAGGTGAAAGATGACAAATTTGTATTGGCATCATAAAAACTCTACAAAATGAAAATAATCTTTTTGTACTATTTATGTGAAAATAGAAAAAAAAGTTACCATGTCACTTGAAATTTTCTTTCTCATTTTGCATCAACTATTTTTATATGAAAACACATCAACATAAGGAAATTACATTAAACCAGACTCATTGTCTGTGCAGTTGATTTGTTCTTGGGATTAAGATGTAGAAGAATATATCAATATTAACTCTCATTAGCAGTGTGTATCTTGTATTATGAAGTAAATTGTATGTATGTGTATTTTGACACATTACTTAGAGTAAGGCTTTAAAATACAAATACTTTACTACCACTACTGATCCAGTCCAGGTTTGATGCAGAAAAGACAGCCTCATTAGATTTGAGCTCAGTATCAAGTCTGAGAGAGGTTTCTATCTACTCTCAGCACTGTTTTAGGAATTAATTGATTAGGAAGTAAGATGGATGATAAATAGTATTAGGGATACCCTTTTCTGCATGGATTGGACTAGATGACCACTGAGGTCCTAAGCCTCAGATTTTGTGATTTGGGGATTCTATATCATTATTTGACCTCAAGGCTCCCTAGAATGCTAAATATGACCATCTCCGATTTTTGAATTGTCAATTGTTTTCGATTATCCTCGAAGAATTACTTTCTCCTCCTTGAAGTACATGTTCTTAGAGTTGTTAAAAAAAAAGCAAAAAGAAAACTGAATAAAGCCAGTTGTGGGCCTTATCTTTATTCAATCTTCCTTTGCTATTGAAAAATAATCTATATTTGAATTCTTTAATGGTGAAAGGACTTAGCACACAACACATTTTGCAAGATAGTTTTATTGTACTTCTATAATTTTTCTTAAAATCTGGAAGCAGTCCACACCCATTTTTTTCACTATGCATATCTGAGAGAGTCAAGCAAAAGATTCTAACTTTCAGTGCCAAAGGTATATAGTGCCTTTAATTTTAAAGAAGGTCTAGCTTTCATAGTTACTACCTTTAGGTCAGCTTGCATGCTTTCCATAATAGACATAAATATTACCCCAGTTGGAGGGGACGGGGGAAAAGCTTAAAAGAAGTGGGCCCTCTCTTCCCTGGAGATCTTTTTATTTTGAAATTAATGAAGAATTATTGGGTACTCTCTAATACATTTGTTTGGAAACCCAGAGTTTAAATTTATGTGAACACTTCCTACTTTCTACAGTTTAAACTGTGGTTTCTCCATTCATAATAATACATATGTATTGCACAAATAATGTATCAAGCAGATATTAGGTCTACACAGAGATTTATGACTCTCATCATCCTTAGAAGAAAACATGAAAACAATGCAGAAAAGCTATGGTGATCATTTTCCTTTGATGACTTTTCTTTAATGAATTAATAATTTTAAGTATCATTATAGAACATCAAAGTATTATAGTTTTAAAAAACTGTGGAGATTAATTATGAAGCTTAATAAAGAGTCACCATAATCAAGTAATTATAACTTATATTGACTTCTTTATATTTGGAAGACAAGATTCACAAGGAGCTGGGGGGTTACTGAATAGTGAAATGACTAACAGGCATGTATATTGCAAGGTTTATTAGATTGTTTTTTTTTCCTTTTTCTTTTGTCTCCTTTTCTTCTCCCCTCTAAGGACATTTTTTAAAGTTATCATATTAATATTTGGTAAATTCTTTTGTTTTAGAGTCTCTTACCTTTAAGTAGGCTCATAGGAATGTCTTTTTTTCTTTCTTTTTTTCCAGCACATTGACTTGCCCAGTAAAAGAGAAGCTGGCGATCTGTAAAAGAACAGGCTGTGGGATTCTCATTAATCTTCTGATAGTTTTTGCTGTCATCCCCCTTTAAAGTTCCTTGCCTTGTAAAGTATTTGTGGCAAAGCAAGAACCCTCTTGCCTTGTACTAAGGCAATGACACGCAGCCAGATCCCAACAAAGACCGCAGCTCCCTTTCAAACAGTGTTAGTCTCAGCTGTACTTTTGGCCCAGGCTCTGAGCTATGAAGGGGAAACCACTGTTTGTTTAACTGGGCTTCACAAGACAAATAGGCAGAGAAAATACAATCCCTCCTGTCTTCTTTTCTTGTCTCTTGATAGTAATACTGCTTCCCTCTTATCAGCCACAAAATTAATTTGCTAAGAGAAATATTATATTTGTTTTGAACTTATGATACACTTTCTTTAAGACCCATGACTTTGTATTATGTCTGAACATGGAGTTATGAGACTAAAGAGAATATCACACTTTCAACATTTACTATAATATCTTAATGGTCTGTGAAATGAGTTCCATATTAAGCTCCCAGCCTCAGTGACTACAACTTATAATTTATTAAAACATATGAGAAATATTTTTAAGTGAGTTGGTCTTAACATTGTTCTAGTGTTAGTAAATGAGCAAAGTTTGATAAAAAAGATATGTTCATGGGACTAAACTCAACAAAAGCTCGCCTGTCAAAGTATTAGTAAAATATTGCCCTGAGAGCATTTTAGTAATCATGTTGTATTGGGCAGTATTCAAAAACAACCTAAACCTATTAAAGGTAGTGACTATTTTATAGAAGAAAAAATAATGGGCCTGACCTACCATAATAGCTCAGTTGCTTTACGGTCTGTATGCACTCCAGAAGGCTGCAGATGATGTCTCTTTGTCAGGATGATCTATTCAGGGGAAAGGTCAACTGGAAGCAGATTATCCTTCCCTTTTCCTTCATTCATTCAAAGATTCATTCCTTTAAGCTGAGTTGCCTAAAATTGGGCACTGATAAGAAGGAGGATTTATGTAAATGTACACATCACTTTCCAAGCTGTGCAACTCCTCTTCCTGTGGCCTCTTCTACTCCCCTCCTCCTAACACACACCCTTTGGAAATGGACCTAAACCTGTACAACATTTAGTTTCTACATTTCAGATTTCTTGAGACAAGCTATAAGGACCAGTCCCCTGAAACAATTAGATCTGTACAAAAATGAAATGGGCTACCTAGGGTGGAGTAGTAAGGGAGAATCAGTCAATCATTTAAGAAGTATTTAATTGCTTACAATGTGATAGGCACTGTAATGACTGTCAGGAATATAAAGAAAGAAGAAACATTGCCCTGCCCTCAAGGACCTTATATTCTAATGGGGGAGACAACATAAAGATCATGATATATGTTTTTGGGTCATGTTTTCTTGGCAAAGATACTGTAGTGGTTAGCCATGTTCTTCCCCAGCTCATTTTACAAATGAGAAACTGAGGCAAACAGGGTTAAATGACTTGTCCATGATCACACAGCTAGTAAGTGTCTGAAGCCAGATTTGAACTCATGAAGAGGAATGTTCCTTACTCCAGACTGACACTCTATTCACTGCATCACCTAGTGTGTGTGTGTGTGTGTGTGTGTGTGTGTGTGTGTGTGTGTGTACACGGAGTAGGAGGAAGGTAGTCTCGGAGGGTAGGTGGGCTGGAAAAGGTCTGCTGGAGAAGGTGAGATTTGGGTTCATCCTTGAAGGAACCCTGGGTGGCTAAGAAACTATGAGGAGGTAGGGCATTGCAGGTTCCAGGCATGGGATAGGGTGGGGATGTCAGGCTACAATGAAACCTTGTGTTTGATGAACAATAAGTAAGCCTCTACTGCTAAATCATAGTGTGCATGGCGGGAGTAAAGTGTGAGAAGACTGGAAAAAAAACAGGGAGCACATTTTGAAGGTCTCTAAATTCCAAATAGAGGACTTTATATTTGATCCTGAAGGTAACAGGGAACCTATGTAGTGTACAGAGTAGGGGAAATGACATGGTTGGACTTCTTCTTTAGGAAAATCATGTTAGCAGCTGACTGGAGGTTAGATTGGATTAGGGAGAGACATGAGGCAAAGAGACTGATTGAAAGGCTATTGTAACATTTTAGTGGAGAAATAATGAGGGTCTATACTAGAGGTAATGGCTGTGTGACTTGGGAGAAAGGAACATATGAAGGAAGAAAAGAGAAGACAGCAAATTCTATTTTCTTGGAGGTGGGGTGGATGATCCTTTGTCCTTGTTTGTAAACTTGAAGCTGAAAGAAACCTTAGAATTCATGTATTCAGTTTACAGATGAGTAAGCCAAGGCCCAAGAGGTAATGTGACTTAGGTATAATCCATGGTTTGAGTATGGCTTTGAAAAGCCTACCTAAGAAGTCTCTTCCCGTGCTAAGATTCTATGATCCTATATTGAGGTCTATTGTTACATATGCATTATGAAGTCACAAAATGTCTGCTGAGGCCTGATGAAGAAGGGGAAGGAAATGAGTATATGTTAAGCACCTACCATCTTCCAGGGATTGTGCTAGACACTTTACAAATATTGTCTCATATGATCCTGACAATAACCTTGGGAGACAGATACTGTTATTACTCTCTTATTTTCCAGATGAGGAAATTAAGGCAAATGGAGGTTAATTGATTTGCTGCCCAAGGTTACACAGCTGTTAAGTATCTGAGGCCAGATTTGAATTTAGGTCTTCTTGAAACCAGGCTAGTGCTCTATCCATTAGACCACCTAGCAGCCTGATGCATTTATTTAAACAAACAGGGTGATATTCCCAGGCAAATATGGAATATAAATATTTATCATACACACAATATTTAAATAACAAAACAAATAAAACATCAAATGTTTCCAAAAACAAACAGTGAAAACTGAAAAAGAGAAATCTCATGTTCAGGATGTTGTTACTTGCCTTAGGGGCTCATTTTGAACAAACAGAATTTTTTTTTATATTCAATACTCTACATTCAAGAGACAAGGTTAAAGAGACCTATTTCAGCACTAAACTACTCTGAGAAGATATAAGGATTTCCAAGTGAATTTCCTTTTCCTTTCTTTCTCCACTCCTTCCTCTTCTCCCCTCCAAAAGCACTAGATTCTCATTTACAACCCTCGACTATAGGATGAGAAGAAGGTCTTATGCTTTGTTGTATTGCTGACAATTTTGGATCTATCTAATGCGTAGTATTTTAGGAATAAGATTGAGAAAATTTTCTCACTGGAAAGGTTGTTTTATGACTCTCAGGAGTGCAGATTTGAGCTTGCTTTGTTGGACTGGACTTGTGATTTCCTCCATGTGAGGAGTTCCTGGTGAGGAACTCTTCTCAATGCAGGCAAGGACATTTTCTGCAATTTGTAGTATTAGAAAGTTGAAAGGGGTAATTGAGAGTTTAAATGACTTGCCCAGAGCCACAAAGTCAGTATGAATCAGAGAACAGATTTCCTCACTCTGAGCCCATCTCTACTATGCCATGTTGCCTCTTAGATGCAGATTTAAGGAATAAGACATAAATGGCTTCAAGACAGTAAAAAAGAATCTGAAGGTGTGAGATATATCAGATATCATCTAGTTCAATACTCTTATAGATGAGGAAACTGAAGCTTAGAGAGTTTTAGTGAATTACCTAAAGTCACAAGGCAGTAAACAGCGAGTGAAGATTTGATGAAGGTCTTCTGATCCCAGATAACATGTTTGGTGCATTTCCTCTGAGTGATCACAAAGAGTATCACAGATGAATCTTTACTTTTTTTTTCAAATAGAAAATTTCTTCTCCTGTCAAGACCATTCTTAGCATGACATTAAAATTATTTAGGGACATCTGCCTCTACCACCTCCATTTTCTTTATCCTAGGAGTATTTTTGATTTTAGGAGTTAAAAATCTTTCTTTCTGTCCCTAAAATTCTGGTGGCTCTGTTGGAGTCCAAGGGATGATGATAGAATATTTTGATATATCTTGCCTACTGGCATATTACGAGTATCATAATTATATCTCTTAGTGAATATCTCCTTCTTTAGCATCCTATTCCAGTACCTCATCACGGCAGAGAAAAAACTTCAGTTTTTTTTTTCCTGTGTTATGGCAGCAGACCCTAAGCTCTAGCCAATACCAGAAGCAGTAGAGCATAGTATTCTGAACTTGGGGTCAGGAAGAGCTGAATTCAAATGTTCCCTCAGAAACTTACTAGCTGTATGAATCTGGTCACATCACTTAATCTCTCAGTCTCAGTTTCCTCATCTGTAAAATGAGAATGATAATGGTACCTCTTTCTCAAATTGTTGTAAAGATTAAATGAGATAACATTTATAAAGTCCTTTGCAAATGTTAAAACACTACACCATCATCGTTATTATCATTTTCACTATCATTCCATTAAGCTAGAAAGGTTTTGAATATTGACCCTGTGACAGACTGTATCTGCTGTTTGAACTATCAACATGAACTTTAAGAAAATTATAACTGGATTTTGGTTACAAATCTCCTGAAACTGTCCACTATGAATTTGATGGCTTATAATCAGCATTGTTGGAAGGAGTGGCTACACCAAAAAAAAAAAAAAACCAAAACCCTAACCAATCTTTTGAAGAATTGAACATCTAAAGTCATTAAATCATAAAGTGTTAGTGCTGGAATGTACCTAATTTTTTTTAGTAATAAACATATTTTGGACTTCTTGCCAAGTTTCTCACTCTTTCTCTAAAAGTACATTTTAAATATTTGTCTAGCCCAGTTACTGTCAAATTTTATGAAAGTTATTAATAATTTAAATTTATCCTCATGATCTAATCAACTTTTAAGGTCAGGAATTTTTTTCTTGTGACTATCCTAAACCCTCTAGTGAAACATAACATGGGGTCACTAATTTCTATGAGTGATGTGGACATATGAATGTTCATGAGAGGTACCCTCCTGTGTTAGGAAGCACCCTTTATTGTTGAGATGCTGACCTTGATGGTTGAAATCCAAGTAGACATATGAGAGTAGGTGTGTGTTTAGTGATCTGTTAGTGATAAAGTAACAGTGGTAATGGCTATTTGCAGTCCTGGAAAAGACTTCTCTTGGATTCCTCTACATAGCTTTTCTATTACATGCTGAAATGCAGTTAGGTAAAGCAATAGTTAAGGGAATAAGGCACAAAATAATCATTCCCCAAGAGAAGAACTCAGCACACCTACTGTACATTTTTGGAATGTGTTCTCAGTCGGTTTTTGAAAAGAAGTATAATAAAGTGCACATCAGGAATGGGAATGAGTCCCTTCTCACCATCTGTTCCTAATTTTTTGAGCTGAAGACCCCATGTATTATTAAACCACTGTGTAAAAAATGTTAAAATAGCATTAAGAATCTGAGCTAAACCCACAAAAGTCAGAGAACTAGAGTTCAGTGAGAAAGCGATAGCTGCATTACACTGACGGGTGAAACAAAGCCAACCTCTCACTCAGACAATAACTCCAAATTCTACTTTTCCCCCATGTTTTGAAAGTTCTTCTAGTAATGTTAGGAAACCCAAATTGAAAATATGTGATATTACACACACACACACACACACACACACACACACACACACACACAAACACACACATACATACACGTATGTACATACACACATATGTAAAAATATGCAAAAAGATTTTTTCATCGATAAATATAATTGGATACCTTATATCTTCTTTTATTTTTGCCAGTCAGAATTTAATGTAACCTATAAACCCTAACTTACATAAAGGACTAACATGTCTCTGTGTAGAGTATGGGGTGAATTAATAAAGAAACTAGGTTTTATGGTTTCCCAAGTCCAGTGCACTCAGAAAAATGTCTGGGTGGATATGCCTTTCTTCACAGAAAATTCTGGGAATGGAATTTTCCCCCATCACTATTCTTCAATGCTACCTCTTTCTAATAACCTTCAAGTTAGGCATTTGGATGGTTAAATTAATTCATTCATTCAATGAGTCTTTATTAAGCCTGGGCTATGGGGTAAGCACCATGCTGCAAACTGAGGGTACAAAGAAAAAAAAAGGACTAGACTTAACCCTGAAAGAACTTTGTGTGGGTGAGTGTGTGGAGCAGGGGAGGGCAATAAGCATATATCTATATCTATGTTTATATCATTGTATAACTTATACAACTACAGGGTGCATGGGGTGTTCAGGGAGTAGCAACTCATGTGTAAGAGTTTGCCAAGCCCTTTTCAGGTCTGTTCATTCAACCTTGGTGTCCTCCTTTCACAGTAAAACTTTTTTGGCAGGTGGGTTAAACCAGGTTGAAGGCAACCAACAGACTTCAAACATGTTGGTGAGTTAGGGGAATGTTCGCTCTGTGCATGTGTGGACTTCCTCTGGTGGGATGGGCAGATAAGAACAACTTGGTTCAAGAACCATGAAGGCTTCTAAAGCTGTGGAGCACTTAGATATTGGTCGATATCCAAGAGTCCAAGGTCGTCCACTGCATCTGTTCAGTCATCCTGACTTTTGTCTTGCCACTAGACCTGGATGACTCTGAAAGAGCGAGTAAGGTTGATGATTTTGTGCAAATCTGCCTCACTTAAATCTAATTCATGCATAAGTCAAGACATCATCCCATGATGTCATTGGTCCTCTTCCAAAACAAAGGATGAACACCAACAACAAGAATGACAATATATTTATATTAAAATATACACATATAATTACATTCAAACTATATTCAAAATTAATACAAAACATTTAGGAGGTGGGGCTGGATACTAGCAATTGAGGATAAATAGTTAATAGCTGTTCAGTTGAATTGACAAAAAAGTAAAATAAAAGAGATTTGCTAATGTTTCTATGAAAATGATCTTTATTATCTGTGACAGAGGAGCTAGAACATTTGAATGCTAATACCTCTGCCCTTGTACTGCAGGGAAAAAATAGAATTTGCACCTGAGAGGACAAATTTGGGAAGAATGGCTGGAACAGACTGGGTACACCTCAAGGAAGTCTGTGCTGCAGGCAATGCAAACCTGAAAGTATTCAAGTATTGCTTTAGAAGCTCTCTCAGAGAGAAAGGAAGATTCTAAAGGAATAGAAAGCTGATAGAATATATGTAACTAGCAATCTATATGTCTACATTTTTACCTTTTAAAGAAATCTTTTTTATCCCTAGAACTCAGTACAATGCCAGGTACATAGTGAGCATTTAATAAATGTTTGGTTATGGATTGATTGATTTAATCGTAACAATCTACACATGTATGGTATCTTTGTTGAAAATATGGCTGATGAATGGAAAGAATGCTGCAAATCACTCTGCAAAGAAAACTCCATCTTGACAGTTGCATAATTGGCTGATGGGTAATTAGAACACAAGATTTCACTCTGTGGTTATTTGTTAATTTTTTTAAAAAAGCGTTTGCCTAAATACACTAAAATGTAGCATGAAAAACATTCTTTCATGTATATGTCAAGATCATACATTCTTTGACAAACCCATGTATAGAGATAAGTTTTTTTCAATGACTCTCTGCTTATTGTCAATTGATTCATAAAATAGGGAGATACATGCTCACTAAAGGTATTCATCACTGTCATGGAAGAAATCCTCTACAGAATCCAAATAAAAGAAGTGTTCCCTACTGGTGATAAAATTCTCCAGATGTTCCTATTTATAGATAATAGTACCAATAGCATCAAATTCCAGAACATTATAGGAGCTTTTCAATAATTTTAGTTATTCAAAAGACATTGGCCTAACAGTCCAAATGGGAAAAGGAAAAAAAAATGTATTGGCATCGATAAACTATGTCACGCAGTTGGATGGCCAGTCTACCGTGTTAGTATAGCACTACCAATATAGCAGTATTTTACTTTTGTCTAGAGTGGAGGGGGGTCCGCATGAAATCACAAACAAATGGAAACATTAATGAAATGCTAGGAATTGGCAAGTGTATATAGCTGTGGGAGCATGTGTGAAGGTTTTAAACTCTCTTCACTTGCTCTTGAGAGTCATTTCCCATTGACCATTTTTTAAGGTAAAGAGGAAAAATGGACATGTGTCAATAAGACTGAGGGTCCTTAGTGGAAAAAAACATATAGAATTTGTGCTCATATTTACTATGACCGCTACTTGGAGAGTTAAGTCTAAATTGGAACAAGTGGTGAAACCATGATATGGAAGAGAAAGAGACTGTGGTCTAGAGATAAGGTTCACTGTGACAACAGTGACAGCAACAGCATCATCATCATCACCATCATCAACAACAACAACAATTCATAATTATTGCCCTTTAAGGAGTGCAAAGCACTTTACATGTTATCTATGATACAGTACAATGTGATAAACATTTATTAAGTGCCAACAATCTGGCCAGCAGCTTCTGTGGGGGTGTAAGATCCACCCACAGCCAGTACCCAGAAAGCTGCCAACAGCACATGTTCTTTTGATCTGCTTAACTAAGGAAAGCAAGGTGAAGGGGTTGACAAGCTTACTTTAATTTAGCATACACATATTCACTTAGTTCAGGGGAAGAGACCAGCACACTGAACTTCAGAGCAAATTACGAACAAATTACAAACATCAACAGACAGACTT
>CM053627.1:150204852-150219258 GCA_028646595.1 Phalanger gymnotis | reverse complement strand
TTAGGCTGCTCTGATTGGTTCTTGAATTAGCCCCTCCCCTTAGGACTCGGAGGTTCACATCCACATAAGTTAGGTTAACACCTAATAGGGCATGGCTCTGGAGTTAGCACCTCCCCTCAGCCAGCCCCACCTTGGGTCCCACCCCAGTCACCAATCCACACCCACATAGCTTCCACACCTAATAGGGGTTTGGGCCTGGGGCTTAGCACCTAGTAAGGCTCAATGAAATACACTGAATTACTCAAAGCAAACAAAAGCCAAACTCTTCAAGGGCACTAAGTGCTAAGGAGCCCATTTTGCTTACCAGCACAGCCAGGTACTGTGCCAAGTGTTGAGGGTATAAATAAGAAAAAGAAAGTTACTGCTCTCAAGGAGCTTACAATCTAATAGAGGAAGATAATACATAAAAGGAAGCTTTAAGGGGTGGAGGGGAAACAACAGTGTGTATTTGACACAGGAGCATGATGATGATGGTGGAACTGAAAGTAAGCAGAACAACTGGTGGCAAATAAAGAAATGGCTGGGATTCGAGTCCCTGTATAAGAGGAGGGTATGGGAGAAGTTCTTTTTGCTCTGCCCTCTAGCATTCCATTCAGAGGAGCATAAGTATTTGAGTGTACTGATGAGATGGGAGTGCTCAAGCTGAAGTAATCTCCATGATGATGAGTTTCCTGGTGAGAAGTCTATCCTGGGAATGGGACAAGGACCAGGGCATGATGATGATGATGATGATGATGATGATGATGATGATGATGATGACAATGATGGCAAAGTTGAAATCAAGAAGAGTGGCTGGTGGCAAATGAGGGGATCCTCATAATTACCTTATGAAGTAGGTGCTCTGATTATCCCCTTTTCACAGATGAGGAAAGTGAGACTGGGAGAGATTAAATGAATTGCTCAGGGTCCCACATCTAGAAGTGTCTGACTTAGGATTCAAATTCGAGTTTTCCTTACTCCAAGCCCAACAGTCTATCCACTGTACTACCAAGCTGCCAGACCAGGCCTGGGACAGAAGATCCAGAACAAACACCATAAAGGTCCAAAAAAGGAAATGAACAAGATGAGGGATAGGAGGTTATCCAGGATGCTCCACTGCTACACATAAACTGTAAAATGAATCAGAATAAGGTCTCTAGTATACTGAATTGATATTATGTAGAGGAATTATGAAAGAAGATGAGCAAGAATTTACAGTATAAGATAATAAGGGAGATAGCTGGGTTGCAATTTATACTAATAGAGGAAATATCCGCATTGGTGAGATCATGAATCTACTGGAAAAACATACATACACACACATACACACTCATACACATATACATATGTATGTATACATATACATTTGATTGGGGACAAGTGTGGAGCATTATGGTAGGCAGTAGTTCTATTATTATTGAAAAAGGTAAAGATTTGCTAAAAAATTAGTGACAAATAGCTTATATTTGTCACTTATTTTTCCCTTTCTAATATTATCTTTAATTTCACGTGTAATGATGGGTGAAGGCAGACCTGAATTGATTTTGTATATATAATATATGTGTATATGGATGTATGTATATATATATATAAATACACACATGTAAATACATGTTATCTATCCCATTTAAATGTAAGCTCCTTGAGAGGTGGGGCCATTTCATTTTTGGCTTTGAATCCCTAGGACTTAGCTCAGTGCTTGGCATATATGGGCATTTAGTAAAAGATTGCTGATCGATGTATTAGGCAATTTTAGTATTCTACTCATTTCTAGCATGTCATAAAAGTCAAGAAAATGATTTGAAATCCATATTCATCTACGATTTTAATAATAAAAGTAGTATAGGTTAAATAAATAGTTAATGACTGGAGGATTGATTTTGGTAGAGGTAATATTGTGTGCTAGGAAAAGCAATGTAGATTGAGTAAGAAGACCTCTCTTGGAGTTCAGGCTCCCATCCACTGTGTGATTTTGAGCAAGTCACTTGATTTTTCTCTCTCCATTTCATCATCTATAAAATGGTGAAATGGTGACAATGACACCTGCGCTGCCAACTTAACTGTTCTATTTGAAAGATAAAATATGCCCACACCCACACACATGTATTTATATACACAAATATGTAAATATATATTTTTTGTATTTCATTATTATTAAATTTAGCATTAAATTTTAATAAATAACACAATTTAATGAATAATGAAACAAGAAATATAAAATTATTTGATGAATAAAATTTGATCATTAATAAATAATTTTTATGTCGATCAGTTGATTAATAGTAATATATATGTATGTGTGTATATATGCATAGATGTGTGTATGAATATCAAATGTCCCCTTCCAAATGAGACAATATAGCTTACAAATCACAAAAAAGAAAAAGTGGAGACCCTTTGTTTCATGTCCTGTACTACTTTGCAATCTCAACCAAATAATATCATAAGACATAATAATTTTGCATATATACTTTACAGGTCATTTGTTATGATTATCATTTACATTATACATTATAACATAATGGCAATTGACTATTATACATACATGTGCAATATAATAGGTATATATTATGTCTATATGTATACACATAAACCTATATACATACATAACATCTGTATATGTACTATATGTATATGTGTAACATGTATATGTATTTTACTTTAATTACTTTTTGTGCTGACATTAGGTTGAAGCTACAATTTAGAAAACAGAATGGGGAATGGGAGGGCTCTAGTTTCTTTTTTTCTGTGTCATTGATCTGTAACCAGACATTGTCTCATCTAGGAGGAAAAAAAAGCGAACAAGGAAGGGAAGCACAAAAGACACAAACTTCCTAGGTTTTTACATTTCTGTTCTCATGGAAAAGTTCTTGTTATCCTTTTTTGAGACCCATTAACACCATGGTGGGCCTCACCCCACTCTTCCTGCTACGGTATACTTAGCCAACTTTCTTCTAGTCCTCCAGCAACTAGTCTATCTCTCCTCCCCATGGAAAATGGACTTTTAAAAATAATGAAATGGCAAAGAACAGACTAACTGCTGGAAAGTGGAGGAAGTTGTGAGTAATCAGAAGAAAAGATACAGTGACACGTAAAGAAGGCTGTGCTGTACATCCACAGAAAAGACCTGCTATGAGGTCCTTTCTTCTGTACCTACATTTATTTGCAGTGACTTGCTTGAAGGCCTGGAATATCTCAAGCATCACTGCAGAGATCAGAACTGTTCCCTACTGTAACCATATATGGCAAGGACCTTGGGAGGAGTCCAGGGTGTGAAGAGTCACAAAGCCACTCTGTCTAGAATTATTCACAGATGGTTGTGGTTGTGGGAAAAATACACAGTTCTACATCCAGCATGGCTGGGAAAGTTTCTTAAGGTAACTAGGAAGACTTAGATATTCCTTTTTGCGATGGTACAAGACCACACGCACAACGGCATCCTATTTCTCTTTTCTGTGACTTTTTTGGATGGGGGAATCCCTTCTGTAGGCTTGTTTTGCTTCCCTTTAGGGTTCAGTGACCTCCTTGGAGGATTACAAAGTTGTCTGCACATAACAAAGGAAAAGGTTATCAAATGAGAGACAAAAATTTATTTATTTTTTAAAAACTTATATTCTATCTTAGTATGAGAACAAAGGAGCTACATGGAATGTATACATTTTCAGTAGAATGTAAGGTCCTTGAGGGCAAGGTCTACTTTGTTTTTGTCTTTATGTGCCTACTTAGGCTGTGTATACCTAGGTATACATTTAAAGGGATACCTAGTATAATACTTGTAACATTGTAAGTGCTTAATGAATACTCATTGAAATTTAACCTCATTAAATGAAGGGGAGTTAGTCTGTGATGAAGGATATTTGAAGTTATTTTGGTTGCCAGATGAGCTAGATTAAAAAAAATCTCACATTGGTGCAATAGCTTTTTTGGGGAAAACTTTAATGGTGGTATTTTAAACAGAACATACATGACCTCAAGTCTAGTGAATGAGAAAGGAAAGTATTTTCTAAAGCTTTTCTCATACATGCACAGCTATGGTGATACTATTCATTTGCTCAAAAATCTTCAGTGACTCCCCATTTTTCACTAAGTTCTCTGCCTCATACTTGAATACAAAATACTACCCTATATCTACAGATTTGCCTCATAAAATTCCCATTCACTTATTCTATGTTTTGACCAGATTTGATTATCCTCTGCATAGCCAACCTGTGCTGTGCCTTCAAGTTGTCTTGCTTTTATTCACAATATTTCCTATGCTATATTCCTCCTGAACATTCTCTGCTTGTGGAATTCCTTTACAGTCTGATCAAATGTCACTTGATTCAGGAAGCCTCCAGTTCCTCAAAATAAATAATAACATTTTTTCCATGAGTACTTCTTATACATTTATCATATATGTATGGGAATAGGGACTGGACTTGTACTTTCATTGGTAGATGAAGCTCTAAGTTGAGGAAAACACCCTCCACCAATGGAGACCAGCATGTTCTTTGAAATGTACAAATTTTAATGCTACCTAGAGCACTGAGAGGTTAAGATACTTGCCTAGAGTCACATAGCCAGTAGGTGTCAAAGGCAGGATTTGAGTCCATGTGTTCTTGGCTTTGAGACTAAATCTCTAGTCACTAGATAGGGAGCATGTATTCCCAAAACTTTATCTTTAACACAGTGCATAGTAAATCCTTTGTGCAAAATATGAACTTAACATAAGCTGTATTATAATGCTATGTATTATAGACAGATGCTATATACTTTTAATATTAGAGGTAGGGTATGTATACGTGTGTGTATGTATGTATGTGTGTGTGTGTGTGTGTGTGTGTGTGTGCTCGCATGCCTTTCATTGGTTGCATCTCCAGAATTTAACACAATGCCTGGCACATATATGCTTAATAAATGCTAGTTGATGATGCAATGTTTAGTATTTGTGAGTTTGTGTTTTTGTGTATGCGTATATTAAACTAGGGAACTGAGTGTGGACTTGTTATACCACAAGGAATGGGAAGATGGGTCGATGTAGTGGGGATTGGATGGGGGCCAGTGGATGAGACAATGAATGGGATGGCCTAATAAAGCACGATGGGTAAGAGACCACCATGACAACTAAGTAGTCAAGATTGCTAATGGTTTCAGCTCACTGCTATTAAAATGCATTTTCTATTGGCCCTAAAAATGCCTCCAAATGCAAATCTCACCACAGAGCACAAAATGCGCCTTTTTGGGTTGGCCAATTTTAGTGATAGCTACTACATAAATAAAAGGAAAGGAATGTTTGTGGGCCTGCTCTAATGTTTTATGATGGTTAAGGGGGAAATTGGGAGAGAAATGTGTCAAGTATTAGATTTATAATTCTCCTGATAATGCTGAATTATGGGACTGATGTTCCTGTGACCCGTTACGGTTAATAATATCTTCATAAAATAAATGGACCTCAAGTTCCTTTCGAGTGAATCTTAAAGGAAGGAGCAGGATAGAATAATGGAAAGAGCATTCATTGGATTTAGAGTTTGTGGGCCTGGGCTCAAATTTCAGCTTTGCTACATGCTGCCCATTTGACCAGAGGCAAGTCATTTAACTGTGCTGGGGTCACAGTTTTATAATTTGCCAAGATAAAGGTGTTAGACTCAATGATCTCTGAGGTCTCATCTAGCTCTAGAGCTATGGTCTTGTGATTCAGATAAGGGGAGATGAAAAGGATGGCCATAACATGTAAGAAAAGTGGCATGAAAAAGTTCGAGGAGGTAGGAATACATGTGGTTTGATGAGGGGTGAGTAGGTTAAATTGAATGCAGGGTTATTGCAACACAATAATAGTAGAATAAGATAAGTTTGGAGAAGTAGAGAGAGGACAGATTTTGGAGGACTTTGAATTCAATTTAGTTCAATTCAATGAGCCTATATTGAGAAACAACTATTTTCCAGACACTGGGACAAACACTGGAGAAACAAAGAAACAAAACAAAAGAAACTCCCTGATAAGATGCTTGAAGAGAGCTGAGAATCAGGATACTTAGATTCTAGGTCTAGCATAGCATCACCCTAATGACCTAAGTTTCCATCTCTATAAATGAATAGGTTGGATTGAAAGAAGGGATTAGAAATTCTCTAAAGTTACTTTTAATTTTGAACTGTTATGATTCCTTTATTGTATTCAATAGGAAAGGAGGAATAATTTAAAATTTTGTTTGGAGACAAAAAACTGTGATACATGTGTAATAGAGTACTTCTGCCTCCCTCTCCCAAATCCAGGCAGGCTACATCTCTTTCTCAGAAGTTCCCTTAGGGCAATTCTTAAGGTACACTGTGGGGTGTGTCTTCTCTCTGGCTGTTGGCTCGTGCCCCTGCTAGATGTATTCCCTTTCAGTATTAGGTGTTGGTGATTAGTAGCCCCCGCTTGTATGTAACCATTTAACATCAATTAGCTTTCACAATGGGATATTTACTTTGAAAATGTAACAAGAACAAAAGTACAAGCATATTCCTCAAAACCTAAGAGACATACTCTGCCTTGTCCCTTGTGGTGTCATTCAAATATTGGACTCACCTTTAATTCATTTCTTACATAGAATTGGACCCATCAAGTCACGCCCAAATTCAGCCTTAATGATGAAGTTTTTTTTTTTTTGTTACCCTGGAGAGCATGGCAAAGATCATTCCTGAAGGTAATTCTTTTCTCCTCAGGGCACTGATGCTGAACTGGCTGCAAAAATCCATTTATTAAGACACTGTGATGCTGCTTTCCTTTGACCTAAATCAAAATGATTTAGGTAATCTGATTGAGGTAAAGAAACTAGGCCTCAGTAGAGAGAGCCTAAGTCCTCTCCCCATATAGCATTCTGTATCACAAGATGCCATCAGTGGATTCCAAAATTTCCACCAAGAGTATAGCTTAACAGAAAATGGACAAAGGGACTTGGCTAAATTAGGCTTTTATGAAGACCCCTAATTTTCACTATACAGTTAACAGAAAAATTCCCCTCCTACCACATGGTCAGCAGACAGGGACCAGTTATAAGCATGCTCCACAGTCTTTTCAAGTTACTTGTGTCTTAACTTTTCTGGAAACACATTATCTAGTCTCTCTATATGTGGAATTTGTATCAGCTGAACACAGAGATGCACTTGGTGCATGGTCCAGTCCCCCTTACAAATGAGATGCAGTATTTTAGAAAGATTAATGTGGCAGTGTTCCATGGGATGGATGGGAGGGCAATACACTAGAGGCAGGGAGATGGGTTAAAAAAATAAACTACAGAAATAGTCATAGGCATGAGATAATAAAGAACTTAGACTAGGCAGCAGTCAGAAAGAAAGGAAGGGTTGAATTCAAGAGACATTGCAAAGACAAAAGCAGTGAGACTATGATTGACTACATGTGTGGTAGAGAAAAAAGGAAGAACTCAAGGATGACTCCAATGTTTTAAATCTGGGAAGAATGATGGCTCCATTTACAGAGCTAGGGACATCTGGAAAGGAGAAATGATTATAAAATAAAGAAGATAAGTTTGATTTTAGGCTTGTTGAATTGACAGTACTGACATACTATAGGATAGTAGTAGTATATTAAAGAGAAAATGACCAGTGGCATTTAGGGACTTGTAACTATAGCTCAGGAGAAAAGTGGGAACTCAAGATGTGTTTTTGCAAATCTTTCTTAGAGGATTCATCTAAAACCTTAGAGATTCTCTGGTTCTTTACTCTTCTATGGATAATAAAACAATCCTAGGTTTTACAGGATCATAAAAGCATAGATCTAGAGCCAGAAAGGACCTTGGAGGCCATTTGGTCAAAGCCCTTCATTTTGTAAAAGTGATTTGTTTAAGTTCACACAGATAGAAAGCTTCAGAGGAAGAATTTTCTTCTATCTCATTAAAATAAAATATCATTTTGATACCCTTTGTTTTTTATATTAATGCTCATTTTTGCTATTTGACCAACCTATCTCCTTTTCTTGTCATTAACATCCTTGATGGTGCTTTTTACATTATTTCCCATGTGCAAATCATCACTGGAAATATGCTAGAGCCTACTCATACATAAAAGGTATACATACTCATATCTAAAAGATGTCTATTTTATTTTTGGATACTTATAATGTTGATTCTTCTGAGATTGTATTGTTCTATGAATTATAACTATAAAACATCACCAAGATGGTTACCTATTAATGTTACATGAGTTAGGTTTTGGGTCAGTGAGCAACTTGGTATCATTAAAGGCAATGAGTAATTTCACAAGAATGACCTACTTTGTTCTCCTTCCCCTTGTTCTTCCTACTTTCCCTTCTTTCTCCCTCTCTCTGATTTCTTCTCCTATCTATACCCATAGCTGCATGTGTCCCACAACATTCCTGAGTGTGTCCTTAAAGGGACTAACGTGTAATTGGGAAACATTTAACAAAATAAATGAAAACATAACATAGCATAGAAAATGTTAATATGTAGTTTTCTAAGCCAAAATGTGACTGACAGAGATCTTTATGGTTTAGTGGCCTATGTTTCTATTTGAGTTTGATGCTACTGTTCTATAAATCTCTATCTATATACATGGCCATGTCTAGACGTATATCTATATTCACATCTATATCCATGTCTATATGCATATCCATACTTATATTGATATTTACATTCCCTCATAGATATGGATAGTTGAAAGAAACAGATAATACACATGCATATTCATGGATATTGTGTCCCCAAAGCTTTAATAACTTCAGAAGCATTAATGCTACAAACTTATAGAAACATCATTTAAAACTTTATTTTATTTTTTAGAATTTTGAATAAATACTTTTAAATTTTAACAAGATGGTGGCAGGGAGGTGTTGCTCTGTCATTAGGCATTCTGTGTGTGACAGTTCCTGGATGACACTTTCTCAGACTGATGGATTTGTATAGGAGGTCCCATTGCTTAGCTACCTCAGTCACCTGATCTATCTCCATTAGACTTTTTCCTGTAGAGATCACATCCAAACTGCCATATATGCGTAGAAATCTTATTCTTTGGATAAGCTTAAGGTTAGGGTTATAAATGCAATCCTTTAAGTCACTGAGTAGCAGCTGATGAAAGTTAATATCTGGTGTGATATATAGCACAAGATAGTGGCTATATTAAATTTTAATGAAAAAGGTATCATATACTTAAATTTTAAGTAATTAACTTTTCAAATGTTATTTTCTACAATTACTGAAGTTGTTAGAGCTGAAAATCACACTAATATATATATATATATATATTTCTGTCTATATATGTGACTACATCCAAATATCAATATCCACCTATATCTCTATCTATACCTATGTCTACATCTCTATGTGTGTGTATGTATGTGTATGTGTGTGTAGAAGGAGAGACAGAGAGAGAGAGAGAGAGAGAGAGAGAGAGAGAGAGAGAGAGAGAGAAATTAATAAATTGTGGTCTTTGGAAGATTCATCAAAAAACCTGAAAAAGAAGTACACAAGACAAAAAGACTTGAAGGAATTGTGATTGTACTAGTGGAGGAAATACCTATCCATTGAAATCACAGTTTCATTCAAATAACTATTTTATATTTATTCATACCTGTTTTTTACTGATATTTGTGTATATATGTACACGTATATATGCCTAATAACAAACATGAGCATATTGACAAGAATGATAATCCATGTCTCAGTTAATCATGTTTATGGGAAAACTAAAATGTCAGGATCACAAGTTTATAGCCAGTTCATGACTAGACCCCTAATGACTGGATAGCTTAATTACATGACAATGCCTGAAGGCACTAAACATCCTTATCTATATTAGTTTTGTAAATCCAAACTTATCATACTTACTTAAAACATCCTTGTCTATTTTATGACTCATGGTTTCATATGGACCAAGTATGCCTTTATAGTTCTTTTATTAAACAAATCCCTTACATTTTTAAAGAATATAATATGGAACGTTTCAAGCTTCATTTTAAAAAATGGACATTCTTTTTTACTTTGCTTTTCTGTCTGTTCAATTTGTTTCTTTCTATGAAGTCACAGATGGCCAGACCTAACCCATGGACCACAGCCAAGTTACTAAACCACAGAGCAATCCCTAGGGCTAGCTCTGCCTCTGGGCTAAAAAGGAACTCTTCCCAGCCACCTCTCATCTTGAGTATACCCTGATGCTTCTTACCTATACTCTCATCATACATGAAAGAACCCAAATACTGCAAAGAAGGCAGTGAGATTTATGGAGGGTAGTTGTAGGGAGGGGAGAGTGCAGATTTGGTATTTTCAATTCTTTTCAGCAAAAGGCCTTGGTTTCAGGAACTCTTTACACTGACAGCATCTTACCTTCTACCATCTTCAATTTATTGCCAAGTTCTTTTTATTTCTCTTTCCTTTTTTTAAAAAAAATAACAAATCCCAGGTGCCATGGCAATAGTTGCTATATAAATACTTATGTATTTATGTATCTTTATGTAAGGGAATGTAAGAGAATGCATACATATATTTGAATCAATTCTGTGGGGACCTGACAGATTGAGTTTTATAAGATGGAAATATAAATCAAGGGTGATCTGTTAATTTTGTATCTCTTCCTAAAAAGTACTTTTGAGCTATGTGCCTGTGTGACTGTCTTAATTGTGCCTGTCTTTGTACTTTGCTATCACTGATAGGAGGAATGAGTAGCCATTAAGTAGGATCTGTATTCTGAAAGCTATGTCAACGATGCTGAGCTTAAACCTCAAACCCTGTTCTACCCTGAAGAATAGGGTCCTTGGTCTATATGAGCACTAATTACCTGAAAGAGTTATATATATTCAAACCCCGAACCATACTTAATTAACTTAATTAATCTTTCATCACAAGCTGATCCCTCAAGCCCCATTTCAGCAGCTATTTCTTGAACTCTTCTGATCTATCCACTGAAGCACACAGAAAATAGCCTAATATTCCAGCTGTGGTTTCATTTCTTATACAATGAGAGAGCACTAGATATGATTTAGAGCAAAAAGGTACCAGGTGGCAGAGGAAGTGAAGGAACACTTGGGGAGGAGGACTGACTGATGTAAGAGAGAATCAAGGAAGAAGAAAGGACCTAGGGAAAAGAGGAAAAAATGAGAAGGAACCAGGAGTTGCAAGAGAAGGAAGTGAAAACAGCTGGTGAGGAATACTGAAACAGCAGGTAGTGGAAAGTAAGACAAATAGCTCCAGGTAAATAGAGGGCAATTGAGGAGAAAGAGGTAGTCAAAGCTTAGTTAGGAAATGTCTCTGCCCTCTTTCTTTGCTCATTCTAAGTGTCAGTTATCTAAGTAGCATATGAAAATTTCATTAGCATATGAGATATGGGTTACCTCATTCATGGTTTACCAAGAAAACATTGATGGTCAAATAATAAAATTCATTGGCTCACAAACCATTTTAGATTATCGTTTTGTCATCAAATGTTTTTGTGGACCCCCTATATGATACTAGTTGCACTATTTGTATCCATTGATTGAGAAATGCATAATGATAAAAAGCTACAACCATTCTGAAAATATTTCAAAATGAATGTTTATTGCACAAACATGTTGTTTCTCCCTGAAATAAAGGTATGAAATTTTTCTAATGATGCTGATGACTGTGAGTTATAGAATACTTTGAAGGACTAAGGTTGAAGGTCATCCAAAGGTCAATGGAGAGGGCCATGATGACCACAAAGAATTTTCAATGCATTTCTAATCTGGAAAAGAGTATAAAAATAAGCATATAGCACATAATCTGAGTGATGCATGACTATGTAAAGAAACAGATGAGTTAGAAACATAGCAAAAAAAAAAAGGTTAACTGATCATCTACATTTTCTTTTGGTATTTATGTGGCATCAAAAGATCCTGCAGAACTGCTCTCCTTTCTCCTTTGGTTGATCCCCATGTGAAGCATTTATGGGAGGATATGTAGAAATTGTACAGAATCACAGAATTTCAATTTGGAAGGGGCCTCAGTGTATAATTTGTTCCAGCATACAAATAAAAATGAATACCTACTTTAACATACCAGAGTCAATAAACCTTTTCTTGAAGACCTGCTTTGAGGAGAAACCCATTGCCTTCTGAAGCAGTCTCTTCTGCTTTTGAATTTTTAGGAGGCTTTTCCTTATATAACCCCTTGAAGGGCCAGTTTTATGGGACTCTCTCCTCATTTTTGGAGATTGATTACTTGATGTCCCGAGGTATATATTCAAACCCTGAATCACACTTAATATAATTAATTTTTATTTTGGCCGGGCAATTGATGTTAAGTGACTTGGCCAAGGTCACACAGCTAGTAAGTGTGTCAAGTGTCCAAGGTCACACAGCTAGTAAGTGTGTCTGAGGCCGGATTTGAACTCAGGTCCTCTTGACACCAGGGCAGGTGTTGTACTCACTGCACCATCTAGCTGCCCCATCATTAATCTTACATCAAAAACTAATCCCTCAAGCCCAAGTCCTTAATCTTGAGGGGCAAGTGGAGTTGGTGTGAAATGGAGGGAAGAGCTGGTTCTTTGGATTTCCAGCTTTGAGAGAAGAGATATGTTATTCCAAACCACTGCTCAAGCTTCTGAAGAGAGAGAAAGACTTTGGAAATGAGGTGACATGTGGAAGAGCTGGCAATCTCTATTATATCCTTATCCTGAGCTTGCTACACTAGAGACTTTAGGGAATTTCCTCTTGGGTAAGATCTGAAATTATCTCTTTTGTTATCTCATTTTTAGTGGGAGAAATTATTCACACACACATATGTATATGTATATTCTCCTATGTATATTCCTTTGATTTGTTTTGCAATTGACTTGGATAAATGAGTTTATTTGCTGTTCACTATGTATATTCATTATGGAACTCGGGGTATATGCATGTTAAAGAAAGACAAGTACCTCTGGTGTGAGTGCTGCCAAGCCCTTTCCAGGACTGCTTTCTACCTTTGGTGTTGTTATGGTAATTAAGATAGGACTCTTTTGCTGTTCTTCTCTTTTGGAATGGTAAGGCCACCAAGTGACTTTGTTTCTATTGGGAGTCTTTGATTGAATCAAGAGTCTTTGACCTGCTTAAGAAGCAAGAAAGCCCCAGGCCCCAGGTCCCACACCTTTTTCCTAAGTAGGGGCCCTGAACAGGGTATAAGAACTCAGAGATTGGTGGTTTGCTTTTGGGGGCCCACTCACTGAAAGGTGTTGGTGATGACACTCTAGGTAAGCTATTGAAGCAGCCCCCCCTTTGAAAACCCAGGTATTGGTGCTTCTCTGGTAACTATGTATTGTGATTTGATTAGACAGAAATGTTGATCTGTTTGTATTGTCTCTGTAATTTCTGTTTGTATTTGCTCTGAAGTTCAGGGTACTGGCTTTTCCCCCTGAACTAAGTGAATGACATATGTATGTTTAATTAAAGTAAGATTGTAAACCCCTTAAAGTTGCTTTCCTCAGAAAAGCAGATCAAAGAAACTGTGCTAGTAGCCCTCCCGTGTACTGCTGTTATTGGTTGTTAGTAGCATTGTTGTTACAGGTGTCTAACCAGTTACCCAACTCTCACTCATGGCTCCAAGAATCTGTAGCATGCTCAGCAGCCACACCCCAGTAAATTGTTTCAGCAGAGGGGATAAACGCAGTTGTGGTTAACCAACATAGCTCAAACCCTTCCGTAAGTTAGGAGGGTTTCCACCCCAAGCCTATGAAGACTTCTGTTGATGGAGTGGATACATGAGAACAATTATTTCCAACAGCCAAGAAAGGTGGCAGAAGTAGGGGCTGTGGAGTGCTTAGAACTTGGTTAGACATTAAAGATGCCAAGCTCATCCACTGCATCTTGAGATATCACTAGTCATTTTGACTTTTTCTACTAGACTTGGAGTTCTCTGGAAGACAGTGACACTGATGATTTTGCACAACTCTGTCTCACTTAAATCCAAGGTGAGTCAAAAAAACATCACCCATACCATTCTACCATTTTACCTACTTCAAATTCTTATGGTGCATGTGCAAGTGATGAAGCAGTAGGTGTGGATAAAGTAGAAGTTATAGTCATAACCTGGCACACAGGTGGCCCAGGCCAAAGTGTTTTCTGAAACAGCAGTGGGAGTTGGCAGCCCCCTGTGTATCTGAGTAACTTTTGAAAGCACTTCACTACTCACCTCCTGGTGTGAGGAAGGGGACCTAAAAATTATTTGCTTCACTCAAGCTAACCCTGGCCTGCTTACTGCAGCAGGCAGGGATCCCACCCTGTGGTCAAAACACATACAAAGAAGTTCAGAAATGTTTGTGATGATTATTCCACTCACCATTGGAACATGGAATGTGTATACGTTTATGGACAACACCAAATGGAGTAGATATGAAAGACAAACAGCTTTTGTTGTGAGAGAACTCAGGAGATATTACATCCAAAAAGCAGCCCTAAGTGAAGCAAGGCTGGAGAATGAGGGCCAGCTTACCAAAGTTGGAGCAGGA
>CM053627.1:150171606-150188456 GCA_028646595.1 Phalanger gymnotis | reverse complement strand
TAGGGTCCGCTCTGCCCTGGCTCCTGGTCTGATTGGTCCACGTCACCCATGCTGGGCTCTGCTCTGCTCCGCTCTCAGCTCCATGCAGGATATACCTTACCCAGCAACCATCCAGGCTGTCCTGGGCTGGAGCCCTGCTTCCCCCCCACTATTTTGTGGTTTCTACTGTTCTTATCTGTTGTCTTTGGTGTTTGTGGGTTGAGAAGTCTGGCAACTGCCACAGCTCACTGATTCAGGGTGCTAGGGCCCGCTCCGCCTGGCTCCTGGTCTGATTGGTCTGCGCCGCCTATGCTGGGCTCTGCTCCACTCCGCTCCCAGCTCCATGTAGGATATACCTTACCCAGCAATCATCCAGGCTATCCTGGGCTGGAGCCCTGCTTCCCTCTGCTATTTTGTGGGTTCTGCAGTTCTAGAACTGGTTCAGAGCCCTTTTTTATAGGTTTTTGGAGGGACTTGGAGGGGAGCTCACGCTAGTCCCTGCTTTCCAGCCGCCATCTTGGCTCTGCCCCCTCGGATGACTGGTATTTCATCCTTTTTAAAAAATTTAATTTAATTTTAGACTCAAGAGCCAGAACACAAATACAGAATGGAGAAAAGAAACAAAATATATCGTAAACTTAAATATTGAAACTTAAATACAAAGAAAGAAAGAAAGCATGTTGTGTGCATAGCAGAACATAAGAAGGGATTCAAAATATATAGCAATAGATTTTCATTGCAAGAAAGCCTATACAATAAATAATACATGTTGCTTTGAGAATTGTCCATCTTTGATTCCTTGTGAGTTTTCTTTTGTTCTCTGCTGTGCATTTTTTTACTTTGTTCTTTTTTTCCTTCCTCTACCCCACCCCAAAGGAGACAATAAAATTTAGATATGTTTCTCTATAGCTGCAAATATATACATACACATACATATATAGACATATACTCTCCCAAACATCTAAGCCTAATCTTTGTTTTTATATTTGTACCTATCTCTCATTTCCTATCGCTCCTGATTCTTCTACTTTACTTAACTGACTACCTTGCCCTCCTGTTACTTGCTTACCCCCCTCAAAGGATCCTCCCCTGTCCTCCTATTCCCATAAATCTAACCACCCTTTTATGTCCCCTTTTACCTATTCTCTCATTCTCCCCTCTAAAAATCCCTCATTTGTCCTCTTCCCCCTCACCATACCCCTACCATTTTATTTCTTCTAAATTTAGAAGACTTTTATACTCTTCTAAATATATATGTATCGTTGCTCCTTAAACCCATTCCCAATGAAAGTATGTTAGGAGAACTACCAGCTCTCCTCCCCCATCTAATTCCTCTGTATCCTTTCTTCCTCTTGTACCTCTTTTATATAAAGTACTTACTCTTTTTCTACTACTCTGTTTATAAATGGTTTTACTTTTTAAATTCATATCATAGTCAGGTTTATCCTGTTCCTTCTTATGAGCCCGGCAATTACTAATAAGAGTCGTAGACATATATTTTACATTTCATGTTACATAAAAGGTAAACAGTCTGTCTTTATGAATCCCTTATCATCAGTCTTTGGTATGTACCTTATGTTTCTCTTGGTTGTTGTACGTCGAATCTTCTATTAAGTCGAGGATTTTTTTAACAAAGTCTTGTAAGTCTGAGGATTTGTCAAATGTCCATTTTTTTTTCATTCAAGATAACACTTAAATTTAAATAGAATAATATTTTCTTCTGGAGTCCCAAGTCTTTTGCTCTTCAATATATTGTGTTTCAAGACCTTTGGTCCTTTAAGGGCTCTGCTGCTAGGTCTTGTGTAATTCTAATTGTGGCACCATCACATTTAAATTGTTTTAATCTTGATGCATTTAATATTTTATCCTTAACCTGGGGGTTTTGGAATTTGACTATGATATTCCTGTGAATTTTCCTCATAGGATCTCTTTTAAGTCATGTTTGATGGATTTTTTTTCTATTTCTACTTCCCTACCTTGTTCTAATACTTCAGGACAATTTTCTTTAATTATTTCTTCTATTATTGTATCCAGATTCTTGTTTTTATCATAACTTTCAGTTAGTCCAATTATTTTTGTATTTTCTATTCTTGATCTATTCTCCAAATCTGTTGTTTTTCTTATAAGATGTTTCACTTTCTCTTCTAGTTTTTCGTTATTTATGTTTTGTTTAATTATTTCTTGATCTCTTATAATTTTACCGGCTAATTCTAATTTTTAAGGTGTCATTTTCCTCCTTGAAATTCTGGATCTCTTTTTCTAATTGGTTGACTTTCCTTTTATAACCTTCTTATTTTTCTTGGATTATTTTTATTTTATGTTAGTTTTTCCTCCATCTCTGCCATTTGATTTTTGAAGGCTTTTTAAAGATTTTCTCTAAATTCTTTTTGGGGAAGTGACCATTTGACATTGCTCTTTGGGGGTTTCTTTACTTCAGTATCATCCTCTGAAGACAAACCCCTGATCATCTCTATTCCCATAATAGGTTTCTATGGCTGGATTCTTTCTTCTTTGCCTGTGCATTTTTTTTGTGGTAATAACTCGATTTTTGTAATCACCTCTAGCCCTGGCATATGGGAAATGGTGCTTCTTGCCCCAGATCTTCGGTTCTCCCCCCTAGCCTGGAACCAAAGTCAAACCTCCAACCTCCTCTAAGTGCCCAGAGCCAGGGGCTTTCTGTCTCACTGCTTCTACACTCACCAGGTGTGTGCTGGTTCCTTCTCATCTCCACTGCTCTTAGCAGAACACCTGGGTCTGGCATTCCTCATCAACAGAGGTTCCCTCAATCTTCTTGGGTTCAAAAGCATGACTCCCCTTACTATCCCAGAGTGAAAAGTTCCTGTGGCTGGGGCCAAGGCAGCCTCTCAAACCAACTAACCCCAGGACTTGCCACTTGTTGTTTATGGGGCTTGCCTCCTTGTTGTTAAAAGGGAACCTAGCCCGAAGGTGTTTACTTCTCTCAGGGACCAAACCTGGTTTTGGGATTTTTCTTCAGATCTCCTCAAACTGTCCCAGGACTGTGCTGGTTGCGCCCCTAGCCTTCTTTGTCTCTACCCACACTTTCTTGGCCCTAAGGTGCTAGTTTAATTCTTTTGTGGGGGAAAATCTTGAGAGCTTGGAATTTTCTGATCTACTCCACCATCTTCCCAGAATCCTCTCCTGATATTTCATCTTTACTGCTACTCCTATCCTGCTAAATAGGGCAGAGCTGAATCACTTTCAGATCTTGCCTATATGCTTCCTGGAGAGAGATTTAGGATGTGGTCTTCACTTTGTCCACGGCCTTCTCCTCCCTATGCCCCCTTTTCTCTAGAGATATAATCAGCCACATCCAGTTAAAATAATTAGCTTGCTTGGAAACTTGGGGGCAATATGATAGTGTTGGCCCACATGGTTCCCTCTTTTGTTGTTTTATGGAGATTATGTAAGATGAAGAGAGGTTGGTGAGTAGTAGATACAGAGCTGGCCACAAGGCCAAGGAGCACTTAGTTCAAGTACTGACTAAAAGTTCAGACTGTGTTACCCTTGACATGTCTCTTAAATTCTTGGTGTTCTAGAGAACTCTCTAAGACTATATATTTTGATTAAGGTGCCTATTTGTGTGGGTTAATAGGCATTTCCCATCAATTTAGATCACAGATCCAGTCCTTAACCTATATCAGATGAAAAGTTAATATAATGACCATAGATCAGCCTTCTCTCCCCTCCCCCCAACTTAGGAAAATTCTTAACATTCAGACAAGGTCAAAGGTTTGTTTCTCTGCTATAATAAAAATGTTTTTGAACCTTTGGTTAACACTTGGCCTCCCTATATTTGAGGCAAGAAGATTGGGATACAGGAAACATTTAAGTAAAAGAAAAGAATGGAGTATATAACAGTACAGTTACTAGGCAGGCAAGGGGTAAGTTGGGAAAAAAGTAGATCTTATTTGGAATTTCTCTCAGTCTGAAGAGTTGAGTACAATTGGAAGCTTTGGTCTAAGAGTTTTTTGAGAGATACCTTCAGAGACCCAGTGGCCCATCTCTCTGTTTCCCTTCTCTGCTGCATTTCTGCCCTTTGGTTGTTTGTTTTCTGTCATTTGTTCTTGTGGCACCAATGCTACCCAGTTTGGTCCATTAAGTCCCAGCAATGCTGAGAACATGATCTCTCACCCTATTTTTTTTTCTTTTCAGTTTACTCTGTTACAGAATACATGCATCTCTTTTAAAACTCAGGCACAAGAGAAGTCCACCTTCTGCTTGAGAGTTCAACAGTCCAAATAATTTGATTTGTTTGTCCCTTTGAATGACAAATTCCACATTTCTAATCAATTCTCACATCCCTATTACATATCTATGTATTCCATTAAATTCTTACAGAATGAAAAGAGACTGAATAATTTTTATATGAATATTCATACCGTGATATAGAGTTATAGAACACTGCAGTGTATAAAGATTAAAGTTGAAATCACCAAAAGTACAGTGTGAACATGAGTAGGCTGTGATGCATTCATTACTAAAAGAAATTATAAATGAGAAGGAGTATGAAAGATATCATGAAAGAAATAAATCTATAAAAAAGAATGGCCAGGCATGTAGAGAGAATGAGGGATAAGCGATGGATAACCTATATGTTTCCTTGATATCATGAGTAATTGGCTGAATCAGTTTACTTATCTGTAAAATGGAGATAATAATGTCGTCTACCTCCAGGCGTTGTGGGGATACAATGAACTATTGGTAAAGTGCTTTGTATACCTTTAAGCTAGCTATCACTGCTACTTCTGCTGCTGCTCCTACAACTACATGATTTACCAATTCTTTATTGTCTTTATTGTTTTCCTCTGGAAGTCCTTGTAGTAACAATTAGATGTGAAGATCTTTCCCACCCATTAATAGGCCATGTGCCATGCTTACATCACAGGAAGCCAAGTTACATGGTGGGAGGAGCTTCTTGACAGGAAAAGGAAGTTATGTCACAGGAAAGGCTAAGAGAGAGAGAGAGACATGTTATGGTTACTAATGGCTGCTAATGGCTACCCTCATGATTGTTAAAACTGAACAGGATGACTTAGCTGTACTGTGAGTTTGCTTTGGGGAAGACCCCAGCAGGGGGTCACAGAGGTTTTGGGATGGCCAGGCTCCAGGCTGTGATATGGTGTTTTAAGTTCCTTGCTGTTATGATAAAGTAGGCTGACTGGTTGTGGGAACTGAACATTTTGTTATGGGATATGATTTTCTGGTGTCTGAATAAGTGTTATACTTCTTTTACCTTCTTTATGGAGAGTCTCTCACACCTTGCAGTACAGAACTACATAGGCATATTCATGATTATCGTTGATGTTGTGTTTATTGCCTTATTGTTTCAGTCCTCCAGTTTGTCAATGGACATTTCAAAATATAGCATCCAGAATTTAACTTGACTGACTTGTTTTAAAATTTGAGGGGAAAAGGAACAAAAGTGTATGATGGCATAATAGTAGGAGAGAATTCTATTGTCATGTGTTAGGGAGCAGTAATTGGGCACCCTTTCTCTGGGGAAATGAGATTAGTAGTAAATTCGTAGAATATAATTTTATAGGTAGTTCTAATTTGGATTGGGATATAGCTTCATTGTTATTCAACAACCTTTATTCTCATGTATGCTATGTCTCTATATTTAGGCTTCCAAGGAACACAAATCATGATCCTGGACCTATACAGACATTCAAAAACATACTACACTAAACACAATAAATACCAAGATGGGAAAAACCTAGAAGCCCAAAACCAAGCAGCACCACTGCTAACAACTTTGAGCCTTATCTGTGAACCTCTCTACCTCATTTTCCCACCACACTCTATTTACCTCTGTAACTAGTCCAGGTGAGTAATCATATACCAGCAGTATATCTTCTATCTGGCTCACCTAAATATAACTGATAGTTACTTAAAGGTTGCGGTGGAATATTTAGCCTGACTGAAGTTTCACTTATACCCCCTAATGCCACCAAATTCCTACAACAAGCCTAGTCATATGAACATACATATGAACATATGTGTATATGTTCATATGAACATACACGCATGTAGATGTATACAGACACATCTATATGCGTCTGTCTATCTATCTATCTATCTATCTATCTATCTATCTATCTATCTATCTATCTATCTATCTATCTATCTGTCTCCTCTATAATATATGTATATACAGGGTGTTCTCAAAGGCTTAGCATGGTTTAATAAAGCTTAAAACTTCACTAAGACTTTTGTGACACCCTGTATACATAAATTTTAAAACATTCAAATTATGCATCTAATTTTTAGCGATGTAGCACTAACAGAAATTTTGGGTCTAATTTTCCCTTTTCAGTGTTGGGAAAATTTTTGTTATATCCTATATACAAGGTAAATAGCATCCCAAACTTGTGGTATAGTAGAAAGAATGCTGGATTAAGAGGGCCTGGGGCTCAGACTTGCTTTGTGATCTTTGGCAAGTCTTTCACTTATCTGGGCCTCATTTTCATCATCTGTAAAATGATGTCTGTAGAATAGATGTTTCCTAAGGTCATTTCTAGCTGTCTATGGTTTTTTTAGGCAGCCTAGTATAGAAAAGGGATATCACAGGCCCTTTGATGGGTGAAGAGGATACAAAAAATACTATGTATTTAGTGTTCTTTCATATCCTGTAAGGTAAATGAAAGAATATTCACAATTTTAGTGTGACTGTTGTCATTCTCCCAAGTAAAGGATTCATTCCAAATAGATTGCTCCCATGGAAAGAGCCGTAGGATTTGGAATAAGATAAATTGATTTTAGATTTTGGCCTTGCTAATCATTACTGTAACATCTTGATTAAATCTCTTAACTTCTCTGTGCATCAGTTTTAAATAAGAGAATTTACTAGATGATTTCTAAAGTGCCTTATATCACTAAATTTTAGGATCCTATAGTGGATGAATTTAAAGAATGTATGTGGATAACAAGATTGACATGGCCTTATTACTTGAGTTGATTTTTTAAAAGCAAACTCTAAAAAACAAAGCAAAGACAATCTTCTCCCTCTCCAAATGTCTTTATGCAGATATAATCAAAGCAGACAAGTTTATTGATATTTTACTCCATCCTGTTCACATAATAATAGACCTTCTCCTGGACAACAGTAATCCCTGCTTTTTCTCCAATTTTGCATTCTTTTGAGGGGGGGGGGATATAAGCCTACTCTTAGAGTTCTTAGGCATTGACTGAAGCCATCCTCACAGATATTTCTATAAAGCAATATCTCCCAAGTACTTTTCTTCACAAAGCAGCACAAATATAGAGAATGCTCAGAAGAATACTAAGGAATCCAAACTCATTCTCCCTCCTACGGTCAGAGAGACTCACCAATTGAGAAATGAGGATTTTAGGATTATGCTGGACTGATCTTTTACGAGATGCAGTAATTGTTTTGAAGACTCTGACGGAAACATTTTCAACCTGGGATTTAATTTCTCAGCTACTTGTGAATAAATGATCTGTTAGGGGAATCCCTTCCATTTCAAATTGGCTTAAATTTAACCACAAACTCCACTGACAGTGAGAATTAAGGAGATTTGCCCTACACATTGCTGTAATAACTGAAAAAAAATCAGAATTCCAAAAGACAATGGAAAATATTTTCTCTAAATTTTTAAATTTATATGTTGTAATTAAAAATGTATATGATTGCCCATGGATACTTCTTAATTACTATGTTAAATTTATGGGATAAAAAAGTATTCCATTAGTATTTTAAATAATATTACTTTTCCTTTGATCTATATTTTTAGCACTAATATTCTTTAGTCATTGCTGTGTGATTCTAAGTCAATACCATTGAAAAAGCCCTGGCTCTAGAGTCAGAGGACCTTAAATCTAACTTCTATCCTTACCATATATGTTACCTGGGGCAAGCCAATTAGCTTCTCTGGGCCAGAATATGACAAGTATTCTGAAATGCCATATTAATCCAATAGACAGTACCTCCTTGAAAAGGGTATCAGTAGAGTATAAGTTCCTTCAAGACAAGGACTGTTTCTTTTTTTTAATCTTTGTATTCCTAGTGCCTTACATGTAGTAAGCATTTAACAAATGATTGTTGAATGGATTGAGTTACAATAGACTTGAGAGATGAAGTTTTAGAGTATATGTGGAGTATAAAAATTACTTGAAAAAGTTGTCAAATAGCTAGGCATTCTCACCTTTATATTACAGCAGAGCAGAAAAGGGCATATGTATATGTGAAAGCTTCTGTCACCTTCTCCCATGTGGAGCTGAATAGAAGTAGCGGGAGATTTGGTTAAAAAGTACCAAATTTCTCCTTTGATACTGCTCACTAAAATAAAACAAAACATTAAAACCTCAAAATATTAAGGTTAATGATATGTATTTATTAAATATGTACATATATTTAAAAACTTGAATCTAAGAGAGTTTTTGAGACTAGCTTATCTTTAATTGAAATAAAAACCTATATACATATACATATACATGTATACATTACAAAAGGAGAATAAAATCCTGTTGTTAGACAAAAAGCTAAATGCCGATGGATGATTTACATTGAAATTATCTAAAGTAACTATATTATGAAAGGAAATTTCTTTTCTCTCTATTTCATATAAATGCAACTACCCCAGCTTTGTGAAAAATCTTGTTAAAAGAAATTTCTGTCATAAAAACACATGCAACTTCTGCCATGAAAGATAAGAGGGTAAGTCTACTATAAGTATTTTTTGTTAACAAAATGATCCCATCATTATGGAATAAAAGAAATGCTAGAGCTAAAAAGAATATTTGCTATCATCTAGTCTGGCTCTGTCCTTGACAAAATAGGACACAAGTCCAGGGAGATAATATAGCTATCTTAAAGTCATGTAGCTAATGTGTGGCAGATCTGGAGCTTGGACTGAGGTCTATCGACAACATTCCTTGATGCCTGCTTGCATCTTTCTAATAAGGAACTTTGTAATAGAGTACTACAATAATGTGTAATACCACCATTTATAATATTTGTACAAAATTATATAAAAAGACTATTTAGAAAATATGTGTTGATGAAACTTAATAATGTTTTTTTTATTTTCTTTTCATTGAGCTGACTGAAGTCAATCATGGACATCATTGTCAAAATGGCATAATTACTTGATTATCATCAAATTTAACTACCCCCTTAGAACTAAAATCACTTGAAAAGGCTAAAGAGAACAGTTGCTTTCCACAGCATTGATTTTTTTCTTCGTGTTTATGTTTTTAGAATGAATATTTTTAGGAGAATAGCTATGAAGACCATAGTTCTATGACACACCAATATTTTTAATTAGAAAATGAATGCCTATTAAAATGTTTGCATATGATGCTAGGAAAAAAAACTGCCTAGACATAATTAATAGTTTATTCTTAGTTGTGGTTTTCTACATATACATCTAAATTCTGATTTTCTAATGTTTATTGAAAGCATTGTGTGTTTTAAGAAGAAGCATTAAACATATATAGCAAAGAATGAGAATGATGTGTTTAATTTCACAGGTGGCTTAAAGACAACTGATAGAATTTGAGAGTATTCTGATATTCTGTAGGTAACAATGATTTTTTTGAGAGAGAACTTGGAGTAATCATTCTTTTCCATTTATATAATGCTTCTTAATTTTGATCATAGACTGCGTACGTTATTGGTATGACAATTTTGCATGAATTAATTTCTTATGAATTGCTATCACCTCCCAAAAGGAAGGGAATAAGCACTAATTAAATGCCTACCCCTTGCTAGACATTGTGTTAAGAGATTTACAAATATTATCTCATGTGATCTTCTCAACAACTCTGTGAGGTATGTGCTATCATCCTCATTTTGCAGTTGAGGAAACTGAGGTAGATAGATGTTAAGTGACTTGTCTAGGATCACCCAGCTAGTGTCCGAGGCTAGATTTAAATTTAGGTATTCCTGACTCCAGGTCTAATACTCTATACACTGTACTATATAATTACTTTAAAAAAGTCTTTCTCTTGGGGGATGAAGTTGCCTCTCTTAATGAAGATTTTCAAATTTTGGATCCATCTGATGCTTCTACCTAAAATCCCTTATTCCTATTATTTTTTGGTAATATCTATACCGCATGTCCATTACTCCAAAAACAGAGGCTTCCTCTGGTCAATTTTTGATATATAAAATGTTATTGTGCCCAAGTGAAATGTGTTCCCTTCCCATAGAACCCATGTTCTTGCTTCGATCAGTGTTGGCCTTGGGTGAAAGGGATAAAGTACAAACGAGTCACTCATTGACTAGGAGGATAGAAAAGGGGTTTCCTTAACATGGCTGTGCAATAACTAGTTCATCCTTCCAAAGGATTGTCACTGAATTCAGTTCCTCTTATTATGACCTGAAGCTCTAGGTGCTGGATACTTGACAAAACCTACTTCTTCGCCAACCCTCCACTTCCAGATGACTGAGGCTAGTTACAATCCAGCTTCCTCTGATGACAAAGACTTGGTTGTATCCTTCTTTCTCTGATGATTCAGACCTAATGTCATTTATTCTTTTCTTTGAACCTGCTTTCCTTCTCCAAGGTTTTTCTATCCCCTTGCCCAGGGCATTTTATATTCGGTATTAAGCTTTCCCTTGTGTGAGTTAAAACATATCATGATAGAAACCCATTGCTTTCCACTTTACTGGTCCATCTGACTATTGTCAGAGTCATTTAAGGCACATAATGACCGGAATGGAGAAAATGCCTGGGATATAAACAAACAATTAACTTCTCTAATCATTACACTTAAGTATTTGAGTATTATAGCAATTTTACTCAAAACAACAGAGATAAATAAGCATATGTTTGAAACCACTTGTCTGTATAATAAATATCCCAAAGCAAAATCACCACCCTACAGTATTCTTACACCTTACTTCCCTTCACACTTGGTGATCCACTGAGACTGGTCTACCTGCCAGTCTTTAAAAATGACACTCCATCTCCCAACTCCATCCCTTTTTAGTGGATGTCCTTTGTGGCTGAAATATCCCTCCCCCAGTTTCCCTGGCTTCCTTCAGAACTAAGTTCAAAATCCCAACCACTGCAGGAGGCTTATTCTAGTCCCCCCCAACTGCTAGTGCTTTATGCTCTCTAATTACCTTCCACCTACACGGTAAATATCTTGTATGTACTTAGTTATTTACATGTTGTCTTCTCCATTAGAATATGAGCTCCTGAGGAGCAGAGACTATTTTTGTCTTTCTTTGTATTTCCTTGCGTTTAGAACATAGTAGATACAACAAATACTTATTCACCAACTGACTGATTCACCCACAATAATAGCTTATTTGTTACTTCTCGCTTCCCTACCATTCACTTTGTGTCAATTCTTCCCTCATCCTCTACATATAGAGAATCATAGGGTGTATCTTGTTATGGATTTGATTTATTCTTATTTCTTCAAAAAATCTTCTCAAGATGACTTTTAATCTCTTACCTGATGAATCTGACATCCTTTTTTCATTCTGCATCCACACAGATATTTCTGTAGCTTCAGATATTATTAACAAACACCCTTCTCCTCCTGGACACTATCTTCTCATTTGGGTTTCTCAGGGCTCTATACTCCTATGCTTTCTTGTCTGCTCTCATGGATCTTAGTATTATCTCTATTAAGGTGATTTCTAAATCTCTTTCTCTGTCTCTCTCTCCCTTTCCCTCTTCCTCTCCCCTTCCCCTGCCTTTTCTCTCTCCATTTCTAATTCTCCCATGCTCATCTTTTATATATTTCCTCTTCGATGTCTCCAAATAATCTCAAAGTCAAGAGGTCCAAAATGTCACCCCCTCATTCTTAGCAGATTAAGGCATTGCCTCCAGGATGTTATTGGTCTTCTTTAAGAACAAAGGACAAACTACAACAACAACAGTAACAACATTCCCCTCCTCTGAACTTTCCTTTTACTGTTTAGGACATCAGTCTTCCTACCATTCATATTTAGAACTTCAGAGTTAATCTTTACTCTTCTCTATTCTTCCTTTCCTTCTTTCACCCAGTTGTGTTCAATCAATTGTCTTGATTATACTTCCACAACATGTCTTGTATCCTTCCTTTTCAATATGCTCATTTCAGGTCTTCATGACCTCTCTTTTGCACTACTATAATAGCCACCCAATTGGTCTCCCTATACCAAGTCTCTTTCCTGGCTAAAGTATTGTTTATACAATTGTTAAAATACTCTTCTGAAGGTACAATTCTGACCATGTTAATCCATTGCATTAAAACTTCTGACCCCACTCCCCACACCCGCAATGACTATAAGGTAAAATACAAATACCTTATCCTCACATTCAGTGCCTTCTACACATCTAACTCCTATTTACCTTCCCAACTAAATGATAACATCCTGGAATTTAGGAAACACACACATGTATACATATATGCATATATATTATACACAAAAATGTGTATATACATATATGTATGTATGTAAGTATATGTGGTTCTTTTTTACACCTTCCACAGTGTCATAGGCAAATTAAAAGAATTCATTAATTAACTGTTGAACAAAGGAATATATGACTGAAAGAATAAAAATATATTCACTGAGCAATTTTATATTTTTTTCAGCTGGTCTTATGATTTCATTTGTATGGAGAGTTTCCAGAGAGAAAACTACTTGTAGTCATACAGATGAGCACCTGCTACATAATCTATAATCAGAGAAAACTATCTGGAGGCACAGAGTCTTATGACTTATGTCTTGCCTAGAGTAACAGATGCAGGCGGATTCAGATGCAGGACTTGAAGCCAAGTCTTCCTCATTCCACAGTCAGATCTTTATTCACTATGCCATGATTCCTCTTGTACCTATTGATAATTAGAACCTGAGTAGCTGCTTCCATTTGGTTCATTCTTTGCTGTATTTTGTCACATTTCATTTTGAGGGTTAGTACCTATCATTCTGAAGAATGAACTTGACATTTCTTAAAGTAAGTTTCTTTAGGAACCATTCTGAAGAAAATAACCTAAGTTAGCAACCAGCAATATGTGTGTGTGTGCGCGCACGCGCATGTGTGTGTGTGTGTGTGTGTGTGTTTGTGTATTTTTTTCTAGTACATGCATCAGTTTTCAGATTCTCTTGCTAGTGTTATAATAGCCACTCTAATGAAATCTGGGCCCACTGGGCATTTTGCAGTGAGAAATTCTTCTTCAGATACCCTTGGGGCTGCTGACTGAGAGCAATTCATATATGGTTCTTCTCCAGAGACTTTTCTCTTGGCATTTTACTTTCACTATATACCTAAGAAAAGCGCTTTCAGGCAATATGAAACCCTGCTTCATATGTTGCGGCATGTGTTTTTCAGATTTCCAGGCAAGAACTGGGCAGACAGAATGAACTAGTGCACAGCAATCAGATAAAGTGGTGGGCTTTTTTTTTTTTCAAGCAAAGGCATCATTCATCCTGTAAGGCTAAGAAAGTACAGCAAACAGAAAATAACTTCTATAAATAGCAGCATTTTATATGAACCAAAGAACAATCTCTATATGTCTGGGGTATAAAATATATTACTGTACTGCATTGCCAAAGCCAGTCACCCATACAGAGTCATGGTAATCAGTGGTGTCTTCACTTTTGAACACAAATAATAATGATATAGCTATATGTATTATGTCCCAAATTCAAAAAGTCCTAAGATGATAGTAGTTATTCATTATCATTGGTGCCTGGACTCTGAATAATGTCAATAATGTAAAATTTAACTTAAAAAAATTTTAAAAATGCAGCTAGGTTGTGTAATAGTTAGAATGTTCAACTTTGAATCAGGAAGGAGAATTCCTCAGTTTCTTTATCTATAAAATGGCAATAATAGAACCTAACTTACAGGGTTTCTATGAGGATCAAATGCTATTATATGTGTAAAGCATTTTAAAGACCTTAAAGAGTATATAAATATTAGATATTTTTGTTGTTGTTTTTGTTGTGGTTGTATAACTTAAGGCCAGTCACTTTGAGGCTTGGTTTCCCCATCGGTCAAGTAGGGCAACAGCAAAATAATTTATTAAGTTTCTTCCACTTGAAACATTTTATGATATATGATATAAATATTTATTATCTCCTCTATGAATGGCATTGTCTCTGGCATTGTGAAAGAGATAAAAATATCTGCAATCCCAGTCCCTGCCAAATTAAGAGCATACAATTCAGTTCTTAAACATAGAGTATTTAATGCTGGGACTAACAGTACAGGATTGTGTACTGTTTGCAGTGTACTGTTTACCTCTCTACAGAATACTCAACTTGGCAAAGAAAATTTGAACCGTAGTTGGTTCTTCATACTTTGTTTTCGCTTCTGTCCATGACTTCCATATTTAGTGAGACATTCCTCATTCAAAGAAATGGAATAGCTATATTGTAGCTATCAATTGTATTCACCAGGGTAAAAAACTATAAAATATTTCAAAAGTTGAGCAGAGGTGGGATTCATTCATTCATCCATCCATCCATCTATTGGGAAATCTTGCCTCCTGTCAAGTGATACAATTTTCACATTAAATTTGACGAGAGAATTAGACTGGAATTGTTTCCTCAATTCTGACTAATTTATTTCAAACTGTCCCAATTACTGAGAGTTACATCCTAACAGCTTTCGAAGTACTTGAATGAGAAGACTAAAGCCATCAGAACTGAATTCCTACAATATTTCTCCTTTCCACTTCAAAATTTCTGTTACTCTCCCTTTTTACTTTCTCTTTCCCTTCTGCAAAAGAATGAAAAAAAGTTTTCTTCTTTTTTCCATAGTTAACCCTTCTAGTTGTGTCCTTGCCTTTATTTTGTCCTTCCTCCTTGTTCCAAGTCCTTGTTCCAGCAATGATCCATTCACTCCTGTCTACCTCATTACTTTCATCTGCACTGGCTACTTCTCATCTAAGTACAAACACAATAAGGTGTTCTCTAGCTAAACCCAAAACAAAACCTCACCAGTCACCCTCTCAAATTACAACTCCTTTCTCTCCCTTCCTTTCACCATAAAAATTTTCCCTTATTGCTTCTATTTCCTCACCACTTACTCATTCTTAAGTACCTTGCAATCTGCCCTCTGCCTCTAGCACTTCATAGAAATTGAATCATAGAGCATCAAAAGTGGCAAAGAGCCAAAAGAACATCTAATCTAAATTTCTCTATAACATCCCTAACAAGTTATCATCCAGCTTTTTCTTAAGGACCTCTAATAGTGAGAAACTCCTTCCCTCCTGAGGTAGCTCATTATAATTCTGGACAGTTCTAATTGTTGTTAAGTTTTGCTTAAATCCCAACCGAAACCATTCTGTTAACGGATACCATTGATCTGCTGATTGCCCAATCCCGTGGCCTTTCTTAGTCCTCATCTTCCTTGAAGTCACTGTAGAGACTTCTGACTGTATTACTTTTGAAACTTTCTCTACCTTTGTCTTCCATGACTCTATTCTTCTGGGTCTCCTCTCTTTTAACTCTGTTCCTATATTCATTTCAAGGCTTCTTGTCCTCTTTGACACATGCACATAAGTCACTATGTTACAAGTTAGGATATGAAAGTGCAAAGTACAAAGTTTGTTTTCATTTCAGAAGGCAATGTCACTATCTCATAGGGGTAGTATCCCTATTTTGATCACACCTATCCTGGTACAGTAGAATAAGGACCAACTTAAGAGTCAGGGGCCTTGAACTCAAATCCCACTGTATGTGCTTGCTAACCTTGGGAAAGTCAGTGTCATCCTTCTTGCCCTTCCCTCTGGTCCTCAGTTTTTTTATCCATCAAAGGAGGGGATGGACAAGATGATATGGCCTTCAAGGACCCTTCCAGCTTTTTGCTTAGCTTCTTGAATATTTACTATGTACCTTAAAATGTCCCTTCTATTCTCAAAAAACTTATCTGAATCCTTGAACATTTCAACTAACACTCTTTGTTTCTCCTTATAACTGATATATTACTTCACCACTTCCATAGAAAATCTCTTAGATGTTTACAGTTTTCCTGCAATGTCTTTTTGTAGTGATATCTGTAAAGCATTTACATTTTATTTTTGAAAATGTGACACTATTTCCAGTAAAAAAAATTAACTTTCTCCCCTTTTCTATCTGTTTAGCCAAAATAGAAAAAGACACATGAACTCTCCGAGTTTTGCCATATCTCTTGCCCAAAACATTGTTATATAACTACAATTTTGAGTAGAGTTGAATTTGGGGAAGATGGTTGAGATTGTTTATAATAATGTTACAAGAAATGTAAGCACCTTGAAGGCAGGGCTGGTTTTTGTTTCATTTTGGTATTCCCAATGCCTAGCACAGTGCTCTCCTCCTGAATCAATGCCTTGTCACGGTGGAGGGGCTTGCATAGCTCAAGGAAACTATGGCCTTTACCATGCGGGGTTACACAAGATGAACAGGTTATAGTGGAGAGTCCTCACAGAAGCTTATCCATTGGAGAAGGACATGGAAACCCACTCCAGTATCTTTGCTAAGAAAATAGCATAGACATTACTAAAATGATAAAAGATAGGATACCAGAAGATGAGCTTCTTAGATTGAAATTGTCCAATACACTATTGGAGAAGAGCGCAGGACAACTACAAGTAGCTCTGGTCCTAACTAGGCCAAAACTGAAAGGAAGCTCAGCTGTAGATGTGTCTAGTGACAGAAGGAAAGTCTGTTGTTACAAAGATCAACATTGCATAGGACCTTGGAATGTAAGATCTATGAATTAAGGTAAGATAGATATAATCAAACAGGAGATGGAAAGATTAAATATTGACATTTGGGTCTCAGTGAACTTAAACGCATGGGAATGGGTGAGTTTAATTCAGGTGGTCATTACATATACTATTGTGGGCAAGAATTCCTTAAAGAAAGGGAGTAACCCTCATAGTCAATAAAAGGG
>CM053627.1:150147837-150171106 GCA_028646595.1 Phalanger gymnotis | reverse complement strand
TTGGGAGTTTTAATCATTTGTAAGCAGACATGCCAGTGGTGCAGCATGGCAGGCCAAAGAGTGGACCCTATCTTAGGTTGCATTCACAGACACTTAGAACAAGACAAGATGATATAAACAAGGTACTCTGCCTTTGTCAGCCCACATTTGAAATATTGGGTCAAGTTCTAAGTGCCACATGTCAAAGAGGATGTTGGCATATTGAAGCATGTCCCCCAAAGGATGACCATAATGTTGAGAAGACTGGGGTCTTGCTCTACAAGAATCAACTGGAGGAAATGGGGATCTTACACCTAGAAAAGTGAATTGTTGATGGAGGAGGGGTGGGAGAATGACAATTTTGTTCAGTTACTGGAAGAGACGTCATGGGTTAGAGAGATTACACTCTGTCCTACTTGACCTGAAGGACCACTATGATTGGAAGCCTGCAAGAGATAGTGTGACTCAATATGAGTTGACTACCTAATAATTAAAGTGGAATGAACTACCCTAGGTGCCTTTATCACCAGAGGTGTCTACACAAGAGTTAGGTGACAACTGGGGGATATTGGAGAAGATATTCTTACATTATTCAGATTGCACTGGATGAGGTCTGAGGTCCTTTTTAGCTCAGAGATTCTGTGATTTTCCTCAACTAGAAACAAGTAGAAAGAAGCATTATCAAGGACCAATTTGAGATTAGAAATCATTCATTTGTAAATGAATCAAGTTTACCTGACTATAAGTGGCTGCATGGTTCAGAGAAGAGTTCTACTGAATTATGGCACTGTGTTATATATGGGAGGGGAGGAAGGAATAAGCATTTATGAGGTGCCTACTATGTACCAGGCCCTGTGCTAGGTCCTTTATAAATACTTTCTTATTTCATATGGTGGGGGATACAAGGGTACAAAGGCATAGTAGGTTAAAGACAGTTTGTACTTTCCAGAAACTTAAAGGTACCACTATCCTAGTATGTGGCCTCACCTCTTCTGGGGATTCCTCTTATCCATGGGATTGCTTTTGTAACTTAGAGCCAGGTAGCTGGTAGACTGAAGATAAGAACTAAGAATGATTGTTCCTTCAACCAAAGGCTGTGCTTTTATGAAAACCTATTTTCTGTCATATAGTTCCTCAAGGTGAATATCTGCAGTTAAAATATTTTATTTGTAACCATTTTAGTGATAAATATGTGGGAGCTCTGCTAGCATAATTTGTGTCACAGCTTAAAAATATTGGTAATTAGAGATAAACTCATATATGGCTGTCTATGATGGGTTTGGCTAAAACATATTTGTCCTCTCAACCCCACGCAAAATTATATATTTTTATTTTATAAAATATATATTACAAAGTTATTCATGAAGACAAATTATGAACTGTTATATCTTTCATAGATATCAGATTTCCTTTCTGGATTTCACACAGGAATTATATATGCTGATTTCCTTCCTATTATGAAACAGTTAAAGTTTATTTTTCTCTCTTCATTCCTATTCTTACAAAACCTCCATTTTTCTAAAAGAAATGACAACATTATGCACTGAGTTATTTCCCTCCATCTAGACCTTAGCTTTCTTAGATATGGGGAAATTTTAGTATGGAAATTTCCTCCACTGGAGCCTATTGGATATCACTTGTCTATAAATTATGGTCTTGGAGACTTAGCTGAGGTACAGTGAGGGTAAATGATTTGTCCATGGACACACAATTTGTATTCATTTCAGCAAGCCTTATTGAGTGTTTAATGTCCACTTGTTGCTAGCCCCTGAGGATACCAAAACAAAAAATGAAACAGTTCCTACCCCTAATGAACTTATATTCTATTGGAGAGGAACAATACATACACAAATAAGCAAATACAAAACATATACAAAATAAATAGAGAGTAATGATGACGGGGGTGGGGGATGGGGATCCTGACAAATGGAATAATCAGAAAAGGACTTGTGTATGAGACGGCACTTGAGACAAGCTTTGAAGGGAACTAGCAGTTTCAATAAGCAGATTTAAGGAGGCACAATATTTCAGGCATGTGGAGAGCTTATATAGATGATATGGAAATAAACCTGAAGTAGCCCAGTTTGGCTAGAATTCAGTCTGTGAGGGAGCATAATGTGTCAGCAAACTGGAAAAATAGATTGGAGCCAGATAATGATTGTTAACTGATTGACTGACAGGATGTGTCAGAGAGAGGATTTGAATCTGGGTCTTCCTGGCAACCACACTGTTCCTAACCATTAATTAACTTGCTAAATTAACACACTGATCCACTTTTGTACTGTTTGAGTCTTGGAGCTTTCAAACCTTCTCCACTCTTCAGAAACACTCACAGCTCATGGCTAAGAAAAATGAAGGCAGAAAGGACATCCAGATGATATCGATTGCTTAATGTTCTCAGATTTGAGAGGAAAGGTATCCTTTCACTGGAGCCAAACATTGATTTGCTCTTTATAGAAACTATTCTGTGAGCATTGGAGAGCAGAAAAAAAAATCTACATTCTCCCATACATCATGTGGTTGTATCCATCTGCAAATATGATTTATTTTTGTGTGCTTTCCCCCAACAATATCTAGTTCATACACAAAATATAATTTTCAAATAACCTAACTTAATTTCTGAGTTGGGTGTAATCTGACATCTGAGTCCTGTTTTATTACTCCTTTAATGCCATTCGGTGTGTTCTACATCAATAGATCTTGACCAAGGAATATTTATACCAACTGGCCCTAAGCCAATAATATGCCTTTCGCTTAATAAAAATGCACTGTGAACAGTTTAAAAGGCGTCTGCATTTAATGGCAAATAAAACACTGGCTGCTCCTTTCTTCTGTGCCAAGTTTTTGTCTAGCTTGAGGTGCTAAATAACACAGTTGAGTGTAGTGGCCTCAGAGACGACTGAAAATAAAGACCCCGGAGAACTTCCACATGGAAGGGCTTTGGGAACAGGAGATGACAGGTAGTTGTGAATATGAATTGTATTAGAAGGACAGCCTTTAACTTTCAAGGGTCATACTCAGGTCTGCTGAATACTTGAAGGGATAAGCAGACTGCAGATGTCACCAAAGTTTTCAGGTCCCCTTCGAATGTTAGTATCATTTGCAACACATTTATCTTTATCTTTTCTAATTTCACTTAGCTGAGCATTGTTGTTCCCAACTTTATGATCCCCTGTACTGTCTAGAAGCTGGGGATTTGGAATAAATTGCACTTCCACATTTATAGGGAAAAATATATAATGACTCCGAATTAAATTCTTCAGGAATCCTAAATGGTAGTTTTAAGTTTGGGAAGAAATTGTATATATCATATACAATGTATATATCTATATCTATATACATATATCTATCTCTATATATTTAAGGGGAGCTAGAGATTATAGGATTTGAAAGAAGATTTGAAGAGAATTCCTATGAGTTTATATGCACACGAACTCTAAGTACATACTTCCTCCTAGGTAGATTTGTGTTCTTTTATAAGATTATTAATAAATCCTTTAAGGAAATGAGTAGATTATACCTAGTCTAATGGTCACAAAAATCATTCACTGTTTTTGCCTAATTCATCTGACAATCTTTAGAACTTCCTTATTCATTGTAGTCATCCGCTTTTAATTTTTTTATGTGCAGTTTTAATAGTAATCTTTTTTTTTTTTTAGCATTTATATACTCTATATGGCCTTGTCAGACTTCCCTGTAGTTAGAGGAACACAACATGAGGGATGATCTATTTTAAGTCCCTCATTTTACAGAATAGGAAATTGAAGGCTACCGAGGTATAGTTACCTGCCCAAAGCAAAATAGCTAGCTTGTAATGGTTCTTGTTGTTCAGTTGTGTCTGAATCTTTGTGACCCCCATGTGAAGTTTTCTTGGCAAAGATACTAGAGTAGTTTGCCATTTCCTTCTATACCTCATTTTACAGGTGAGGAAACTGAGGTAAACAGGGTCTTGACTTGTTCAGGATCACATAGTTAGTAAGTGTCTGAGGCTATATTTGAACTTACAAAGATGAGTATTCCTGACGCCCATCATGGAGTGCTGTCCACAGCATCACTTAGCTGCCCCTTTTGTAATGGTATCAACAGTCAAGCTCAAGCATATAGACTTCCAGTGTGCTGCTTTCCCCTGCCAAAACACTATGAAGGGGCAGCTAGGTGGCACAGTGAGTAGAGCACTGGCCCTGGAATCAGGAGGAGCCGAGTTCAAATCCAGCCTCAGACACTTGACACACTTACTAGCTGTGTGACCTTGGGCAAGTCACTTAATCCCAATTGCCCTGCCTTCCCCCCTCCTCAAAAAGAAAAAAACAAATCTCTTTGGAATTACTGAGTAGGAAAGAGTAACACCTAAGGATGTTATTTTGGTATCATAATTAGTAAATTCCTTTGAATAATATGAAAGAAGAATCTTTCTTATAGGAAATTCTGACAGAACAAATCACAATAGAACAAGTTTGTAATACGCTAATCTAAACTAAGCTGATCTTCATTTATATTTTTAAAAATATTTTTCTCAACAATTGTTATTTCATCCTTGTGTGGAATCTCCCATGTTGAGATCCCCTCCACTGCTGCAGGGCAGTAATTTGTCTTCAATCCTCAGTAAGTTGTCTGGGATGCTGATGGTTTAGATTACTTGCCTGCTGCTATAATCAGTGCATGTCAGAGGCACAATTTGAACCCAGATCTCCTTGACTTTGATGTCTCACATCTGCATGTAATTCCATACTGCTTCTCATCTCACTCTATTCAAACATTAATTAAACAAATACATGCTTACATATTGAAGTAGGATGGTCTGTCATATGAATGGCTGGTTGAATTGACTCAGAAAAAAAATACTGTAGTAAAATTGTTCAGTTGTTTCAGTCCTGTCTGACTCTTCATGACCCTATTTGAGATTTTCCTGGAAAAGGTACTGGAGTGGTTTGTATTTCTTTAACCAGCTCATTTTATAGATGAAGAAACTGAGGCAAACAGGGTTAAAATGACTTGTCTAGGGTGGCACAACTAATAAGTGTGTGAGGCCAGATTTGAATTTACAGAAATGAGTCTTCCTGATTGTAGACATGTCATTCTATCCACTCTGCCACCTAACTGTCTCCCAAAATGTCAAGTATCAGAAAGGAACATTTTTTGCAACATTGAAAAACAACCTTTGTTAATTTTTGCCTTAATAAATAGATAGGGTAATTAAGCTATCTTTTGGGATAGTCTATAATTTTGTTTTAACCTTTGACTAAATCAAGTTGATTTGCCACAGAAGTGTAATAAGACTTCATTAACTAGGACAACTCCCATTTAAGACTGTAATTATTTGAATGAGGATTAAGGTTGAAGCTGGTGTTCGCTCTACCAATTTAAAAAAAAGCAAACAGCTTATTTTATTATGTACAAATCTTTCTTCACCATCCACCAGACAGTAGGCCCCAAGAACATCTCCTCACCAAACTTTAGTGGACTGGTTCAAGTTTCTTTTTCTTGTGTAGCAAAGCCTCTTGTCTTTGAAAAAATTCTGAACGTTTTACTAATTCATTACTTTGAAATAGTTAAACTTTTCTCTATTTCAGGCTGACCTGCCCTCTAGTTAGTCCAAATTCATGAGATGTTATTAATTAAAAGTCATTATGATAGATTAGAATTTTTTGGAGAGAGAACAATTTATTCTTAGAATTCAGAATATTAAAAAGGGTGTTGAGTTCTACATAACAGTGGGTACATGAAATTCAGGCGACCGTTCTATATTTTACTTGAATACTTGTAAGGTGGCTCAGAGATTTCCTTTGTTGCATGTTTGCCATTAGCTATTGCTTAACACAGACTATTTCAACTGCTTCCCTTTGCCTGGCTGTCTTGACTTTCTTTTTTTTTTCCTTCCAATTTCAGCAGAGTGGCTCATAAATAAACATGTTCACGGCTCAGGTTGAGAGTGACGGTTTATTCCTACTATTTTGATGGATTGTACAAGATCTCTTCAGTTCTCTTCTCTAACTAAACATCCATGCATGGCCTGTAAAATTAATCACAATATGGCAGGGAGCCTAAGAATTTGGAACCACTTCCCTCATGGTGACTCTCAGTGTCAAAGAAAAAATTTCTGTCCAAGTAATGATAATTAAGAGTCTCCTTTCAGAGCTTCCAAGTTTCTCTTTGTAATGGCTTGTACTTACTCTGCGTTCCACTAGACAAAGTCATACTTGGTTAGCTATCTGTAAATTCTGTTATTGCATGAGCAAGTGAATGCTTCTATAGGTTTTGAATCAGTATTTTTTTAAAGCCTAGTGATTCTTTTCACATATTTGCTGATGACCTTAATATCTGTGTACACAGGCAGCCATGCATCATTAAAAATTGGCACCCAACTGTTGGATCACCCTCCTTTGAACCCCAGCAGCTCTGAAAATTAAAGAGAAGTTCTACTCTATTTGGGAAGGCAATAAGGAAATAATTGGGCAAGTTGGATGCATATCACTTTCCCTAAATGCAAGGGAATGTCAGATCTTCCCAAGTGTTTACTATTTTTTTTCTATCAGCTGAGCCTTTTAACTCACCAGGAAAAGGCCAATGTTCATAGATCTGAAGGTTATAAGATGTATTGTGCTGGCAGGTTGCACGTATGTGGTTAACAGATGACCATGATGCTGGTATTCTTTGTATATAGGGTCACAGATCATTAAGCATTATTCCCATCAACATCTGTTCCTGTCTTTCAACTCTAATGTATGTAAGCCAATGGAATGTCTTAACAGAGGGAGGCCAGTAAAATTTATAGACCTGTCTATGCACACACACACACACACACACACACACACACACACACACACACACACGGACACACAGACACATGCACACACACATCAGTAAAATGTACTCTAAGAGTAAGGAACACATCAATAAAACGAACGTTTCACTTTTTCTGCAGTTTTGTATTTTTAACTTTTAATCTCCAGAGAAGTAACATGATATCATTAATAGCATACTGGCCTTGGAGTTAGGAGACCTAGGTTCAATTACCAATTCTTCTATCCAGTTGCAATGTCATGGGTTAATCACTAAAGGTCTTGGAGCCTCATTGTTCACATCTATAAAGTAGGACTAATAATACTTACATTATATACATCATAAGGTTGGTGTGAAAAAAACACTGAAAAGTTAGTCTTCTTTGTGTGTGAGCTGGGTTTTTTTGTTGCTGTTGCATGTTTCCTCTTCAATGTTGCTAAATACGGATCATTTCAGATTTCTCCATTTGAAATGCTAGCTTGTTTTTATTCTTTTTTCTGCCTTCACACCTTGTTAGTCAATCACTATCATTCCATCCTTAACAGTTTCTTTCACATCATTCCCTTATCTCCGTTTCTTATTTTCTCAACTTAGCACAGACTCTCATCACTGCATACATTGACTAGTATAATAGTCTACCAATTCATACCCCACACATTACTAAATTAATGGTCCTAAAACAATGCTTTAAACATTTCACCCACACATTTCACTTCAGTGACTTCTAATTACTAACAAAAAGACATCTAAAGTCCTTAGCATACCGTTTTGGGCTAGGTGAATTGCTTTGAATTGCACAGTTTGGCACTTACCTCATACTCTAACCTTTTTCTCCACTACGCGCCATCACAAACCAGTGACATTTTAGTCAAATTCCTCTACCCTGAGATCTCCTAAAGAGATTTTCATCTTCTCACTCCTTGATCTTAACTCAATATTGTTCAACTTATTCCACACCACACTAATGAAATTAATAATTATTTTATAGAGGTATAAAAACTAATAAAGTTCATCTGGAAGAAGAAAAGGTCAAGAACATCAGGATCAAGGGAATCAATGAAAAAAAATAGTAAAGGAAGATAGCTTAGCAGTACCAGATCCCAAACTATGCTACAAAATGAAATCATCAAAACAATCTTGTTTTGGATAAGAAAAGGGCAATTGATCAGAGGAATGGATTAAGTACAAAGTATACAGAGGTAAATGACCTCAGTAACCTAGTGTTTGATAAACCCAAACATTCAAGCTACTGGGGCAAAGATTCATTATTTGATTAAAAAACTGTTAGGAAAACTGGAAAGCAGTGTGGCAGAAACTAGCCATAGACTAATATATCACACTGTATACTAGGATAAGGTCAAAATATGTACACGATTTATACATAAAGCATGATATCATAAGCAAATTAGGGCAGCATGGAAAAACATACTTGTCAAGTCTATGAATAAGCGAAGAGCTTATAACCAAACGAGAGATAAAGAGGGTCATGGGAGATAAAAGATAATTTTGATTACATGAAATTAGAACTTTTGCACAAACAAAACTAAGAGAGACAAAATTAGCCAGAGAACAACTCTGATTTACCACTTCATAATCCACAAGATTGGCTAAGATCACAGAAAAGGAAAACAATAAATGCTGGAGAAGATCTGGGAAAGAAAGAGTTACTAATGCACTATTAGTGAAGTTGTAAACTTGTTCAACCATTCTGGAGAACAATTTGAAACTCTTCCCAAAGGGCTATCAAACTTTGCATAACCTTTGACCCAGCAGTACCACTACTAGATCTGTAAACCAATGAGATCAAAGAAAAAGGAAAAGGATACATATGTATAAAAATATTTATATCTCTGTGATAGCAAAGAATTGGAAATTGAAGAAATGCCATTAATTAGGGAATGGCTGAATAAGTTTTGGTAGGTATTTGTGATGGAATACTGTTGTACTATAAGAAATGATGAAGGGAATGGTTTCAGAAAAACCTCGAAAGACTTATATGAACTAGTGCAAAGTGAAGTGAGCAGAATCAGAACATCAATGTAATGATTATTAACCATGTCTGTACAATAAAATGATCCATGATGATTTTGATTATTCATGATGAAAAATGCTATCCACCTCCAGAGAGAGAACTGAGTATCTCTGAATGAGTATTGAAGCGTATATGTTTTTCATTTTATTTTTCTTGCTTTCTTGATACTTAGCTAATATAGAAATATATTTTGCATGACTTGACATGTATAATAGGTATCATATTGATTACCTTCTCGATAGATAGGGGAGGGCCCAGAAAGAGAGAAAGGAATTTAAAACTGAAAATTATTTTTAATAGATAAAAAGGGGTACTATAGTAAAGGTGAGGAGAGTGAAGCCTCTCCAGTCACAGCAGCGTGAAGACTCCAGGCCTTGTACTACTGCTAGTTCTGAGTTTCCTTTGTCACAGGTGTATCTTTCTAGTGAGACTTTTTACCTCTGTACTGTGTTTGAAACCATTCATCTCATGTGTATTGATGAGCAAAGTTTTGTAACCACTTCTTTGCCATGTAAATGAGTAAATGCCTTTGCTAAGGGCTAATTGTGTCTTCTGGATAATTGTTCATAGGTAGTGTAATAGTGAGAGTTTATAAGCTATAGTGTAAGGAAAACAGATGCACATAGTCACTTATAGAGTCTGAGGTAACAGTTACTTCCTCTGAGGACCCAACCCTAGAGGGTGAATAGTTTTGGAGAGTAGCCAGGAAGCTCGGAGAGGCAACATATCGGCCAGGTGTCTATTCTTTAAAGAATTCCTGGTAGAGGGAATTTACTATCCCCTATGGCAGCCCTTTCTTCTTATGCAAATCTTCAATTAGGAATTTTTCCTCCCTTAGCATTGAGCCAAATCTACTTTTCTAAAGTTTCTACCTCTTACTTCAGTTCCCTAGGATCCTAATAGTTGAATAGTTGAAGTCATCTATTGTTAGTATTTCCCCCAAATCTTCTTTAGGCTAAAAAATATAAATGCTGCCCCAACTATTTCCATTGAATTTTATATAGCATGATTTTGAGGCCCATCAGTATTCTGGTCATCTACCTATGGATATTCTCCAGCTTACTAATGTCCTTAAAGTGTGACATTCAGAAGTGAATATAGGGGCAGCTAGGTGGTACAGTGAATAAAGCACCGACCCTGGAGTCAGGAAGACCTGACTTAAATTCAGCCTCAGACACTTGAGACATTTACTAGCTGTGTGACCTTGGGCAAGTCACTTAACCCCAATTGCCCTGCCTTCCCCCCGATTGGAGTAGAATATAGTAAGAATATCACTTCTTTAGTGTCATATGATATATTTTATTTAATGTGGCCTAAGATCACATTAGATTTTTTTGTTTGTTTCATTTGTTTAGTTGGTTGCCTAACAGTGAGTTTAATGTAGTCTGTTAAAACTTCTGCATCTTTTTTCATAAAAATTTTTGTCTAGTCATATTGCTTTGTCTCACCTTTGTGAAACTGGTATTTGGAACCCAAGTATAAGACTTTTGTATTTCTCTGTATCACATTTCATCAACCCTATTTTTCAGCCTGTTGAGATTTTTAGACCCTGACTCATTTGTTGTGTTAGCTGTCTCCTATTTTTATCATTTACAAATTTGATAGCTGTGGAGTCTATACCTTTGGTGAGTCATTGACAAATATATTTGACAACATAGGGCTAAGTATAGATCTCTGAGCCATCCCTTGGATACTTCTTCCAAGTTGACTATCTAATTATTAATGATTACTCTTTGTGTCTGGCCATCAATTAGGTATCAAACTACCTAATTAGACTATTGCAGTGTAGTAGAGAATGGGGAAGACACTGTCCCTCCACTTAAGAATATAATAGTTTGCTAGGGGCATACAACTCCAACACATACAGCTACAATAAAAAGTATTACATCGTAAGTCAAAGTTTTATAATACAAAGTATTTTTCAAGACATGAAGGGGAAGATCATTATTAACCTGCCAGCATTTTTCTGGAGCTTTTCCTTTGAACTTGTCTCATTCTCCCATTGGATAAAACTTGCAAGTGACTGAATTGCATTTCTTGCCATTTTAAACCAAATGCAAATTTGAGAACTTGATTATATAGTTAATAGTGTAAGCACTTAACTAGGTTGGTAACTCAATTTAAAAAAAATGATTTTCCTACTCTTAGATTGTAAGTTTCTTAAGAGTAGGGTCTGTGTTGTAGATAACTATGTTTCCTCTATTTTTAGCATAGCTGCTTGCATGTTTGGATCTAATCTATGATTTCATTAATATCAAAATTTCTCCATGAGAAGACTCCTCCTAGCAATGCATGTCGACTCTTCCTTAGAAACTTAAGAGTCTTGGAGTTGCCTGAGAACACTGACTCACTTGACTGGTCACATAGATACTAGGTGTTAGAAATCAGATAACTCGGAAAAATTTGAAACCAAGTTTTCCGTGACTACAAAGCAGGTTCATTATACACACACACACACACACACACACACACACACACACACACACACATACACACATCATAACACTTCCTCTCTTTGTGACTATATTAGGTACTTAATTCCATTCTTTAAGGCCCAATACAAAAGTTTTCTCCCCTAGGAAGTCTTCCCTAATTCCCCAATCAGTTTATGACCTTCCCTGTCAGACCTTCATATAGTAGACTGTAAGATCTTTAGGAACAGCAATTGGTTTTTACCTTTCTTTGTATCTTCAGTACTTAGCACAGTGCCTGGCACATAGTAGGCACTTAATAAATGCTTGTTGACTGACTTAGATTTTGAGGGAGGTCACTCTCTAATATGTGTAATCATGTATATTCTTGTTATCTATGTTGATGTCTAATCCCTCAAGCAGACTCCAACTCCCTTCCAAGAGAGGTCTATATCTTAGTTGAACTTTATATCTCCCCCAGTGTTTAGCTCTGCACACGGTTTGCTCATTGGTTAATATGTTTGTGAAATTGTCTTTTTTTCTGGATGTTATCTCTCTGCTCACACATACACTACAATACAATCATTCATTTACCCAAATAGTTATTAGCTTATCTAGAAGGTTTTACAAGTTAGGTAAGACTATGGTCCCTCTGATGCTGTGACTTTTGTCCGAGGATCAGTCTAGGGAACTATAAGAGATTAACTATCAGTAAACTGGCCATTAGGTAATGAATTATTTTTTAAAAACCCTTATTTTATTATAAACTTGATAATCATCCACAAACATTTCAATATACAAAGAACAAAAGGGAAGATTGCATATGAGACTATGAATTTCTGTTATGCACAGGTGTTTCTGGAGGAAAAAAATCACATAAAATCCAACAAGATTTAACAGAATAGCCCTATTTTTGTCCCTCTCTGAACTTCTTTTTGCTTCCTTTGCTGTACATAAAAAATGTATCATTGAAGCTCTTTTCTTTAAATCAGTAAACTCTGGCTATGACAGTCACTGGAGCAAAGGAAAAATATAACTCATTACTACCCAATAATTTTAATAAAGGATCAATATATTCATGATTTGTGTTGGCATAAACAAAGTTTTAAAAAATCAAAAAAATATTTTTGCTTGTCTTTTGAAATACATTTGTTGTTCCTCTAATAGCACAGCAGAAGGATTTGAAGGGACAGCCAAACCTTGAAAACTAGGGCTTCTAACCTCTGTTCCAACACAGACACACTAATGTGAATGAATTCTGCCTGAGGTGAATTAATTACTGCAAGGCAGTTCTAAAGGCAAATACAAAGTTTAGAACCTGATTATGTATTCACTGGTGATAAATAGTAATTTTACGGAGGTAGAGGGTATGCTACTTACTTTAGAAAGTCACGTCAAATCGGGAACTGGATGATTAACAAAATGTTAATTGCCAAATGTGGTATGTAATTGAAAATGTGATAATTGCCTTATAATTTCAGATATTAGCGCATCGTTCCCAGCTACTAAAAATGCAGATGGCCTGTTTTTCAAGTACTGAATGCCTTCATCCAGCTCTCAAAGTCCCATTGGCAAGTACTGATAGTGCTTTACCCATGGTAGGTGGTTAATAAATGTTTGCTGAATCCAGTATTAGTTTCTTTAGCTAACATTTATTCTGTATAGTTACTCCTGGGCATCTCCTTTGCTTCAATTTAACTAGGTTGTAGAAGGGACCTTAGGGTTTAGTCCAGCCACCTATATTTGCAGATAAGGAACCTAAGACCTTAAAAGGGAGAAGAGACATTCTCAAGGTCACATAGAGTAAATAGCAGATGTGGAATTTGAACTCAGGACCTCTGACTCTTGAGTCCTCCAGTCTCACCATTGCATCACACCTGCCATTTGTTTTAAACTCTGGATTGCAGAACTACTAACAAAGTGTAAACATGATTCAGCAATACAGATCCTATGTATAAAATTTGGACTGAGGATATCTAAAGTGCTGGGATATCTAAAGTGTTATACGTTGATATTCATTTCGTTCATCATTTTCCCTTACCCCAATAACTAGCAGTTATAGAAGTGCAAGTTGTCAGGAAAGGTCATTTCACAGTATTTTAAAACTTGTCCATTACCGTGAATACCATTCACAAAAAGCATTTTTCCTGTGATTTTTAAACCTATATTATTTAAGTGAAGCTGTAAAATCATGCTTTATTAGATCATACCTTCACTTGCATTTAGTGTTTCTCTTCTCATGGCTCATCCATCACTCACAATTATATATCATGTAGATAGGAAATTAGATTACACATTTTGATAAATTAGCATTTCCTTTTATACCAGTATATTTTTAAACTGATTCATTTCAGAAAGATGAAATAAGCTTTCAAACTCTGGAAAATATTGACTCTCATAGAGTATTTTGGTTTTCTTGGAACAAATCCTCTATACTCAAATCTGCCATAATGGGAAATAATTAACCACTCCTCAATAATTATTGTGTTTGAATGTGTGCTGTAATTGAATTAAAGATTAGTTAGCAAGTAGAAATTAAAGGAAAGAAGTTATAAATCTCATTTTAAACTTCAGCAATTCCTTTTATTGTATTAAATATTAAATAGGGGAGAAAACATGCACATAACAGGTTTTGGTGAAAGGCATTAAATATAAGTAGAAGTGATTTCATTAGTAATAATCTGAATATTTTGAAATTCATATCTTCACTATTAAATCACAAAAAATATGCCATGAACATATCATCATGTAGTAGATGATATGAATAAACTAAAGCTTTTGTAATAATACTTCTAAGCTTGCAATAGTCATCAACAATATCTGAAATTTAGCACATTGGGTCTTAACTGTACCACTGGAAGTGACCTCAGCAGTCATCTAGTCCAATCCATTCAATTTAAAGATGAGTAGACATGCTACACATAGGTTAAGAGACTAGGGGAAAGTAACACAAATAGTATGAATTCTTCTTGATTATTAAAGTTTAAAAAGCCCTTATTAAATACTGTAGGAATAATAAAAGATATAACAACTTGCATTGGTATAGTACTTTAAGATTTGCAAAGTACTCTGAATACATTATAATATTTAAGTTTCATGGCAAATGTATGGAGTAGGCATGACATGTTGTTAATATCTCCATTTCACAGATGAGAAAACTGAGGATCCAAGAAGGTAAGTTATATACTTACATAGATAGTAAATATCAGAAGTAGGATCAGAACCTAGGTTCAATTGATTCTAAGTCCAGCTTTCCATAGATACATTAGATGTAAAGACAATACAATTTAGAGAAAGACAATAAGTATCTTTAATTGGGCATGAAAATTGCACAGAAAATTGAGCAGAAAGAGAGGAGTTCATAATAAAACAGAGTTTAATCAGAGTAAGAAAAAAATAAACTACATTACTAATGTGTGCTGGGTCCCTGATGATTCATTTGAAAACTAAGGGGCAGATCCTGAAATTTGGGTGCAGTCCAAGTGACTTCCTTAGATCTTCCAACCATCATTCCATAGAATAAAAACACAAATTTACATAATAAATGGAAGAGCAACTAATTAGATTATTGTGGGAAAAAGAAAAAGAGGGAAAGTCAGGAGCCTTGTGAAAGTTCAAGAAAAGCAATGAAAATGATTGTTTTGAAGGCCAAACTCTACCATAAACAGCACCATGCTAAGAAAATGTAGATAAAAAAGAAAAGGAAGAATAATGACCAGGGAGCAGATCTATATATCTACTAAACAGTTACAATCTTGAGCCAAAGGTCATTTCAACATGATTAAACAAAATTAAAAGAGAGAGCTGCTAAATGAGATGTATCATTGCCAAAAGTTAGTGCCCAGTGAGAAACAGAGGTGATGAAGGTAATTCCATCTGTCTTTTCCTTCATTTTCTCTTCCTTCTTGCCAAATGGGATAAAAAAGGGGGACCAGGTAGATTTAGTAATGAATTCTATATTCAAAGAACAATTAATTCCAATATTATATAAGCAGGTCGCAAAAATAGAAAAAGTAAAGTATCCTACTGAATTCATAATATATATATGCATATATATGTATATGTATATATATATGTATATGTAGACTTTCTGCCTCAACCAGAGACCAATATACATAAAAAACATTCACAAAAAATTATGTGCAAGATTTTATCAAAGAGTTTACAGTAACAAATAGACTATATGCTATGGCTTGTTTTGATTTATAGTAGGGATGCTTGGTTGATTCTATATTAGGAAAACTATAATGACCCAAATAGAAGATATTATTGACTAAAATCAGCAAAAATCTTGAGATTAGATCAATAATTGTAGAAAAATATTTTGACAATATAAAATACTCTTTTCTGTCCATTTAAAATACTGGAAAATGCAGCAAACAGTGGATATTTATGTAAAATGGTAAGTTGTATCAGTCTAAAACTCAGGGCTGGTATTACATGTAAAGGGAATGATGTAGGATCTTTTCATTAAGATGAGTGGCCAAGCAAGAATGTATAGTAACATCGCTAGAATTTGATATAGTGTTAGAAATTCTGGTTATTGCGCTAATACTAGAAAAAGAAATTGAGAGAATAGGCATAGAAAAAGAGGGAATAAAATTACTGCATTGTTTTTTGCAAATAACATGATTGTTTACTTGAAGAACACAAAATAATCAACTAAAATTACTGTAAATAATTGCAACTTCCATGAAGTAGCAGGATATAAAACAGTGATGCACATCAGCAGGATTTCTATATATTACCAAGAAAACCAAGCAGAAAAGGTTAGAATGCAAAATTCTATTTAAAACTAACACAAGATAAATAAAATACTTGGGAGTCTATTCACCTATATACATAAAGGGACTATATGTATACAAAATTATATGAACTACCAAACACTCTTTATTGAAAAAAGACAGACCTAAATAGTTGAAGATGCGAATTGTTCACGAGTAGTCCAAGACAGTATAGTAAAAATGACAGTACTATTTAAATTAATTTGCTCATTTAATACCATTGGCAAAATATAGAACTTTTTAAGTAATAAAGAACCCTAAAAAACATTGACATGGAAAGGGCTTTTTTACATTTTTCATGATAAATATAGATATTTATAATCAAAATCACGATTATTTGTAATGAAGGAGTGGCAGAACGCTTAACAATAATTACTGAGGAATCATCCTTTCTTTGCTGTTATTTGAAAGGGTTTCAGACAAAGTGATAAGAATAAGACAAGAAAAGCAAAATTTAAAGGCATAAATATCAGAAAAGTGAAGACAAAATCAGTAGACATAAAATAAATTCAGAAAGTCACCCACATTTTTATAGCAATAAGTAAAAGAAGGGGGAATGATCAAAAATTTCATTTCAAAATAACTATAAAATTCATAAAATAAATTTACTATTTCCATGGCATACTTATTGAACTACCACAAGACAATTCTATATTAAAGATAATCTATTTATAACTATGATTTTTAATGTTTCTAATGTACATGGGTATTGTTCTCATTGATGATATGGTTTATTAGGGTTATACCTTTCCCAATGTAGAATCAACCTAACATTTTTCATATTAATCAAACTACATGTTGCAGTAGTCTCTTTACTACTATTTTATTCATTAGCTATATCTGACATGAATTAGATATATTATTCTAATTTCATGAAATTCTTTTCAGTTGATTAATTTATTTTTCAGTTATCTTTTTGTTAGATTTACCTGGTTCTGAATGGGAGCAGTTAAAGCTCCAACTGTTTTAGTTTTTCTACTTCTTGTAAGCCACTTAAATTTTCTTTAATATTTAGATTTTGTGTTGTTTAGTGGAGATATATATATATATATATATATATATATACAGTTTATATGTATAGAATTGGTACTATTTTTATCTATCATACTTTTATATCTCATCTATTTTCTCTGCTTATTTCTTCCAATATTGTCTATTTTTATTGTTGCTTTTCTCACAATTGTCACCTCTCTTAATTCTGAATTCACATAATGCATAATAAACCTTACTCTAACTCTTCCTTTGAACTGTGTGAACATTTATGTTTCAAGTATGTATGTATCTATAATTAAATCCTGCTTTCTAATATTCTCCTGTCCTCTACTAAGTTCACTTCTATTCTTGATTATATTCAATTTATCCTATGTAGATAATTTTATACATAATTATACAAAATTTGTACACAATTGTTGTCATATTATCTCTCTCATTAGACTGTGAGCTCTTTGACAGCAGGGACTGTGCTTCAACTTTATTTATATCCCCAGTGTTTAGCACAGTAAATGGCACACAGAAGGCATTTAGTAAATGTTTGCTGACTGATGACTATTAATTATATTTATTTATCCATCATATTTTATATCATTTTCCCTTTCTTGGTACACCACACCCTTCAATGTGATCATTATTAGTAATCTATATTTGGAGAGGTCCTCTTATCATCCTTTCTTCCTTCTCTTCACCAACCCTAGACCTCAGTCACTTTTTCAAATATTTCTTTCTTTTTTAAAAAATTTTCCTTCATTTTCTATTCTTCAAAGCTGAAATTTAATTTTCTTGTGACTACTCATTTCTCATCCATCTCTTGTCTTTTAAACCCACTCTGCTCTCTGAATGTCCTAATTTTTCCCCATTAAATTTATTGGATATATATTATAAACTCTGTGTGTATATGTGTGTGTTCTACCTTCTTTTAAATGACAACAACAACTAGCATTTACGCAGCACTTACTATGTACCAGATACCGTGTGAAGCACTTTACAGAAATTATCTTATTTTATCTTCACAACAATCCTGGAAGTTAGGTGCTATCACTGTTTCCATTTTTTTTTTCAGTGGAGGCAAACAGAGATGAAGTGACTTGCTTCAGCTAATGTTACACAACTAATAAATGTCTGAAGCCAAATTTGAACTTAGATCTTGCTGAATCCTTTGCCTAATTTAGAGAAGAGTGAAGATCATGAAATGCTTGCTTTCTCACCCTCTCTTCCATTTCTGTATACTCCTCTAGCATACCAGAATTATGAGAAACAGTAAATTTCTTTCACTTCCTCATTTATTCCAGTTTATTCTTTTCCTCCTCTTTCTGCCCTCTCTTTAAACTAGGTTTTTCACTCCTTTTTACTCTATACATCCAAAAGTTGCCAAATTTTGCCTTTTCTACCTTCATAGCATTTCTCATCAAATTGCTTTCTCATCTCACCCAGGCACTACCTTAGTTCAGGCCTTCATAACCTCTTGCCTAAATGATTGCAACAACCTCCTAATTGGTCCCCCTGCTTCATGTCTCTCACCACTCCAGTCCATTCTAAATACTGTTGCCAAAGTAATTTTCCTTAAGCATAGATCTGACCTCTCTTACTCAACCATTTCCACTAGTCTTCCATTTCCTTTGAGATAAAATATAAACTCCTTTGTTTAACTATTAAAGCCTTTTGCAACCTGGCCTCAATTTATCTTTCCATTCTCATTGGACATTATCACCCTTTGAACACTCTGATCCAGAAAAAACTAGCATTCTTTTTTTCCCTTACTCATGGAAGATCATCTGTAGTCTCTATAGAGATTGGCTTTGCAATGGTTATTCTGTATGTTAAGAATGCACTCTCTTTTTACCACCACCTCATTGAGTCCTCTTCTTTAAGACAAAACTGAAGAAATATCTTCATAAAGCCTTTCTTGATTGCCCCAAATGCTAAAATGTTCCCTCTGAAATTACCTTGCATTTAGCTATTATGTGTGTGTATACACATAAATTTTCATTGTGTATGTACTTGTTGTCTTCCTTATCTACCAGGGATTATCATGCCTAATCCCTTTTCCCCCTACTAACATGGATTAGCTTTCCCCAAAAAGGTGACAAAGGGACTTAATTGGCTCCTGACTCTCTAGATACAGCTTCATGATAGCCTTTGGCTGAACTGATACACTTCCTAGAGGCCTAAGGGATTAAAAAGTCCCACCCTTGTAGAGTTTAGGCCCCTCCAACTTGATGAATATCTGAAGATCATGAGTCATTGTACTCTGCCCTGATGGTCAGACTAGTTTTTATATAGAAAGGAGGTGAGCCTCATCTATAGAAGCTGCCACTGTGTCTTTATTGCATATCCTATCTTTGGTAGGTTAGGACTAAGTAAAAGCTCTTCAGTCACTTATGCAATGACTTAGAAGTGATTCATTTTGTCCCAACATGACACCCAAACTAACTGGGTACTGGAAATAGGCTTATCCCCCAAATGTTTAATAAAATGTGAACTTATTGTCCTCAATAGAAGGCAAATATACTGCAAATAAGGAACATTTCATTCACCGTATATGCATAAGGTGTCCCAGAGTACTCAATTAATAAATACTTTTAGGTAAATTGATTGGTTGATTATTTCTTTTGAAGCTACCTTCTCTGGGCACATTCAAGCTTCTCCTTATGCAGTACTGATTTGGATGGAGGAATTTATCAATGTGTCTCTTTTGTTCTTGATCATTGTTCTATCTGGGGCCCTTTTAGATCTTTGCTAGGGTGTTTGTGGAAGTTCAGGGTTCCTCTAGTATCTTTCGTGTTTCCGTCTAAACCTAAAGTCAGAATATTTTCCAAAAGAAAAATTACAACATGACAACAGACATGTCAGATTGTTCCAAATAACTAAGAATAAAAGAAATGCAAGTCAAAATAACGATGAGGTTTCACCTCACACCCTTCAAATTGGCAAAGACGGCAAAAGATGGAAATCATGTTGGAGGTGCTCTAGAAAGACAGCTACAATAAAAGTGTCAATGGGGCTCTAAATTGGTCCAACCAGTGTGGAAAAGCATTTAGAATTAAGCAGCAAAAGTTATCAAGCTGTTCATGTTCTTTGATCCAGAGATCTCACTGCCGGATATCTATTCTGAGGAGGTCAAAGGCAGAATGTTTGCATACATAAAAAATTGCTTTATATTTAGTTTCTATAGTTAAAATTTTTAACATCTGTATTTACCCTCTCTCTGTCCCCATGAGAATGTAAGCTTATTGTTGGCAGAAATTGTTTCTTTCTCTTTTTTTGTCTTTATGTCCTCAGCATACAGCACAGCGTGTAGTTATGTGATTAATACTTTTTTGCTTTGCATTGGATTGAAGCTTCAAAGCTGTTTGCAAAGGGAAACATTAACAAAGTTCAGCCTTTTCTCGTTCTTGTTCATAACAAAAAGATTCAAAAGGTTATAACTTTGGGTCAGATTCCCATATTTAGTTGCTTTGCCTATTGACCAATTTCACTGATTCTTCATTAATTATTTAAACTTTTGAGTGTATTGTGTAAGCCTGTTTGAATTTTCTCTTTTGGTAAACATACCTATGTGTGACACTTGATTTTTCACTAGGTAGGTCTTTAAGGCAAGGTTTATATTAATCAGTGATTCAATTTACAAACATTTATTTAGTGCCTACTATGTGCCAGGCACTGTGGTAAGCAATGAGAATACACAAAGGACCAAGGGACAATCCCTACCCTCAAGTACCTTACAATCTAGTGGAGAAGTCAGTATGATTAACTTAGAGAGGTGCCTTAATGAGAAAGTTAATGTCTGAACATTAATTTGAACATCCTTAAGAGAAGGGGCTGTCTTTAAGAGAACCACTCTGTGGTGTCAGTGTATGCAGAAGGAAGGACTAGGGAAAGAGAGTAACTCACTAATTCAGATATTTTAGGCAAATATCTGCTTCGGTTGTGGTGGAAATATCAATGAACTGATATTCAAGAGGCTTGGCATCTCCTTCTGGCTATGCCACTAATTAATTGTTTCTTTTGAACAAGTTACTGTCTTTCTATTGGCCTTAGTTTTCTCATCTGGGAAATGAGCAGGATGGTCTCGATTTTTAAAAATGAAACAAAACAGACTTCAAAGAGCCAAGATGGCAGAGTAAGCAGTAAAATTGACATAACTTTCTCATATTCACCTCTAACACAATCATAAAATAGCACACCAAAAAAAAATCCTGGAACAGTAGAATGAGCCAAAAGATGGGGCAAAACAATCTTTTGGCCCCCAAAACTTGGAAGATTGGCAAGAAAGGTCTGTGTTACTACAGTAAAAAAGGAATGCAATCCAGGACAGGAAGTATCCCAGCAAACCAACAGCAAGCTTCACCACAGCAAACCAGCAAGACATCCTGAGCCCCGGTGTGGTGGGGCAGGCAAATGCCAACACCAGCTTCCTCTCAACTCCCACTCCCAGATGCCTCAGCATAGCCACAGGAATGGGCAGACCGCTGCTCCAAGAACCATCACCTGCTTCAGCTTAGTCCCAGGCAAATAGGCTGCCTCTAGTGGTCAGACTGCTACGTGCTTCAGTGTAGCCCCAGGGAAATGCAGAAACACTCCACTTGTCTCAGAACCTGTTAGGCACCAGTACTAGGACCCCAGTAAACTGCCATATGCCTAAGGTCTCCAGCAGTACCAGCCACCCTCCACCCCACTCCCTTAATGTAGTGCCAGATGTGAGGGTCTCTCATGGGCCTCAGGGCAACATCAGTGCAGAACTAGGTAAACAGCCAACCTGAGACAGTTATCCTTCCACCCTGAGATCAGAGCACAAATTTAAAAGCAAGAGAAAAGGCCAAAAAAGATGAACAAAACCCAACAACAACAACAAAGAACCCAACCATAGAAAGTTACGGTGATAGGGAAGATCAAGACACAAAATCAGAAGATGACAATTGTCAAAACACCTATGGGCAAAACCCCAAAGGAAAATGGGAAGTGGTCTCAAGCCCAGCAAGAACTCATGTAAAATATCAAAAAGGAGCATAAAAATCACATAAGAGAGGTAGAAGAAAACTTGGGAAAAGAAATGAGAATGATGCAAGGGAATTATTGAACAACAAAAAAAGAATCAGCAGCTTGGAAAAAAAAAACTGCTTAAAAAGTAAAATTGGCCAAATGGAAAAGGAGATACAAAAATTCACTGAAGAAACTAGCCCCTTAAAAAGTACAATTGGCCAAATGGAAAAGGAAATACAGAAACTGAGGAAAATAGCTCCTTAAAAGTTAGGATTAGAAAAGTAGAAGCTGAATTTATGAGAAATCAAAAATCAATCAAATTTAAAAGAATGAAAAAAAATAGAAGAAAATGTGAAGTAACTCATGGGAAAAAAAACAAGCAATTAACCTGGAAGATAGAAGAGGAATACACTGATAACAGAAAGAGGAGGTAGAGTGGTATATTATGTCAAATGAAGAGATGTGAAAAACATAGTTTAGTGGAGGAGAAAAATGTGAGAGTGGGTGATGGGCATCGCTTGAACCTTAATCTCATCAGTATTGGCTCAAAGAGGGGATAATATACTTAGTCTGTTGAATATAGAAATCTGTCTTACCTGACAGGAAAGCAGGAGGAGAAGAGATTAAGTAAAGAGAAGTGGAACTGACACAAGAGAAGGCAAAAAATGTTGGGCAGTAGACAGAAGCAAAACACTGGGAGGAGGGAAAGGGTACAAGGAGAGAGAGGACAAATAGGAGTAAATATAGGATGGAGGGAAATGCAGAGTTAGTAATCATAATTGTGAAAGTGAATGTGATAAACTCTCCCCCAAAATAGAAGTGGATAGAAGAGTGGATCAAAAACCAGAATCCTACATATGTTGTTTATAGGAAACAGATTTGAAGCACGAACACAAAGTAAAGGTAAGGGGCTTGAGCAGAATCTATTATGCTTCAGCTGAAGTTAAAAAAAAAAAAGAGCAAGGGTAGCAATCCTTACCTCAGATAAAGCAAAAGCAAAAATAAGCCTAATTAAAAGAGATAAGAAAAGAAACTACTTTCTGATATAAGGTACTATAGACAATGCAGTAATATCAATACTAAACACATACATAACAAGTGGTATGGCATCTAAATTCTTCAAGGAGAAGTTGAGTGAATTATAGGTTCATGATCAAACAAGAGATAGAGAACATTTTGAAATATAAAATAATTTTGATTATATTAAATTAAAAAGCTTTTGCATGAACAAAACCAATGCAACCAAGATTAGAAGGAAAGCAGAAGTGGGATGGAGCCAAGATGGCGGCTGGGAAGCAGTGACTGGC
>CM053627.1:150126515-150147337 GCA_028646595.1 Phalanger gymnotis | reverse complement strand
AACTAGAAAATAAGATGCACAGGCAATGGGGCATAGAGATTTATCTTGCCCTACAAGAAAGGAAGGGAAAGGGGGATGGGAGGGGAATGGGACGACGGAGGGGAGGGCAGACTGGGGAACAAGGCAACCAGAGTGTATGCCATCTTGGAGTGGGGGGGGAGGAAATGGGGAGAAAATTTGTAATTCAAATGCCTGTGAAAATCAATGCTGAAAACCAAACATGTTAAAAATAAATTAAAATAAAAAAAGAAAAAAAAGAAGGAAAGCAGAAAGCTGGGAAACAATCTTTACAGCAAGTAACTCTGATAGAGACCCCATTTCTCAAATATACAGAGAACTGAGTCGAATTTATAAAACAAGCCATTCTTGTATTGATAAGTGTTTAAAGGATATGAAGAGGCAGTTTTCAGATGAAGAAACCAAAACTATCCAAAGGCATATGAAGTTCTCTAAATCACTTTTGATTAGAGAAATGCAAATTAAAACAACTCTGAGATGCTACCTTATACCAATCAGATTGGCTAATATGACAAAAAAGAAAAAAAGAATGATAAATGTGGTAAAAGATGTGGGAAAACTGGAACATTGATGGTGGAATTGTGAACTGATCCAACCATTCTGAAGAGCCATTTGGAACTATGCCCAAAGGGCAAACACATTGTGCATGTCCTTTGACCCAGAATTACCACTATTATATCTGTATTCCAAAGAGATCATAAAAAGGAAAAGGATCTATATATGCAAAAATATTTATTGCAGCCCTTTTAATAGTGGCAAAATATGGAAATTGAAGGAATGTCCATCTCTTGGTAAATGGCTGAACAAGCTATGATATGAAATGCAATAAGAAATGATGAACAGGTAGATTTCAGAATGTCCTGAAAGAGTTGTATGAACTGATACAAAATGAAATGAGCAGAACCAGGAAAACACTGTATACAATATTAGGAACATTGTGTAATGATCAACTATGAATGACTCAACTCTTCTTCGCAACACAATGATCCAAGACAAGTACAAAGGACTCAAGAAAGGAAAATGCTATCCACATGCAAATAAAGAATGAATGGAGTATGAATGTAGCTTGAAGCATATTTTTTTCACTTTGTTCTTTCTTGTGTTTTTTTTTAAATCTGTTTCTTCTTTCACAACTGTGACTAATATGGATATATATTTTACATGGTAGCATGTGTATAAACTATATCGAATTGCCTACCATTTTAGAAAGAGGGGACCTGGGGAAGAGAGGAAAAGAGGGAGGGAGAAAAATTTGGAACTCAGAATCTTGTAAAAATGAATGCTAAAAAATGTTGACATGTAGTTGGGAAAAAAGTAAAATACTATCAAAATGAAAGAACTGATAAATAGAAATATATATGCATATATATATGTATATATACATATTTAGAATAATTTTACATGTATACCTTTATGTGTCTAGCAGTAGCCACCTCCAGGACAAGGGAGGGGGGTGGCGGAGGGAAGGGAAAAAATGGGAAAAAAGAAATTTACATGATAACTATTATATAGTTAAAGGAATAACAAATTATATATACTGGATTTGCAGTTTCATGTGTAGTCACCTTTTTCATCAAACTATGTTTTGAAAATGATTGTTTCATTCCACAAGTTCAAAATAAAATAAATAAATAAATAATACCTCACAATTAGTGCTTATGTAGCATTTTAAATTTTGGAAAATGCGTTAAAATATCTCATTTATCCTCACAACAACCCTGAGAGGTGGAGGCTATTATTATCCTTATTTTTTAGAGGAGAAAACTGAGGCACTAAGAGATTAAGTGACTTGATCAAGGTCCTCCACTTTGTAAGTATGTAAGGATGGATTTGAACTCAGGTCTTCCTGACTTCAGGTCCAGTACTCTAGTCACTGTGCCACCTATCTTAAACAAACATATTTAGGAGGAAAAAAAACTAAATAAAAATATATACATCTGAAAATGTGTTTCTCAACCTGCTACCTGGGCCTTCCACTTCTGCTAGGTGATGGGTAACATGCTTCATCATTGCAGACTCAGTGATCTTTCAGAGTTCATTCAGCTTTACCTTCTAGTATAATCCATAACCTTTGGCATCTGATCGACTTTGAATGGATATACATGGCCCACACATGATTGCAAGTATTTTTAATGTTATTTTTATTAGATAGCTGTTTTATTGTCTCCTGCTCTACAACAGTTTTGTTCATATTTCACATAAGAAGTATGTGGTTTCTGTGTAACAATATTAGTTAAAAATAGCACAGCATCACTATAATTGCTACCACCGTTGATAGCTTTGGTGCACTAGGCAGGAACATAACATTCCATAAATCATTCACAACTGCTGCAGTGATTCAACAATTCATAATCTTCAACAAATAAAAATGCCATTTTTTATATTCCCTGGACAGCCTGCATATCCTGGCCCTCAGCTCTTGTCAAATTTGATGTTCGCTTAATGTAAGGAAACTCCTTAGTCTACGTTGATGATGACTTAAAAAAATTCCCTCATACTTTCTCTTATGATTTTTATCTCAGTGGATGGTCATGGTTTGTGTTAACTTCCTCAATTCATGATGCACAGATGCTCAAGTTTTTATCATCACATGAATTAACCATTAATTGTGATGCATAAGTGATCATATCATCCATACAATCCTTGCTGTTCCATCTGCACCACTCCAGTACAAATCACAGTAGTAGCCCAAATGTGTTCATTTTTCTCATTTAAGCTCACCATGACCCAGCTGAGGAGCTATTTTCAGTCCCTGGGAAGTCTGATATGTTTCCTGTTTGCCACCCTGAGAGAAATACCAGCAAATAAATGGTTATAGGAACTATCATCTCTAACATTCCTGTTTTTCTTTACACCTTGACCCTGTGGACAGATGTGGGAAATGTTGCTCTGACTGGCAGCATAGTCTGTGCCTGAATGATGCCAATAAAAGAGTCCTAGTATTTCCATGTGCAAAAATCTGATGAAAGGTTGCTGCTTGCTGAAGGGGCTAAACCCTTTTATCTGATGACACCTCTTCTCAGCATCATGATAAATAGATATTACTTAAATACATAGAATAAATATGTTAGCTAGGTTCAATCAAAAGTGTTATGTGCCTAATTTTTAATATGTTTAATAATTTACATTTTAATTTCATATGCGTACTAATATTTACCTGATATTGTTGAAGCCTACTACACTTTTAACATTTCTCGTCAGAATTATAGAACCAAATTTTTACTAATTTAAAAAATGGCTTACTTTGGGAGACAGGGTATCATTAATTTCTTTCCCCAACTTTTGTAATAACTTTCTAAATAAGTTAGCGAATATCACATAATTTTGATTGTCTAATTTTTCCGCCATAGGATTACTATTCTCTGATCATTAGAGGAATATACTAAAAATACTCTATATCTGGGTGTATTCCCATCCCCAAGAGATACTGGAGAGATTGTGTCATTGAAAGGAAGGGACAGGACAAGTGACTAAATAATTCTTTGTGGGAAGTGGTGATTGGGTGTTAATTCAGCTTTTAGTTTTTCACAGAGGGGAGGAAGGTAATCATGTACAGTGCTAAGAAGGAAGGGGAGTATTGTTCTCAGTGTTAAGGCAAAGGAAAACAAATTGATAAACTTTCCCAACATAAGTACTAGAGCTATCATGAAGTAACTGACCAATGCATTTATTTTTTTAATCTTATTTAAGGTTCTTGAGCTGAATTATTAGTTTGTCTGTTGTTCTGCATTTAGTAGTGTCCCCATTTGGGATTTTCTTGACAAAAATACTGGAATCATTTGCTATTTCCTTCTCTGCTCATTTTACAAATGAGTAACTGAGGCAAACAGGGTTAAATGACTTTCTCAGGGTCACACAGTTAGTAAATGTCCGAGGTCAGATTTGAACTCACGAAGAAAAGAGTTCTTGACTCTAGGCCTGGTACTCACTGCACAACCTAGCTGCACCATTAGCTTGTAGGTGCTAAAAAGGCAAAACTGTGGGGCAAGATGCATTTCAAGAAACTCTTAATTCAGCTTTTCTATTCTGTATTATACATATTCAAAAGAAAGAGTGGTGAGGGAATGGGGGCAAGGTGGAGGGGGTGAGCTGCAGCATTTCTCTATCAATTTGATGAGTATACTTATGTTTCTTACTCTAGGGTACAGACAGATAACTTAGTCCATTGTGAAGAAGATAAAGACAACAAACAGAATTAATTTGTCCAGAATAAATTCTTTCAGGAAAAGCAAATTGTGTGTGATCACTCATAAAAAAGGTAAGGCAAGCCTCTTAGCTCTTTTGGATATTTTTCGCATTTTCCATGCCACCTTTCTTTAAGCATGTGAGAGATGGGGTGTGTGTGTGTGTCTGTGTGTGTGCCTGTACATGTGAGTGTGTGCCTTCTTTAATACAGCTATCTTCTCAACCCCAGACAGGAGTCACTAATTGCTACCTTTCAACAGAAGCACCTGATAAGCTGTAAACTGCATGCTCTTGTCTAGGTGGATTGGGAAGGACATCCCTGCACCTCAAGTTTCTGAGCATTTCCTGTCTTTCTGCTTTTATTTCTGAACTTAAGTCTCTCAGAAGAGATTTTTTTTATAAAGTTGAGTTTATGTGTTTCATTTTTCCATTACCAAAATTGATAGATTACTCTTCCTTCATGAGAAATCTTTAACCATGTAAAACAGTTGGGTAAAATGAATAATATATATTGATCTTATATGCAAACGCATGCAACATTTCCCATTTATTTTATCCCTACCCCACCTCTTAACTAAAAAACAACTCCTCCCCAATCTATTTTCTTTCTCTTCTACCTCACTAGAAACAAACAAACAAAAAAAGAAATTGTGTGATAAATTCATGAATGGCCTTTGTATTGATCAAGGTCCTTGGAACTTACAGATTTTTTTTTTCAGTTTTGTTGTTATTGTATGTTATTGTATAAATTGTCCTTCTGGGTCTGTTAATTTAATTCTTCATCCACTCATATATGTTTTCAAAATTGCTGAGTTTTATAATATTCATGATATAAATCATTCTGGTTCTACTTACTTCATTCTGTATCAGTTCATAGAAGTTTTTTTGTGTCTCTGAAATCTATGTCCTCATTTCTTATTGCACAATAATATTCCATCACACTCATATATTTATTTATTTACTTATTTAGCCATTCCTCAAGTGAAGGATTTTTGTCAATACAATTTTTGTCAACACAAAAAGAACTGTGGTAAATGTTTTGTACACAAGAGGATGTTTTCCTCTTTCTTTGTTTTCTTTTGAGTAAAAGGCTAGCAGTGGTATAGCAGGGTCAGAGGACACATACTGTTTTGTATACAGTCTTAAATTGTTTTACTGCATGGTCATACTCATATGCAGGTCCACAACAGTGCAATGACATGCCTGTTTTCCTACAGCCTTTTCATCATTTGTCATTTTGGTTTTTTGTCATCTTTGTCACTCTGATAGGTATGAGATGGATTTGATGTTTAATTTGTATTTTTCTAGTGGTAATTTAAAATGTTTTTATATGGATACAGAGATCCTAGACTTCTTCCATAGATAATTGTCTTTTCATATCACAAGACATGGCAGCACTGTCTGGACAATTGTAAGGAGTACTATGAGCAGTACCATGTTACTGTGGTAACACAAATTAGTTGGAGACATATGGGGGAAAAGGCAAGTTCTAGGCCAGTGGCTCTGAACCCCAATGCCCTATGTAAATGAAAGGAGGTTATAAACATAAAAGACTGAATGAACTTGGCTAGGAGAGTAGTAAAGGTTTAAAGCTATAAAGCAGAGGAACAGAAGACCTGGCATTTACTCTTCATTATTACTCTGAGTGTCTGACATAATCAAATCTGAGAGGAAGAGGATTTTCTGTTCAGTTGCTCCAAAGTATGTTTGCCTTCTGGGCACAGCTTAAACTGCCTCATGAAATTATGTCTGGGAATCTACTGAATAGAACCCCTGAGAAAGAGCTAGGGATTCAACAGAATGCTAGAGTTTTATCCCAAACAAACCTAAGTCCAGTTCCTTTTAAAGGGTGAGTTCATGGGCTATTATGAATACATATTTTCTGAATCTGTTTAAGGGTATCTACATGTGCTTAGTGTTTTTAGCCTTTTCTGTGGAGCAAAACAAGGACTATCCACTACTTGATATGCATTTGTTACCCTGAATGCTTTGGTGTCAAATTTGATTGATCTCCTTCCAGTGAATATACATGCAGGCTTCCATGTTGATCCTTCATTTGGAATTGCATTGTCTAGGACATACGTAATTAAGAGTTGAAAGTAGCAGCCCTGTTTCATCTTATTTTCAATTCCTACCAATTTATACTGAATTGCTGAAACTTGTTTTTATAATTGATTATTTCTTTAATTATCCTGAATTTTTTCCTCTGTCACAATAACAAAAATATGCTAAAAATATTTCAATTGGCCATGTCAGGATTTTTTTTTATTGGAAGGATGAGTAGCACTATTATACTTTTTTTTTCTATGCAATTATGATGGCAACATTATCCTTAAATCCCTTTCTGGCAAAACAAATGAAGAAACAAATAGACGAACAAGTAGATAAATAAGTAAATGAATAAATAAATTAGTGAGTAAATGAATAAAAATTTACAGCCACCAGGTGAGCATTTTTGTATAAGAAAACAGATGGCTTATTTTCTATCTGATAACAAGCCTTTACTAGCCAGCTCAAAGCCCACCAATCCCAAAACAGGACAGTGAGGGGAACTGAGACTCCTTTTCAGTATAAACAGAGGATGAATGCTAACCAGTAACTTACCTTACCAATGCCATCTTTCCTCCCTTTCCTTAGCTTTAGTGTCTCAATGTTTTTCCTACTCCTCTGTTTAGTAATGGAGTTCATGTTCTAATCCTATGGTTAATATTTACTGTTTCATATATATTTGTACACTTGTAAAATAAACTATGCTATTATTGTGTAATTAAGACTAATTTTTGTATTGAAACCTTCCTATTTTCCTCAGAAGCAGAGAAACTATACTGGTAAACTAATATTATTGAGATCAATTAGCTTTTTAGCATTTGGCTATCAAAATTATGGGACCAAATTTTTACTAATTAAAAAAATCATGTGGAAACGAGAGGCAGGATGGTGAAATAAGAAGAGTTTCGTATCTGGAGTGAGAGGAGCTGGATTCCATTCTTGCCCTTATGAATTCTAAAAGTGAATTCCAATATATCTGGGCCTCAAATGCCAAACTCTAATTCTTTAAGGAGAACTTCAAACTTGAAACAGAGTTTGTAACATATATGAATTTCCCTTGTCAATTGTTATATCCACTAGTCTCAAACTCTTAAAGGTATGAAAAACTCAAAAAGAATGAAAAGGGGGGATATCAAAGGAAGACAGAAATAATGGCTACTATCTCTCTATGGGGTGCTACTTTGATATTTCCATGAATTCATTGACAAAACTGAATGTCAATGTCCTTTTACTTGCCCTTCTTGCTACTTTGAAACAGTGCCAGTACCATGAATACAGTAAACTCTCAACGAAATATTTGTTGAATCAATGTTTTTTGAATGGATTGCCCAAAGAGCAATATAATGTCAGGACAAGTGGCCAACCAAAGCGAAACTGTGACACCTCTGTGTTATGTGACACCAATGGCACTTACTTTTTTCTCCTTCTTCATGAAAGAACTGTTTAAAAAGAGTATCCTGAGAGTGAAAATTCAAATAGCTTTGCTTCCTGAGATATTGACATTCAGGTCAATGAAAAATGATATGCTTTCATGTGTCAACAAATTTACCATGTTGCTTTGGGGTGAGTGGTAAGGTACCATTTTTTCTCTAAAATATAATTGTTCTGTATCAAAATAAATTTATTTTTATAATGCATAAAATGTTTCCAAAAATGGCAATGTAAATCAAATATAGAAATAGACATGAAACAATTATTATGGTATATTTTCACAAACAGAAATATAAGTGTGAGCCGTATAGGAACCAAATATTCCTAATATATTCAAAAAGATCAATCACAGGGGTTTGGAAACAGTTAAATAGCTATTTTAAAATAGTTCTCATCTTCATTAATTGTCTATGAATTTCCATTCTCTTTGCTATTAACCTTGAAATGAACAATATTTTTGTTAATCTCTTTATACGATAATGTGGATGGGGAAATGATTTGTAATTTTATCAGAGTAGAATAATTTCTTTCACCAATAAATACTGAAGCTCAGCTATGACTTAGCAAATAAGTGCTAGAGCATGGATTTCTTTGTTAGTCTGTTGAAACCTGTGGACCTATTATCAAAATATCTTTTAAATAATTTAAGGAAGTGCTAGATTTCATTTAAATGTTAGTGAAAATAAAAATGTATTTTTCCATTCAAGTTCACAATTCTCCTAAAATCTATCTACTCATTCTTTCAGAGTCCATGGAACCAAAGTTAAGATCCTCTTTCTTAGAGAGTTACTTGAGGCACACAAAGGTTAATTGACTTACTTAGTATTACATGGCAATTTTAAGAGGTAGGATTTAAACCTAGTTCTTCCAAATTCCACATTCAGCCCTTCACCAGACCAAGCTGCCAATACAATCCTGGAGATAGCACCTTTAATAAAAGCATTTAAAAGAACACTACAGGAGGTGATCATCATAATTTACATTTATATGAATGTTTGTAATTACAAAGTGCATTCCATTTAATTAGAATCTCACAATTTTAGAATGCAAGGTACCTGTGAGATCATGCACTACAATCCACTTCATTTAAAAAAGAAGAAGTAAAGGTCCATCCATTACTTCATTTCATAAAATAAACCTGTGAGATAGGTAATGCAAGTGTGTCAATTCCCATTTTACAAGTGGGGAAACTGATGCTCAGGAGGATTAATTGATGCATTTAACTACTCTTTTGGCAATTATTGTGATCTTAATTATTTTACAGCAAAAATCATGTCAAATTAATATCTTCAAATAAAATTAAATGTATAGAACGGGCTTTAAAATGTTATAGCTTTTATTTCAGTTCTCTGAGATATTCGCTTTGAATCTGACAATCATAATAACATAGCAAATAGTACAGTCCTTGCATCAGATCATCAGAATAGAGTCCTAGCATCTTCATTCATTAGCTTTGTGACTTTTAGGGAAGTGTCACTCTCCCTGAGCCTAATTTTTCTTGTCTTTAAAATGGGGATTACATTATTTGGCCTACCTATCTCACAGAATTTTTGTGAGGTTTAAATGAAATAACCTATGGGGATATATTTTATAAGTGATTGTAGAGATGTTATTAATATGTATGGGGGGAAATTCCCAGCCTCAAAGAGGTAGAACTTCTCTTTCTACTTCAGAAACTCAGATCTATTTCTTTTATGTAAAAAATTATATTTCAACACTTCAAAAATGGCCTGATTTCATTATTGCGAGTACTTTGTCCCCTGAAGCAGATTGAAATCCTCCTTGCTTTGGCTAATTGTTTCTTTGTTAGTTGTTATAGCCTTCTCACCAAAATTCATCATGGTGGCTAATCTTATGTTAATTAGCCTCACCAAACTACCTAAGTTGCTCCTCATATGACACCATTGTATGACCATCATCCACCTCATGTTCAAAGTCTTTCCAGAGCATGTGCTCCAGTAACACCTTTGAAAACACAGGATCACATCTGTGACAAAAAGAGGCAAAGGAGGAGGACTCTTGTGGAGCAGCACTCCACAAAGAAAGAGATGAAATAGGACAACATCCCTGAATTAAATTAAAGCAATTCTGTTCAGTGCATTTTTTTTCTTCTTTAGAAAATTTTTCTTTCCCTTTTGGAAAAAGAGATTGCATATGAATCCACTAATTCTTATTGGTATGAATGAGTGCATATAAGCAATCATCCGAAAATAAGAGGTAATCTAGTGAGCTAGAAAAGTCTTGAGTCTGGAGTCAGAAGACCTAAGCTCAAATCTTGGCTTTGAAAAGTCATTTAATCTTTCTGGGACTCAGTTTCCTCAACTGTAAAATGGGTTTGGATGGGTTTCAGACAATCACTGAGCTCCCTTATGGATCTAAATCTTATGAAAGCTGACTTTTTTTCAGAGACATTTAAAATAATGTAGGCAGATTATGTATATATGCATATAAACCTACATATACACTCACATCTATATTCCAATTTTGGAAAGTATTGTGAGTTGAAATGTAAATGTTTTAAGTATGAGAGTTTTAAAATGTATGCTGATTGTAATTATTATGCCTGGGTTACTCTGATACTTCAGTGGCTCTGTGCTCTCATTAATGGGGGCATTTTTGTTACTAGTACAGATTAGAATTTATCCATGCCTTATAATCCTATGTGACCTCTTGTCTTTGTCCTTCCATAAATATTCCAGAGAAAGTCCCAGTATTACTTGAGCCATTCTCCTGCATCTTTTAGTATTTTCTTTTTCTTTTAGCCAAGATTGCAATACTTATCTTTTTGTATCTAGCTCATCTGTCATATCTAGATCAATGGGCCATTATCCACACAATAATAATTTCAACTTTGAAATCTGCAAAATCAATTTAATGTTATAATTTGGAAAACATAAAATCTATCCACTCTATTATTATTGTGTGGATTGTATCTGAAAATCTTTCTCAAGCATATAATATTTGTTTTGGCCTTGGTTATTTAGATACAACAGTTGTATTTTTAAAGGAATCTTTTATGATCTTAACAAAGACACAGGAGAAAAACACATTGTTGAAAGAGAACCCTTACTGTTATGCTTTGCCCTATGGAGTCTGATGCATTAAAAAAATCAAACAGGAAGCACAGAAAGGACTGTGTATTATACACAATGGTCAGTTTTGTAACTGAAGATGATCTATACTATCTGAGTGCATATCTCTTACCTTTTTATAGTTTTACCAAAGGTACCCTTGATCTATATTGGCATTGTTCTCGTAAAGGTTTTATAAAAGTAGAAAAGTAAGTATATTTTGTAGTTATTGATATCTTTTTGGAGCAATAATGTCATTTATGACCTCTTTCATCCTTTTTGGTCCCTATTCACTTTAAAAAAAAATAACTTGAAAATCACTGAATGCCCTAAAAATAGTCTTGCCTTAAGCATGTGTTTCCATATGGATCAATTCTAGCCATTCTTCTTAACTTCATTTTCTTGAATACCACATCCATTTCTTCAGATAGCCATTTGGTACTGAGATGCTAGAGTATACATGTCTTTCCTACTATTATTACTAATGTGAAGAGATTACTATAGAAATGCTAGAAGACTGGTTCCATTTCACATACATATGTTGTCCTTTTTCCAGTTTCTTCAAGACTTGATTTAGTTTACTTGATCTGCAGACTAAGTTTTCAGCATGCCTCGCTTATCCACTACTTCAACAACTTTTTTCTGTGGTATTGCTTATAATTTTCCATAGTCCATGTCCATAATGTTTTGGACATAGTTTATGTTCTAAAGCACTGTTTCTCCTGGCTCCATGCTTTTTTTTCTATTTAAGAAGGTGATCAAGCATTCTTGGTTAAAGTAGGCTTTGTGGTTTTTTTTAAACCTTCTCATTTTAGGATTGTTTTGTAATAACTAAAAGCTTCTAATAAATGAAAATAACTAGAGCCAATACTTTTAACTTTTATCCATTTCCACTTTTCAGAGTCAATAACTTACTTAAATAGGTTGAGTTGCTGCTGTCATAACTGAATGTAACTTTTTTTGTAATATACTTTCTAGTCATTTATTGTCAAGGTTGATGTTTGCTTTAGTGAATGATCTGATGGTTGACAGATGATTTTAAAAAGGATTTTCATGATAATCATTCACTTTCCATTAATGAGCATATCCTTGATTTCATTTGTTGTAATATTATTCAAGCCTGGTCAGGTCTAGTGCTTTTCAATTATCTTGTTGAAGACACATTCAAGATAAAAGACTATCAGGCTTTAGAGTCATTTACAAACCTTTGATTACTTTCATTGATTAAGTCTAATTCATACTTTCCCCTATAGGCTTTTTTCACTGTTTTCTCCTTTGGCCATTTTTTAACAAAGTCAACAAATTTTAATGTAGATGCTAATTGTCTTGTAGGAGCCTATCAAATTATTTGAAGAGTTCATGTGCTTCTTCATAGTCAACATGTGTTGGCATATAAAATCCAAATATCTTTTTGATAATTTCCTTGCTTATGCTCATTGCAAACCGTGCAAAGCTATATGGCCAATTTTCCCATGAGATGATCTTTCATGTTGATCTCTCCCTTACACAAAGAAACCAACTTTGCAAACTCTAGGTTTTGGCTCTTTAAATAGAAATTATGAGCTTTTATTTCATTGAATTATAAAATCTTTTCATTTTCTGATCAACATGGATATGCTTCTCTTTCCCAAGTAGTATAATTTTTCCTGATCAACTGTACTCTTGGACATCATGACTCTGTCAACTGCAGGATATCATAAGCAATTTAGGGGAACGTGGAAAAATTACCTGTTAGATCTCTTGATAGGGGAAAAGTTCATTACCAAACAAGAAATAGAGAGGTTCATGGGAGGTAAAATGGATAATTTTAATTACTTTAAATTATAAAGTTTTGTACAAATCAAACCAATGAAACAAAATTGAGAAGAAAAGCAGGAAATTGGGAAAATTCCAACTAATTTCTCTGATACAGGTCTCATTTCTCAAATACATAGGGAACTGAGGCAAATTCATAAAAATAAGAGTCATTGCCAAATTGATGGTTATAGCACATGAATAGGCAGGTTTCAGTAGAAGAAAACAAACCTGTCGATAATCATATAAAATTCTCTAAATTCCAAATAACAAAATAATTGGTAATTAAAGCAATGCAAATGAAAACAACTTTGAGTTACCACCTAACGCTCATCAGATTGGGTAAGATCACATAAAAGGAAAATTATAAATGCTGGAGTGGACATGGGAAAATAGGTATATTAATGCATTGTTGGTGGAGTTGTGAATTGGTCTGACCATTTTGAGATACAATTTAGAACTATATCCAAGGTCTATAACCCAAATAGATCAAAGGAAAGGGAAAAGGACTCAAATATATAAAAAAATTATAGAATCTTTTAAAAAATTTTGTGATGGCAAAGAATTGGAAACTGAAGAAAAGACCAACAATTGAGGAATGGATTAATGAGTTATGGTATGAGATTGTGATGTAATACTATTCTGCTGCAATAAATGATGAAAAGGAAAGTTTGAGAAAAAGCTGGGAAGACTTATATGAACTGATTCAAAGTGAAGTGAGCAGAACCAGGAGAATAATGTATACAATGAAAGCAATACTATAAAGACAACTGCCAAAGACATCTGTGAAAGATCATTTCAGTGATCTACGACAGTTCCAGAGGACTCATGCTGTAGAGAGCTATGACTTTCCCAGAGAGAACTGATGGAATCTGGGTGAAAATTGAAGAATCTTTTTTTTTTCTTTCTCAATTTTTTAAAAATGTGCTTAATGTAAAAACAAAATAAAGGAAAAAAGAAGCACCTCAGAGGTCATCATGCCTAGCCAATGAGTGAGTAAAAATTTCCTCTCCAATTAGTGGTCATCATCTTTTGAAACTCCACAGTGAAGAAGCATCCTTTTCCTCCCAGACAGTTCATGCCTCTTTTGAAAGCTCAGATGTCAGGAAGCATTGTGTCCTCCCCTTTTATATCAAGCTGAAATCTGTCTCTGCTACTTCCAATAATTTCTCCTAGTCTTACCCTTCCAGGCCAAGCAGAACAAATCGACTTGAAATGCCAACAAATACATGAACACAGTTGTCATGCCTCCTATGCCATCTCTTTCAATAGATCATCATATAACATTAGCTTCAAATACTTTCCCATTCTTTTCACCCTTTCTGCATACTCTGCAGCTTTTTAAAAGTCCTTCCTAAAATGTGGTGCCCTGAAATGAACATGGTAAACCAGATGGGATTTTTCCAGGGAATAGTACAGCAGGAACATCACCTCTCTAGTCCAGCAAGTTATGCCTCTCATTGGAACCTAAGATCAGACTGGCTTTTTGTTGGATTGCTGCATGATTGCCACTGACCTAAAAGGCCACTAAAATTCCAGCCTTTTTTCATATGTACTGTTGCTTTGGATCTCATCTAGAATCTTATACTAATAAAATTAATTTTTCTAACCTACATTTCAAACTTTTCATCTCTTATTAATTTCATTTTATTTTATATAGATTAATGTTGTAGTCTGTAAATTTAATTTTTCATTTTGACAACTGTCCATCAATAGCTATCTTTCCTTATGTTACCTAGAAATTCATGAAGCACTTTATCTATTTCTTTACTTGAGAACTTGATTAGATGATAAATAGAATAGGAACAAGAACAAATCCCACTAGAAACTTCCTTCAAATGTAATATTAAGCCCTTAATGACTACTTTTGGGTCAAGTCTTTCAACCACTCCTAAAGCCACTGACCTATAACTAATGTGTAGCTTTTATATCTCCATCTTGTCCAGAAGAATCAAATGAGAGTAATTGTTAAATATTTTGCTAAAATAAAAATAAACATTATCTATAACATTGAAATCTAGTATATCAATATTTTAATGCATCTATAATTTCCCCAATGTAATTTCTTTCTCCTATGGTATAGATTGTATGCTATTATTTTTTGTCTCCCCTATAGAACTCTTGTTCACATTCAGGGGGTTTATGATGTCATGATCCTATGATCCTTCTATAAATCCTGCATAGGAAATCAACATAGCACTAGGGACCCTTCCCTGGAACTCTTGATTCTTATATGTATACAAATGACACATTTAGGCTGTCCACTGGCTAATCTTTTTCTCTTTTGTATAGCTAATCTACTTTCCTTTCCAGTCACACATCCCTCTGATGATATCTTTCTTCACTCTTTTGAAGAATCTTTTGCTTCTTCATGCATACCACTATACTCCTACATTCTCCTCAGTGTGAATGATAACTTTAAGTTTTCAGAGGCCTGTTACGGTAATTAGGGCAGGACTTTTTTGTTTTCTCTTTTAGAATGTTAAGGTAATCAAGTACCTTTGATGAGTCTTGCCTTTCAAATATAATGGCAAGCAAAGTGGATTTTTTGTTGTCTTTTGTTTCTTTGAATGAATCAAGAGTCTTTGACCTGTTTAAGAAACAGGAAAGCCTAGTTCACCTGGTTTTGAGTAGCATGTTTGTGATGCCCACTGACCCTGAGAAGGGTATATAATATCTGAGGTTGGCATTCTGTTTTGCGGCTCTCACTCACTGGAGGTGTGTACTGTGATTTGACTAGAAAGACTCTGGCTAGCTATTGTTAAGAGCCCCTTGACTTTGAAAACCAGATGTTGGTGCTTCTTTTTTTGATAACTATATATGTGATGTCTTGATCAGACAAAGCCTGTCTGTTGATCTGTTTGTAGTTTCTGTTTGTATTTGCTCTGAAGTTCAAGGTGCTGACTTTTCCCCTGAACTAAGTGAATAATATATATATATATATATATATATATATATATAAACATATATATATATAAACATATATATATATAGAGAGAGAGAGAGAGAGACAATGTATATATATATAATGTGTATATAGATAGATAGATATAGATATAGATAGATAGATATAGATAGATATATTTAATTAATTAAAGTGAGATTGTTAACCCTTTAAAGTTGCTTTCCTTAGAAAAACAGATTAAAGAACCTGTGCTAGCAGCCTTCCTGTGTGCTTTTGTTGTTCATCTTTCACCTCCACAGCAGCTGCTAGCAACATTGTTCTTACAAGGCCATGCTATCCCATTATTCACTGACAAACAGCATCCCTGAATATGTGTGTGTGTGTATGTATATATATATATATATATATATTTATATATAAATAATATACATATGCATATGTATATATGTATATATTGTGTGTATATGTGTATTACATGCACACACACACATATATATATATATACATATATAAATATGTATATATACATCGCTCTTCAAAAGATAGACTTTTATTTCCAGGGGAAGATTGGTGTCATTAAAAGCATTGTACAACTTCCAAAGGGAATTCATCTTGCTCCTCTCTTGTTCCATAAAGGCTGGGCCTTGAATCAGGAAAACGCAACTTCCTGAGTTCAAAACTGGCATCAGACACTAGTTGTGTGCCCCTAGGCCAGACATTTAACCTTGTTTGCCTCAGTTTCCTCATCTGCAAAATGATCCAGAAAAGGAAATGGCCAGTCACTCCACTATCTTTGCCAAGAAAACCCCAAATAAGGTCACGAGGAGTTGGACATAACTGAAAAGTGACTTAATAACAGGCTGAGCTATTTTGTTTTGGAAAGTTACAGGCCTGGTGGGTAGAATCATAGAGAAGTAGACTGGCATCCTTTCTAGTTCAGTTGGAATATGTGGCAGCATGATGGGTGGCAAGGAGAAGGCTGAGAGTTGAGTAAAGGATAGATAGAGCCAGGGCTAGATATTGTGAGGTAACCACCAATTAGGAGAGAAGGATCCTGGGTTAGGGGTAGGCTTTGCAAAGATTAAGGGTTTAAGCCCTCAGGGCTCAATTTCTGGTCCAGGAAGCATTTTGACTAGTAAGGAAATGGTTGAAGAGTAAAGGTTCAGTTCATTGTCCATTTGCATAGTCTTTTAAAAGTATATGAATTATTTAGCTCTATAGACTGTATGTTTGCATGTCATAGTCTGGGCAATATGCCTTCTTCATCTTGATTTTTTGCCAATGGAAGCTCCACTGAATTCCTATGAATCATTGTAAATCTCGTTTACAAAAGTTGCCAATGTTCAGGATTTGATGAAATCCACACAATCACATTGGCAAATAGAGGCATTTGGAAGACCTCACCTTCTTGTATTCAGACCTAAGGTTGAATATTATCCATGATAATGGCCAACATATTTGGCAATAGAAATGCCCTTGTCTTATACTTCTTAGTAGTCAGGGGGTCACCAAAGTCATCTCATCACATCTTTCAAGGAATTTTGCATTGTTAAAACAACATGTGCTAGACACACATGTGTGTGTTTAGATATCTTAAGGAAGTATTTTGCTCTTGTACTTTCCAGTTAAATAGATAATTATAAATAAACCACAAAATAAGTCTAATAAACCTGGGAAAAGCAAGTAAGCAAGACAAAAAGAAAGAAAAATAAAGGGCATGATGTCAATTCGATATAACCAATTCTTGATCAAGCCATGCTAGGTTTTTGTAATTGCCACTTGATTTCTCACTGCTTTCATACTCTACCTTTAAAAATATATTTTGAAGAGCTTTATATGTTCCATTAAAATAGTGAATACGTTAGGGCCTTTCGTCTTCTAGTCATTTAATAATCTTTGGCATTTGGAAATATAACTAAAAGAAACACTTTAGCAAAATAATTATTTTTTTTCTAAATGAGAGTTTAGTTAGTGTATTATTACATCACTTATAATACGTCATTGATTTCTAGGGAAACAAAACCATTCAACTATGGGATAATTATGTATTTGTCAGTGGTTATAGCTCGTAGCTTGTATTTTCCATTCTCAATATTCATCCTGAGGATTTCTAACATATTTAAAGATATTGAAGGAGAGGTTAGGTCTGTGTGTGTTATGTGGGAAGTCATCCAACATTTATTAAGCAACCACTGTGTGCAAAGTACTATGTTAAGTACTAAGGATAGAAAGGCAAAGCACAAGTGACCAGGCAGAAGTGTACACACACACACACACACACACACACACACACTCCATTCTCTCAATGTACTCACAGTCTAATGCAAGCCATAGAATTCAAACAACTACAATATATACAAGTAAGATATATGTAAAGGGCAAATTGGACATAAACATAGAAGGAAGTCACCAATATTAATGGGAATTGAAAAGGGCATCTAGCAAAAGGCAAGATTTTAGCTATCACTTGAGTGAAGCCAGGAGATAGAGATGAGATGCAGCTAGAGGATTCTGGATATGAGGAAGAGCCAGGGAGAATATACTGAATTGGGAGACAGAGTATCATGTGTGAGGGACAGCAGAGAGGTCAATGTAACTGGATTGCAAAGTGCATAAAGAGGAATAAGGTGTGGTAATCAGATAGTGAGTATAAAACTTGAAAGCATGGCTAGCTTCAACAACGGAGACCTTTGATCTCTACTTTTGAGATTTATATGCTCTCTAGATAGAACAGAAATGGCTTTTAAGCATGGGAAATATTACAATGTTTTGGATCCAGTTAACTTACAGAATGTTGCTCTCTATTGTTTCCCCAAACAAATAGCTTTTTTTAGAGCACTAAATAATCTGGAGTTGCTTATATACTTATGTTTTCTTAATCTCTCCATTTCCAAGGTGATCTTGCAGAAATAGTTGGGAGGAAGACAGTGGTGCATACCTCAGGGGGTACTAATGCTAGCACTAATTCTAGACAGTTATAGAAACTTCAAAGAATATGTCAATACATCCAGGACTTAAATGGCTATGGGGGTGTCTTTGATCTCTGGCTCAGTGACCACTTCACTATATTTGGTGTTCTTCCCATTCTGAGATATTGTCTTTATCAGCATACTTCCCAAGAGAGCACCTGCCTGAGAGCAAGTGAAATCTGCCCAAACATCTTCCTCTCAGATGCATTACAGAGAGCCATGAGAGCCAGTTTCGTACATTGAGTTCTTTGCTTATAGGATTGTCTTATCTTTCTGACACAAGATGCAAGCAGAGACGGCTTTTGTGAAAATGCAGGGACTGTTTTTGAATTAGCTATTCTTTTCAATTTGGCCTTTTTATCACCTCATTGTTCATTATCACTCTTCCACAAAAAAATTTGGTCTAGGTGAAGTACAATTAAATTAGATATTTATCAAATAGCTCTGGTTAGAGGTTGCTGGGAATGAGTTGAAACAGAAAGCTAAAATTAGTCATATCTATGGCTTATGCTGTCTATCTTCAATCACCACAGGGAAACACTACTAGTTTTCTTGTTTGTTGCATACTCACCTGGGAATAGGGAACTTTTTAATAAATATTCTTTCAGATTTTCTGAATATTGATGCACTGAACTAAATGCAGTGAACTAAATAATTGTTTAATGCCCTGTGGAAACAGTGGAGGCTAAAAGAGGAAAGCATCCAAGAACTATAGGAAAGGACCACATAGACCCAATTTTCCCATATATTCATTTCATAGATGAGAAAACTGAGACCCAGGGAAGTTAAGTGATTTGCTCAACACTACACAGGTAGGTGACCAAAGGCTGTATTTGAATTCAGGTCTTTCGACTGCTGTCATTTCTCTTTATCTTGTGCTTCCTGCATGGCATGGAAGATTCAATAAATATCTGAGAATGGATGTAGTCCACATGTCAACTTTAAGGACCTGTGATTTTATCTGTGTGAATATTTTCTGACCAATGAAGATTACAAACTCTGTATGCCCAAAGAATATTTAATGAAGTGGTTTGGCTAAAAAAAAAAAAAGTCTAATGCCTGGCAACCAAACCTTGAGAAATGTATCCCTGAAATTAGCCACTCTGGTACTCAGACAATAGACAAAGTCTGTCCCTGAAATGTTATTTGAAGTCTTTCCAGCTTGGCAGGATCTGCCATCTCTTGTGCCCCTGGCACAACTTTCAAGAATCCAGCATTATTTATATCCCAAGATGAGGCATTTGATGAGAATAGGTGGGTTGGCTCTCCTGGGTGCCATTTAACTTTGCTTTATCTACTATTCATATCTGGACATAGACACATCCCATAATAGAGGCTATTCATTTTGTAGGTTTCATGCTATTTGTCAAGAATGAATAGGGAAAGAGTATGTCAGTAGATGATAATGAATCTATCATTGCTATTGGGAAAAAGAAATCCAGATGCATATGGAGAAGACTGAAGATGGGTCAGTAGTATAATCAAATATATAAAAGAATACATTAATTAATTTGATATTCATTTATTAAATGTTTATTTTGGACTTGATGTTATACTAGCTAAATGTACTGAGAGAGAATAAAAAAAAATATAGAAGGCATGAGTCGTACCTTTGGGGGCGGGGAAGAAAGGCATTTCTACAAGAAAAAAAATTTAAATCAAAACAAAACAACAAAAGGCATAGTGCGATAAAAAGAGAGCTAAATTTAGAGTTATAGGATAGGAGTTCAAATGCCTAATACCTTTATGACTTTGTATAATTTGCTTAATTTCTCAAGACCTGAATTTCCTCTTTTGTACAATGTAGACTAGATGATATTGTAATTCCCTTTAAGATCTAAATATATATTCTTATAAATCAAAATTTTGTGCTAGATTTTTTCGAGAGAACTATATTATAGGAATTGATGAGAAAAGTGGATTTAATTTCCATTCAGAATGTATATATTGAGCACCTTGATCATGGAGAACTGCTGTTAGGTAAAGGCTTAAAGGAGAAGAGACTTAAATTTTAAAGAAATGTAGAGGGGGCGGAGCCAAGATGGCGGCTGGGAAGCAGTGACTGGCATGAGCTCCCCACCAAGTCCCTCCAAAAACCTATAAAAAAATGGCTCTGAACCAATTCTAGAGCTGCAGAACCCACAAAGTGGCAGAAGGAAGCAGGGCTCTAGCCCAGGACAGCCTGGATGGTCTCTGGGTAAGGTCTGTCCCACACGGAGCTCCCAGCCTCCAGCTGAGGGGAGCAGAGCTGAGCCAAGCAGAGCCCAGCCCGCGTGAGCGAACAGACCAGACGCGGACCTACCAGACCAGGAGACGAGCAGAAAGTGCCCTGGCATCCTGAATTACTGAGCTGTGGCATCCACCAGACCTCTCAACCCACAAAGAGCAAAGACATCAGAG